>SJYA01001889.1:1107621-1134205 GCA_006410615.1 Neotragus moschatus
CTGTATGCGAGACAGCAAAAGAGACACAGATATATAGAACAGTCTTTTGAACTCTGTGGGAGAGGGAAAGGGTGGGATGATTTGGGAGAATGGCATTGAAACATGTATAATATCATATAAGAAATGAATTGCCAGTCTAGGTTCAATGCAGGATACAGGATGCTTGGGGCTGGTGCACTGGGATGGCTGAGAAGGATGGTATGGGGAGGGAGGTGGGAGGGGGGTTCAGGATTGGGAACACATGTACACCCCTGGTGGATTCATGTTGATGTATGGCAAAACCAATACAGTATTGTAAAGTAAAATAAAAAAATAGAAACAAGCAACATTTATTTAATAATCATTAATACATTGGCAGTTTTTGTGGACTGTCAATAAAGTATGTGATGAATACTTATTTTTTAAAAATACTATCTAACTTTATGTGGATCTTTTCACATAAAAGTAATGGGACAAGACTTGTAAAAAGAAATATGGCCTTCCAAAGATTCTTCCTCCAGAGGATCACCAATGGTCTTAGGGTGAGGAATAAAAGCCATCCAGCTTTAGAAATAAACTTTATTAAAACCTCCTACCCCAAAGGGAGGAAAAGTCTAGGACCTTCCTTGCAACTCTCATGAATGTTTAAATTAATGTCTTATCACCCGGGAGGGTCTGCAACAAAAAAAGCAAAGAAGTTTGCTAAATTAAGTAGATCCTACATATTTTTCCCAAGCAAAGTATTGATATAGCACATGGAGAAGGGCTGAGATTAAAAATGAGCACACATCAGAATTGCTTTTTTTTTTTTAACCAAATTATACCTTCAAAGAACTTCGTGATTTATCTCCACCTTTCAGCAGACTGCAGTACATTTCACACCTGGTTCTTCTCATGCATGGTTTAGGAATTTTATTTAAATGATGAAAAAAATGTATATGATCTGCATTATCAGCGCTGTCAAGTATCTTATTTGTGTCTTGTAAAGACTTCATGTCTTATTCCTGGCTCACAGTGACAGAGGCTTGGGGAGCAAAGCCACTTCCTTTGAAAAGAAATGAGTGGGTCCCCTGAAGCTTGGAGCCCTGGACTTTTAGATGGACGGACGTACTGACGATGAGCTGAGGCGTCAGAGAGCTGCTACCCACTCTGCGTCCCACGGATGCTGGGGCTGAGCCTCACAGGTGACAGAGCTCCGCCAGGCTCCCAGCTCCTGGGACTGGGGGCTGTTGGGAACGGTCTCACGGATGCTCCACAGTCGCCCTGCACGCCCCCCCTTTTGGCTTCCTCTTCCTGCCTCAGGGAGTTACTAGATTCTTCAGCCGTCTTTTGCAAATCTTAAGAAGTCCAGCCTGGCCCTAGTAGAAATGCCACCTCCTCCACTGTCTCCCCTAGCTCAGGGCTGGCCCAGGCTGGCTGGTGGTCCTGTGGCTCCAGCCCCCACATTCTGCCCCCTATAGCTTGGCACTTGCCCAGCTGTTCCTGTGTCCCCAGGGTGGGCCCAGGATGCTCGGGGGAGTGAGAAGGGCTGCATGGCCACCTGGCCCCCAAAGACCCTCCATCGGGGGGAGCCCCCATGTGACCTCTCACAGTGGCAAACCTGTTCCCTGGCCTCTGTGCTCTTGGAAATGAGGAGACTGTACCTGCACCCCGCCCCCGCCTGCCTCCCGGCCTGCCTTCCATGGGTCCACTTGGCCTGCAGGAAGAGGGTCTTTGCCCTTGTCCTGTGGGGGCAGGAATGGGACCATCCGATCACTGGAGGCCTGGCTTGTGGCCGGACCCCAAGCTGATGGCCAGGATGTGAGCTGCGGAGATGGGAGAAGGGGTGTGGAGACCCTTTCCCCAAGTAAGGTCACGTTCACAGGCCCCACCCAGGTTGACATGTCTTTTCGCGGGCACCGTTTCATCTGTCCAGTGGTTATGTTCATGTTTGAGGTGTCCACACACCTGAGTGGAATGGGTTCACAGGAGAGGGACTCACCCGACACACAGTGAGTTTGGCAGTTGTCAACAAGCAGGTGGAATGGAGAGGGCGCCAGGAGGGGGAGGGTAGGGTAGAACAGAGGGGCGGCGGGACTGAGCCCTGAGGCTTGCCTGTATTTAGAGTTCAGGTCAAGGGGGTCTGGCAGATCAGGAGAGAAGGGGCGCGGGGGTGGGGGTGGGGAGAGGAGGGAAACGCTGAGGGGGTGGAGGGGGTGGCTATGAGAGCTGGAAGCTGCTGAGCAGTCAGCCCTGGGGATGGAGAGACCAGTTTCAGTGGTGTCTTTTCACTTGTCTCCTGTCCCCTGCCTTCCTGTGAACTGGGACCTCCAGAGGGGTCAGCTTCAGGCTGGTCCCACCATCAGGAGGGGAGCTTCAAGCCTGGGTTGAGGTCCTGCTGGCTGCCCCTCATTTGGAAGTTAGTTCTGTTTCCTCCTTTGGACTAGCAAGTAATTTTGAGATGATCCCTTCTCACCCTGTGACCACCCAGTCGCTGGCTGCCCCCCCTCCTCTTTTTTTTTTATGGTAAAGCAAGCATAAAATGGAAGTTACCATTTGGACTGTTTTCAAGTGTGTAGTTCAGTGGAATCAAGCACATTCACACTGTAACCGTCAGCCTCACCCAACTCCGCAACTTTTTCATCTTCCCAGACTGGAACTCTGTCCCCAAGAAACTCCCATTTTCCCCTCCCCCAGCTGCTAGCAACCACCATTCCTTTTTCTGTTGCTATGAACTTAACTCCACTAAGTCTCTCAGGTGAGTGGAATCATCCCAAATTTGTCCTCCCAGCTGCCTTTTCTGTGAGTTTTAATTCACAGCCTGTACACTTCACCTGTATATAGGAAGGATGCAATTCAACAGTCTTTAGTATGCTATTATTCAGTATATAACCACCTTCTCTGTGTAGTTCCAAAGCATCATCATCACTCCCAAGGGAGCCCCCATGTCCATGAAATACTCACTTCCCATCCCCGGTCGCCCCAGGCCCTGACAAGCGCTAATCTTTCTGTTGCTGCGGATTTATCTGTCCTGGACGTTTCATATCCATGGAATCAATCTCGGCTCTCTGTGTCTGGCTTCTTAGCGTGACCTTAGTTGTCAGGGTTCATCCATGTAGTTCTCTGTGTTGTACAGTAGGACCTTGTTCTGAATCCAGCCTGTATGTAATAGTTTGCATCTGCTAATTGCAAACTCCTAACCATCCCCCTTGGCAACTGATCTCTGTGTCTGTAAGTCTGCCTCTGTCTTCCAAACAGGTTCACTATGTCATCTTCTAGATTCCACATGTCAGTGGTATCATATGGTATTTGTCTTTCTCTTTCTGACTTATTTCACTTAGTCTGGGTCCATCCATGCTGCTACAAATGGCATTATTTCATTCCTTTTTAATGGCCGGAGACTCACATTTTAACATGGTGATTTTTGTGCGTTTTCAGTTACCTTCAATTCCAAGGTGTGCAATTCTAGAGAATGTATGGGAAGCGCCCCGTGAGTTGGATTTGACTTGCTGACCAGCACTCAGGCCTGTGGGNGTCCATCCATGCTGCTACAAATGGCATTATTTCATTCCTTTTTAATGGCCGGAGACTCACATTTTAACATGGTGATTTTTGTGCGTTTTCAGTTACCTTCAATTCCAAGGTGTGCAATTCTAGAGAATGTATGGGAAGCGCCCCGTGAGTTGGATTTGACTTGCTGACCAGCACTCAGGCCTGTGGGCAAATCCCTGTGATTCGGTCGGTGGATTCTGGGTCTTCAGCACCTTCTAGAAAGTACTTTTTTTTTTTTTCTTTTGTTGTTTTGGTTATACTACCTAGCATGTGTGATCTTAGTTCCTGGACCAAGGATTGAACTGGTATCCCAGCAATGGAAGCACAGAGTCTTAACCTCTGGACCACCAGGGAAGTCCCCTTTGGCACCATCTAGAACTTCCCTATTCCATTTGATAGCACAGTCCCTGGACGAGCCTCATTGGCCTGGCCTTGGAGTTTGTTAGTAATGTAGAACTCGGTCTCCATTCCACACCTGTCGGATCAGCATGTGCACATTAACGAGGTCCTGAGAGTTTGCAGGGTGTTCTTGAGGTCTCCATCATGTTGGCACCAAGGTAGCCCCACCCTCAGAAAGCCTCAGCACAGAAGGGTGGGTGTCTGGTCCAAGCCCTCCAGCTCCCTGAGACAGAGAAGTAACTTTCTTTCGCATTTCTGCCCTGGGGCATTTGTGGCATGCCTGAGCGTCAGGGCTGGGCGTCTGGCCCCTGCTGGGACGTCTGGTCCTGCCTGGCCCTCAGACTCTGGTCTGTGCAGTGTCTGCCCAGTCCTGCCTTGTGATGTCTGCAGGGTCGTGCCTGCCCCTGCTCTCCCTCAGCCACCTTCTGTTCTCAGGGACAGAGGGTGCAGGGAGCTGCTCTAGCAGCACTGGGGGCGACTTGGGGGCCCAACCTGCTACTCCCCTGACTTCCTGGGGTTCCAGCTCCCTCTGCTGTCCCTTCTGCCCCAGCAGCACGTCCTCTCTACCCAGGTACCCTAGGCAGCCGTAGCTTCAGGGGGAGCTTGTGCCCTCCAAGGGGGCTCTTCTTGGAAAGATTCCCCTTCCCACATACCACCTTGGAGAGAGATTCTGCCTGTCTCAGGGATGGATGAGGTGGGAGGGCACGTTTTCTAAGAAGCTTTTCTCTCCTTCATCCTGCTTCCAGCTTCATTCTCCCCGAGTTCTCGCCCTGCTTTATGGATGAGACTTTTGAAATAAAAGTACAGTTTTGTTGTTTGTTTTTTTTTTTTGGTTTTCCTCTGTTTCCTGGAGCATCCTTCTTGCTCAAAGGAAGTGGCACCAAATGCTTGCTTCCCACAGTGGGAAAAGGGTCATGAGAGAGCAAGAAGAGGGACAAATATGATTTTATGCAGATTTAATTGGGACCCAGAGCTTTGTCCGTTTGGGGCTGGTGGTAAATTGAGCTTTGGTCAGTCTTATGGGTTCTGCCGCCCTCGGGGGTAGAATTGTAGCCATTGATCCTAGGACACTTGGTCCTTCCATGGCCTAATGGTGAAGGATGTATATACCTATTTGTCGGGCAAAGCCAAGAACCCTAGTGCCTGCAGCTTCTATTCCCAGGCAGTGACTGCTGGGCTTGGCGTGGCAGCTGCCACTTTCCCGTCTTTACCCCAGTGCCTGTCACTCCCTAGTGCCCCTGTCACCTAGCAGTGCCTCCCATTTACACGATTGCCAGGCCCCTAGAGGCATCTAGTACTAAATGAACGATTCTCCCTGATTATAGCCGTTTCTTTGCCAGTCAGCTTAAACAGAGGGGAAGTGAAAAATGTGAACATGTCAAATAACTTCATATTTCAATAAGTACAGCTGTTGTGACCTGCCAGTGATTTATTCTGAGAAAGGCTATAGGTTGAGCAAGCCCTCCTGCTGCCCCCCTCCAGGAAGTTTAGAATTAGAACCAGAGGATATGATTCTATTGAACTTTTGCCAGAGTAAGTTCAAGAGGGGAGAACTTGACCTCATATATTTGGTTTCAGACCCCATGACCCTCCTTTCGGAAGGGAAAAAGTCCTTCTGGCATCTTTTTCCATTTTTTTTGAGCAAAAGTTTTGTTAAATCCTTGGGAACTAGAAACCCCAACATCCTGTTGTTATATGTCCAGAGCGAAAGATAAGGATCTAATTTAAACCCTGATCTTATCTCAATAAGACCCAATTCATGCAGAGCACGTATGCTCTCCCATTCCCAGAGTCTGTTTTTGCCCAGATTAACGCAAAACCTTCGTAGTTTGTGAAACACTTCCCCCCCAGGGAGTCCTGAGGTCAGGGCCTGCCCAGGGCAGTTAGGGAGCAGGACTGCAGGGCCCTTTGGGCAGGGAGAGGGTGTCTGTGGCATCTGGGGGTCTGGTGGATCTCACGTTGGTTATTTGGATGCTCATGCTGGTTTGCCCTGTGGTGGGGCAGGCCCATTCGTTTGGGGTTTGGGGGGCACCGTGCTGTAGGAGCAGGAGTGGCTGTGTGCATACACCAAACACCCCTGAGGGCTGATCCCCACCTCTACTGATTGAATCAAGCCCTGGTAATACATTTGGGTAGAATATCATTTGGGAATTAAAGCAGCCACAAGACGTGCTGGTTACAGAAAACATGGAAGTTTGACACATGGGCCGAGAGCAGGGCATCATTTCACAGTGGTGTCCGTTTGCTGAGGACAGGAAATGGCCGGGTGGCTGCTGCCTGGAGGAGCGGGCTGGATGCATTTTCAATTACCTGGCAGCACAGAGGGGCTGGTGAGCAGCCTATGAAAGTTTATCGAGAAGCTGTGTTAGATAGTGAGGTTGGGGCCTGAAAGTCACTGGCTACTTTGGCCAAGAATTGTGTGGGATAGTGGTCCAATGGTGCCCAGGCCTGGATGCCCCACCGGTTGCTGCAGCTCCACCTGCCCCAACTCAGGATGGAGCCCCAGGCACCCCTTCCTCTCTCCCACCCCTGTGTCCAGCCTGCCTCCGAGGTCTGTGGCAAATCATCCCCCTCTTCCACCGCAGAGCCTCACTTATCCCTGCCTTCAGAACCAACTTGCAAATCAAAAGTGTGATGATGTCTCTCCTCTGCTTGGAGCTTTCAATGGGTCCCCATTGCCCTTCAGATAAAGCGAAAGCCCCTGACCGGAGGTTTCGAGGCTCCCCACTCCTTTTGACTTCATGTGGATATCATTGTAGGCCATAGTCTTTCCTGTGGGTCTCCAGGCACGTGGCTTTCTATTATTTCCTTCCTGGAGCAGGATCTTTGCACATGCTAAGTCACTTCAGTCGTGTCTGACTCTTTGTGACCCTGTGGACTGTAGTCCGCTGGGCTCCTCTGTCCAGGGGGACTCTCCAGGTGAGAATACTGGAGTGGGTTGCCATGTCCTCCTGCAGGGGATCTTCCCGACTCAGGAATCGAACCTGCATCTCTTATGTTTCCTGCGTTGGCAGGAAGGGTCCTCACCACTAGCACCACCTGGGCCCGGGGTGCTTTCCTGGCTCTGCTCTCCTGGCTAATCCCACCCATCCTGCTGTTCGGCAGCCTCATTGCTATGTCCCTGGCTCCTGCTCACTGGCCTGGAGCTCACATTCCTTGGAGCACCCCTGAGCTCTCCTTATCGACATGGTAATGAATGATCTGGGCCATCCTTTCTGTTGTGTCTCTGCCTCCTTCACAGAAGGGAGCTGCCTGAGGGCAGAGAGCAGAGCTTATTTGGCTTAACACCATGTCCTCATAGGCGATCTGAAAGGCAGAGCCTCAAAAACACATTGCTGAGTGAAACATGGTCCCTAAGGGCCATGTCCTGTAGGAGTCCACTGACACGAAATGTCCAGCCTAGACCAGTCTACAGAAGACGAGTCCTGGAGGCTCAGGGCCATGAAGAATGAAGGCTGACTACAGATGGAGTTTCCTTTTGGGATGATGAAAATATTCTAGGATGAGATGATGGCTGCGATGGGTAATTCTGTAAAAAGACTCAAAATTATCGAACTGTGTACTTTCTATGGGTGATCTTCATGGTATATGAATTTATCTCAATGAAGCTGTAAATTTTTAAAAAACTTTTTTGGGACGTGGTTGCTTTTACAGCGCTGTTAGTTTCTGCTGAATGAAGCTGTATATTTTTAAGGCACCCAGCAGATATTTAACAGATGAAAGTTTGTGAAGTTCAAGAGAAGCAGAGTCTCTTCTGCAGAAAAGCAGTCGACTTAATCTGTGAGCATCTAGGACAACGAGCTGATGGGCTGGAGAGGGGGTCCAGGCCTGGTTGTGTCCTCACTCATCTGCTGACCTGGCAAGAGGGAGGAGGAGGCGAGAGGAGGACGCTGGTGATGGATGAACGGGTGCTGATGATGTGATGGGCATGTCGGGCATGGTGGGTGGGCAGCAGTGGGTGGCGTGGGAGGGTGAGGGGCCGAGCGCCTTGTGGATCCGCTGAGTCTCAGGCCAAGGGGACATGGGGGAAGTAGCACCCATGTGGGGTCTCCGAGGCCTGGGGATTTGGGGACCTCAGAAAATCCTGAAGGGAACCTGGAGGGTGAGAAGGAAAGGGCCAAGGAGAGACTTGAAGAAGCAGGCTGGGAAAGGAGGCAGAGAGAGGAGCTGGGGGTAGGGTGTTGAAGCCTTTCCCCACGGTGTGGCAAGGGTCACCCTTCCCGGCTGTGGAGCCCTCTTGCTCGCGGTGCGTTGAATTCTACTGTCAGCGTTCAGGCATCTTCCTGGGGAAGCCCCTGTGCCCTCCACCTTCGAGTTGCTGAGGAACTCCAGGTTGATACCCAAGTACTCCTGAGCTGGTCTGTCTTTGGCTCATCACTGCCCTCTGCTGGTGTCCCTGGGCGCTGCCATGGCGCCAGCAGGTCTGGGCTGCGGGGGAGGGACAAGACCCTGACTCCTGAGATGCTGTTGGGCCAGGGGCGGGGATGGGGTCCCCCTGGGTGCTGATGAGCCCCACGTCTCCCCATTTCTGCTATGACTGTACAGCTCCCTGGCTCCTTTCTCTGACTCAGACATGGTGTTCCTTTCTCATTATTCCAGCAGCTCGGGACCCCTCCTCGCTCCAGGCCAGGTGCTGTGCTATGACCGTCTAATCCAACACTTCACGCAGGGTTCATGCCCCTTCCCCGACAAGGACAGCACTGCCATCTCCACTGGGTACAGGGAAGCTCGAGGGCTAGGGGGGGAGCTGGAGTCTGGACCCTGTGTGTCTAGCACACCCAGAGCGGCTGAAGCCTGGTCCCAGTCCCCTCACACACTTGCTGGGCCGAGGGGACCCTCAGACACTCTCTTCACCTCCAGCCTGCTTTCTCCTCACACCCCCTCGTCCTCCACACCCCTCTGCTGTGTGTCTGTGTGTGAATGTATATGCAGGCACGTGTCTCTGGGTGTGTGTGTGTATCTGTGAGTCTGTGTGTGTGCACACGTCCACACGTGCGTATGATTACACACATGTCTGTGCATGCCTGCGTCTGTGTGTGAGTGTACTGTGTGTGCGCACCTGTGTGCGTGTGTGTATTTGTGTCTCCATGTGTGTGCATGTCGGTATACGCACGTGTGTTTACCTGTGGGGGTGTGTGTGTCTATGGGCACATGTCTGTGTTTGTTACCTCTGGTGAGACTGCAATGGGGCTGGCAACACACCCTCCCAGGAAGGTTTTCTGTGTGTGACCCTGCATAATGTGGTCCTGGGCCTCCGGTCTGCAAGCCTCCCATGCATCCTCCTGGCAGACGCTGAGCAGTCAGGCCTTGAGGGGTGGGGTGGGGTGAGGAGAACGTGGCTCCCTCCACACATTGTTTCAGGGGCTTGTCTGCACCCCCTCCACCCCTGTGCAGCGAGGAAAGTGTTTATCTCTGCACAGGAGGAAGCAGAGGCTTCCCTCCAGAGACGTGAGTGACAATGTTTATTTCCCCCAGAGGATCTGGTATCCGTGATGACTTTAGAACTCAAAAAAGAAAACCTCTGAAACAATAGCAGCGAGTTCAGGAGCTGTGGTCATTTCTGGGTCATTTCAGGGGGAGGGTACCCAAGTTCTCCACTGGGGGGGCCCATGTTGGCACATGCCCTGAAAACCCCAGTTTCTCCTTGGTGGCCCTCATCACCCTGTCAGGGACCAACTCTTTCAAGGACCAGCTGCTGTCTCTGCTCAGCTCTCAAGATTGGGGCAGTGTCTTTTGTGTTTGGTTGAGTGAGTGAATGAATGACTGAATGGCAGAAATTCTCTGTATCACTCAGGACATTTTTGGGTGTAAAGGATAGAAAATCAACCCAAACTGCATACCCTAAGTTGGACATTGTTGGGCTCGTGAAACTCAGTGGGCTCAACCACTGGGTTGAGGGGCTCCAGGGATCAAATGATCACACCAGGTTCTCTCTCTTCCTCTCACATCTCCACTAAACTCTGCCTTTTTTTTTTTTTCTCACATGTCCCTCTCTTTTCTTGCATTTGGGTTCCTCTGTGCATCAGGGGACAACGGTGCCAGGAAGCTCCAGCTTATGTGGTCTTCATGGCTTGAGAAAGAATTTCCTCCCTTAGCATAAAGTCCCAGGGAAGACCCTGATTGGTCTGTTTGGGTCACATGCCCAGTAGAATGGAGCCTTCTCATTGGCCAGCCTGATTCATGGCTCAGTACATCTGTTGGGGGTGGGGTACCATGACTGACACTTGATTGTGGACTCAGAGATCGCAGCTGTATGAGATGCAGTTTGCTGAATCAAAGAATGTTGAGCAGAAAGAATACATTTTTCTATTCAATACATCCATTGATAATTAACAAAGGCAACATCCTCTTTTTTCCCTAGATTGACCTAGTTTGGAAACCAAACTTTGTGTGTGGATTTTATGTAACTTTGAGAACTTTCAGAGCTCTTGTGATACATGAAACTTAAAAACAAAACTAAAGCAAAAAAAAGTAGAGTTTGATAGTAATCTTCTAGCTGCTGCATTTTTTCTTTTAGCTGTCCATCCACTAAATGAGTATATATCATTAACTCAAAATGTGGCCCCCAAATGGGTTCTCCCTACGATTATAGTCTGAGAATTAGGTTCAGGACACATTACCCCAGATCTCACTGGGGACAGCAAATGAGCAAGATCCATTCCTCTATGGGCTGGTGAGCAGAAACATAGCTGGTTATTAGAAGTATTCATTCAGGATATTTTTTTTCCATTAACATGACTGAAATTGTACTGAAAGCTAAGGCATTATGTTTGGGGGGGGGAGGGAGTGTCATGTAGGAATTGAGAAAGAGTCATCAGTTTAGCATATAAAGTGGAAAATTTGTGGGAGTCAGGTAGGGGGGTCGTGGCCTCGTTGCCTGTGACCACCTAGGATCCCAGTGGAGTCACTGGGGACCGATGTGAGCCAGAGGGAGGGCTGGGAGCTTCCCTGTTGTGCAAGGAGGATCTGGGTGGCAGGAGCTCTGAGCTGGGGAAGGGGGACTGGACAAGGGGCTCTGAGTCCTACTCCCTCTCCTCTCCCTTCCTAAGCCTCTCCCCCCACCCCCCATTTAGGGTCCAGCTTGATAATCCAGGATCATTTCCCCATTTTAAGATTCTTAATTTAATCACACCCACAAAATCCCTTTTGTCCACTAAGGGTACAGAGACAGGTTCTGGGACTAGAAGCTTCACTCTTTGGGGGCCATCCTGCAGCCCCAGCGCTGGCCATAACTCCTCCTGCCCACCCCTTCCATGTGCACACCCCTCCTCCCATCCATGGCGGGGTGCTTTCCCGCCCTTGAACTGGGGCTGGCCCTGGTCTGCTCTGACTGGCAGGATGCGATGACCGTGACAGTGCCTCAGTCTGGGGCCTGGCTGTGACACATTATACCCTCTTGGGTTCTTTGAGCGGGTGTGTCAAGAAACACTTCCATGTGACGTGTTTATACCCGATGCCAGCTCAGGGGCACCTGGCCTGCCTTGTGAGTTGTCATTCTCCAGGTCCTTGTCTCAGTCAGGGTTCAACCAGAGAGTGAACCAGCTGCAGATGAATGTCAGGGAGGGGAGTTGGCTTAGGTGCCTGTGGGGTTGGCTGGGCTGGCCTGGAATCATGGGACGTGTCTTCAGGAAGGGCTGGAACTCCCAGGCACCGACTCAGGCTGCTATTCACGGGCAGGATTTCCTCTTCCCCAGGGAACCCCAGTCCTGCTTTTAAGGCCTTTCCACTGATGGGACCAGGCCCACCCAGGTCATCTGGGACAATCCCCCTTGCTTCAGGACAACTAACTATGGGCCAAGACCACATCTGCAAACTACCTTATCACCAGCACCTAAATCACTGCTTGACTGAATCACTGGGGACAGTAGCCTAGCCAAGCTGACATAGCAAACTGCCTGCCCTTGACAGTCTTTCTTTGAAAATGTGCTCTTAAATTCTGGGAGATTGAAAGTGGTGTGAAAAAATATAAATATGTGTATCTATATATGTATACACACATACATATATGTATTTATGTGAGCATGTATGTATATATAAATGTGTGTCTGTGTATAATTTAGATATATAAAATCTATATATTAGATGGGCCCACTGACTCTCTTTCCTTTGGAAATCAGCCCTGCACAAATGATTGAGATATAATTAATATGCTCCCCTAAGTGACAAGAGTTTGCTCATATAATTAGCAATAATATAAATAAAAATAAAATGTGGACTTATATATGGCCAATTATACATCATAAAGCTATCATTCCATCTGTAGGGATCATAAACCACCAAGAGCCTGTGGGGAGTCCCATGAGGTTGGTTCCTGTTGCCAGAAATTATATAAAATGACAGCTGACCATGGGAAAAATGGTGGGATGGAGCTCACGTTTCAATGGTGTGGTGGTGCTTGGAGGTGCAGAGAGTTGGGGAGGGGGGATCTGAGCTACCAAGGAGGAGAGAGGCCTGGACTCAGTTCTCCCACCAGTTCCCCTAGGGTCATTCCCCTCCTGCGGGCAGTGGGGGCGGCAGGGCAGCCCCTCTGTGGGCCAGGCAGAGAGTGCAACTTTCTGTGTGCATCCCGTCACTTAATCCCATGTCGTGTGGTCATAGTCATCACTCCATTTCACAGACCAGGTAACTGAGGCGGGGGGATGTGAGGTCATGTGTCCAAGGGCACAGGTCTGCCCTGACCCATGCTCTCTTCCAGCACTATCATCTGCTGAAGGTAATCTTAGTATATATTGTGGTGCCAAGGACTCTTCAAATGCTTGTTCCTGGGACCTTAGGGGACACGACCAGCATTCCCATTGGACAAAGGAGGTAACAGAGGGTCCAAGAGTGAATGTCATTGTCCCAGGAGTCCCAGCGAGGGAGGGTGGAGCTGGGGGTGGTTTGTGGACTCTTGCTTCCCTGAGGCCAGGTATTGGGGGATTTGGAAGGGACAGGTGTTCAGAAAGGATGCATGGTTAGTGACTTGTTGGGAAAGGCAGCAGTGTTTTGCCAGGGCTTTGCTTCTCCGTAAGCATCCTTGGTAAGAGGAACGTTAGTCCTTCTGCTAATAGGCTGCTCGTATACATCCGTCTAAATCATGAATCCCTCTGAATCATGTACTGTAGAAACAAAAGCGGTCACAGGCCTTTGCAAAGATGCTGGCTCAAGGTTCACTGCTGCACGCCCAAGAGTAGCTCATTGAATCCTCCCAGCAACCTGTGTTGCAGCAACAACTGTGATCCTCTGTAGCAGATGAGGAAGCTGAGGATCAGAGAGGTTGAGCCATTTACCCCAAGTGGCCCAGATGATAAGAAGCCACATGGGACTCCACCAGGTCTGCCTGCCTGCAGAGCCCAAGGACAGGGGCCACAGGGCCCAGGAGTTGGGGGAGAGCCATGCAGGGCCGGGAATAGGGTGAGCCAAGTGCCACATTCACCTCTGCGGCAAAATTCAAGGAGATGCCGGTAACAGTAAACAAGATATATGGTATTTTCATGCAATTTGCAAAAAATAAAAATTAATACAAAAATCCATGATGAACAAACTACCAAAGCATTAAAGAGGAAGAAGTAACAGGGTCGTGCTGAGCCACGTTGGCACCTGAAGCAAAGGGAAAAATCAGAAATATTGACTCTGTTTTCACTTAAAAATTTCCATTTTTTTTCATCATGGAAATTTTGAATTTTTAAAATAGTATTTATCTTGGACACTGTGTTTTGGGGATGTCTCATTAAAATTTGTACCCCATTTGCCCCACTCTTGGCCTTTGGGGAGCAGCTCCCAGAGGCCAGTCACCATGAAAGGATGGAGACTTGCATTTCTAGGGGCCCACTGGGCGGCCTGTTCAACCCCGCTACCACCTATACTCGTTTCTGATTTGGGGCACTCCTTTGCCAGGATCCCTTCCGTCAGCGCTCCCCAGCCGGTCAGCCCCTCCCTCTGTTCTTTTAAGCGTTCAGTTCAGTCGCTCAGTCGTGTCCGACTCTTTGCGACCCCATGAATTGCAGCACGCCAGGCCTCCCTGTCCATCACCAACGCCCGGAGTTCACCCAGACTCACGTCCATCAAGTCGGTGATGCCATCCAGCCATCTCATCCTCTGTCGTCCCCTTCTCCTCCTGCCCCCAATCCCTCCCAGCATCAGAATCTTTTCCAATGAGTCAACTCTTCGCATGAGGTGGCCAAAGTACTGGAGTTTCAGCTTTAGCATTAGTCCTTCCAAAGAACACCCAGGACTGATCTTCTTTAGAATGGACTGGTTGGATCTCCTTGCAGTCCAAGGGACTCTAAAGAGTCTTCTCCAACACCACAGTTCAAAAGCATCAATTCTTCGGCGCTCACCTTTCTTCACAGTCCAACTCTCACATCCATACATGACAACAGGAAAAACCATAGCCTTGACTAGACGGACCTTAGTCGGCAAAGTAATGTCTCTGCTTTTGAATATGCTATCTAGGTTGGTCATAACTTTTCTTCCAAGGAGTAAGCATCTTTTAATTTCATGGCTACAGTCACCATCTGCAGTGATTTTAAAGTGTTAGTTGCCCCTAAAGAAGACCCAGAGCTCCGCAGTGTAGGCACTTGGGGATTCCAGCTCTGCAGCTTCATTCCTCGGGGACCCCGGCAGCCTTCAGCTTTGGGCTCTCTGCTCTTGCAACTCCACATCTGCCCAGAAGAGGGCGGCATGGGCATGTGCAGTCCCAGCCTCAGACATGAGGACTTTTTTTTTTTCCCCTTCCCACTTTTGCTGCTTTTCCTTCTTGGTGCAAACGGTCCCCAGTGACAGCGCCCGACAGGGCTGCTCTTTAATCGCTTGTTGACAATCCCTCTCCCAGGTAAGGATGGTGTAAGGGAGGAACCTCTTTTGAGTTCTGCTTTGGTGAACAGCGTTTTCCCCCTTGGATTTGAACTGAAAAGAAATCTACAGGTTCAGACAGAAAAATAAGTATGAATGCTGACTATGTGCCAGATCTCTCCCTGACTGCACAGCAGCCCCAAGAGGTCGTTACTACTGTAATCCCTTCTTCGGAGATGTGCAGGCTGCCTGGGCTTAATGGGGCCAGGTGTCCTGGGAGACCTCCCTGTGGCTCCAGCTGGGTGTCCTGTCCACTCCCTCTCAGCACTCACCAAGTGCCGAGGAGCTCATGGCCCCCCTGAGCAGCCCCCAGCCAAGGCGGTAGGAGCGGAGGATGAACACCAAGCTCTCTGTCTGCAGGTGAGATGAGCAGTGGATGCTGGGTGCCCCTCACCTAGTTTTTAGGTGAGCTTGAGTGGGATCCCCTTGGTGGTTATTGGCCTTGATAACACCACCCCTGTCCCATCATATGGCCACCGGCAATAATATTATTGATGCTGTTAACTGAGCACTTAATGTATGCCAGGAGCTGTGTCAAGGGCTCTTGCAGAGTTTGACTTATTTGTTCCTTCAGCAGCCCCATTTTATGGATGAGGAAAGGTCCCAGGTCACAGGGTCACAGGATTCAGACCCAGGTACGATGGCCTTAGCTAGCCTCATGAACCAAAGAGTGAAGCAATAGCAGGTGGAGTTTTTCCGGGTGTGAAGAATGAATGGATGCTCCCAGGACAGTCACTTTGGATGGCTCTAGGAAGCGTGATGTCTTGGGCACTGGGTGTGTCTGTGGGAAGCTGGGATGCAGCCCAGGCTCCGAGAGTCACACCTGGAGCGGGAGGATTCCACCCCCACTCCATGCCAACTGTGGGGGAGGGACCTTTGTTCATCTTTCTGCATTTACTTACTTTTTTTTTTTTTTTTTTTTACCATAGGTGAGTAGGCATTGCTTCTCATAATTTGAAAAGAAAACCATAAAAAATCAAGACTTTCAGATGAGAGCACATTTAGAGATATATTAACTGAGAAAATGTAGCTAAAATGAGCTCTTAGCAGGATGCTTGATCAAAAGTGGTTTCTGGGATGAAGACAAGTGGATGGCTGAGGGGTTGGATCTGGTTGATCAGTGCCTGCCCGCTGTCCCCTCCAAAGGGCAGAAGCCATTGCTCCTCTCTGAAGAGTCACTCCCTCAAGGACCCAATAGTTACTGATGTACTGTGCTGATCACATGTTATTAATCCTTTTACTTTCCACAGTAACCCCATAAGGTAGGTATTACTATTACTATTATTCCCATTTCTCAGCAAGATGGAGGCTCAGAGAAGTTAAATAATTTGCTGAAGGTCACACAGCACAAAGGAGTGGATCAGGATTCTAGCACCAGAATTTGGCCCCAGAGGCAGCTCCTGACCCCTTGGGGAAGGCACCCCCTCTGGCTGCCTGACACTCCCCTCGATTGGTTCTCCAGCATGGTCAGCACAAAAAGCAGACATTTCCAGAGTTGATAAATTCCCTGTGGGCCAGTGAGAGACTCTGAGCTCCACAGAGAGAGCATGATGTCCTCCGAAGCAAGAGTTGAGGGTCAGCAGACCCGGGTGTGTGAGACACTGCAGCTCTACCCCCGCCTCTGCAGCCTCAGACGAGGAAACTGGGGCACAGAGATGCCAAGCTCTTGCCTAGAGCCAGCTGCCAAAGGGCACGCCTCCTGCACCTGCTGGATGTGGACTCTGGGCCGGCAGGTAAGTGCTCCGAGGCCAGCCTCTGAGTTGTGGGAACGGGAGCTGACAGGGGAACAGGCAGGGGTGGCGTGCAAGCCCCTGTCTCTCTGGAGCACCCACCCAAGCCCCACTTCCACCCCTCCCTCTGCCCCAGTCCCTCTCTCCTGGCCAAACTCCTGGCATCACTGTGACCTTTTCGGGTGCCTCACAGCCCTGGTCCCAACTGGCCGGTTCTCTCCCTGGATCCGTGGCTGTTGGGGTGACATCTTCACGAGACGATCAGCCCCAAGGGGCTAGGATGCCTGGCCTTGCTCAGTGCAGCCCTGGCACAGAGCAGGTGCTCAGCCAAGTACGTGCTGATGAATGAAAAAAGAAAGAACAAACGAATGTGGTGAGCACTCGGCCTGGAGGGGTCACAAGGTGGCTGAGGTGTAGGGAGGTAGAGTCGTCAGCTGCAGCCAGGATATGGTTCCATTTTCTCATAGAAGGAAAACAAAAAATGCGTGCTGGTCATGGAAGGGGCCTTTGGATTTCTCTCCCCAGGAAAAGCGGCTGATCCCTTATATTCAGCTGTCCTGGCCTACAGATCTGTCTGGGAGAAGAACTTTCCTCCCCCTGGTGGGTGGGGGCTGGCTGTGATGCCTTGTCTGGGACGACCTCTGTCCGTCCCTCGCCCTGAAGCACTGGGTAAGGGTTGGCGCGATTTAGTTGCTAAGCTGTGTCTGACTCTCACGACCCCATGGACTAGCCTGCCAGGCTCCTGTGGCCATGAGATTCTTCTTGCAGGCAGATTTGTTACTGGCTGAGCCACCGGGGAAGCTGGATGGGGGAATGGTGGGGATCGCAATCCAGCCTCCCAGTCCTGGGCCCCGCACTTTGAACAGTGTGTCCAAGTGACTGAGGCTCACTCACAGACTGCCTGAATGGAGCCGGCTTGTGACAGCTGCTCTCCATTTCGGTGGCGAAGGGAGGAAGTAGCAGGGATCTGCAGTTGCTCTGCTTTCATGAACAATTTCCTCCTCAGGGCGTGGGGCCATCACCTGGCTCAGGGGCCCCAGCATCTCCAGGTGAAGGGAAAGAGCCTCGTAGGGAAGCCCACCCTGTCTGGCCCCAGGGGCTTCCTGGTCCCCAGGAGAGGGCACAAGCGTCCTTTGCTGCTGCCTCCAGAGGCTGTGGTGGGGGAGGGCAGAAGTCGAGAGGGTGATGATCCTGGCAGGCGGGGGCCCTGGCTGCTGCCCTCCCGCCTGTGCCAGGCTCTATAAGCCAGACAGGTCGGGGAGGAGGTGAAGAAAGACGATGGGTGGCAGGGGGCCCCCAGGTGGGTGGCAGTGGTGGCTGGCTTTTCTGTGTGTGTCTGGCTGGTGACCTTTCGGAGGAGTGGATTCAGAAGCGACTGCTGTTTGTTGAGACCCAGTTCAGAGACATCCTCAGTGTTAAATGTCAGGCCCCCACTGTCACCAGGAAGCAGGAGGTGCCTCTTAGTAGGAGACAGACTGGCTGACCCCAACAGGGTGAATGGGTGCGCCCCGCTCTGCCAGCCCAGGGTTGGGGATTTGAGGTGCTTCCTGGGGATCGGAGCAGAGCATGGGCTGTGAGCATCTGGAGAGTCTAGGAATCGGCAGGCTCCCCGCCATGCTCTGCGGGAGGCTGCCCACCTGGTGTGTGTGTGTGTGCGCGTGTGCATGCGTGTGGTGCCTCCAAGGGTAACCTGATAGTTGCCTCTCCCCTAAAGGACACCCACTCTGCATGTCACCCCTCATGCTGACAAGGCCTGGGCTGAAGTGGTAAGATCTCTTCACAGGGTCAGGCATGCTGGGCCTCGCTTGGGGTTGACAGGGGGCAACTGAAAGGCCATTTTGGAGGGGCCAGTCACTGGCCTTTCATTGCCTTTCGTGGGCTCCCTCCTAGGTGCCTGCAAGCCTAAGGAGGGGAGGTGGGGGCAGCAGCTTCTCCAAGGACTTTAACAGTCCTATGCATTTGGATTCTTTCCGAAGAANTGACAGGGGGCAACTGAAAGGCCATTTTGGAGGGGCCAGTCACTGGCCTTTCATTGCCTTTCGTGGGCTCCCTCCTAGGTGCCTGCAAGCCTAAGGAGGGGAGGTGGGGGCAGCAGCTTCTCCAAGGACTTTAACAGTCCTATGCATTTGGATTCTTTCCGAAGAAATTAGAGAAGTGTTTGCCCTCTCTGAGTCCATGTTTATTTCCCTAACTCTAAGTCCAGGAACAGTTTGGTCTGGGCTGGTAATGTCTCAGTTCCCCGCTTCATATCCCACATCTCAGGGTCCATGAGGGTGGCTTTGGACCCTCTGCTCCCTGTGCTGGGCGGGGCTAAAGAGATACAGTGCAGGCACTTAGCTCTTGATCTCCAGAGGGGACCCTGAGCTTCTTGGCCTTCTGGCTAAGATCAAGTGCAGAGAGGACCCTGAGCGGGGATAAGGCACACTCTTGTTTGCGCAAGAGAGAAGTTGTAATAAGCATTTTCCATCCACTTCCTGAGTGTTGATTTCCTTAAATGGCATCTGAACAACATCCCAGGGCCTAGAGGACTGGAACCACAAACCTGCCCGTCTTGGGGCTTGCCACCTGAAGCCAAGCCCCTGGCCAGTGTTCCAAAAGTTGGCAGGAAATTAAATGTAGNGGGGAGGTGGGGGCAGCAGCTTCTCCAAGGACTTTAACAGTCCTATGCATTTGGATTCTTTCCGAAGAATTAGAGAAGTGTTTGCCCTCTCTGAGTCCATGTTTATTTCCCTAACACTAAGTCTAGGAACAGTTTGGTCTGGGCTAGTAATGTCTCAGTCCCCCGCTTCATATCCCACATCTCAGGGTCCGTGAGGGTGGCTTTGGACCCTCTGCTCCCTGTGCTGGGCGGGGCTAAAGTGATACAGTGCAGGCACTTAGCTCTTGATCTCCAGAGGGGACCCCGATCTTCTTGGCCTTCTGGCTAAGATCAAGTGCAGAGAGGACGCTGAGCGGGGATAAGACACACTCTTGTTTGCGCAAGAGAGAAGTTGTAATAAGCATTTTCCATCCACCCCCTGAGCGTTGATTTCCTTAAATGGCATCTGAACAACATCCCAGGGCCTAGAGGACTGGAGCCACAAACCTGCCCATCTTGGGGCTTGCCACCTGAAGCCAAGCCCCTGGCCAGTGTTCCAAAAGTTGGCAGGAAATTAAATGTAGCCAATGGATTTATGCATTTATTATTTACTTTTAAACTTTCTAATACTGAAGTCTATTGTAATACACTCTTCCCTGGTGGCTCAGATGGTAGAGAATCTGCCTGCAGTGTGGGAGACCTGGGTTTGATCCCTGGGTTGGGAAGATCCCCTGGCGAAGGGAATGGATACCCACTCCAGTATTCTTGCCTGGAGAATCCCATGGACAGAGGAGTCTGACGGGAATACGCATGCGTCATAAGCGCTCAGCCCGATGTATTTTCACCAACAGAACCTGCCTGTGTCTCTGGCATCCAGACTGAGACCTGGAATGTGACCACCCCCTCCCAGTTGCCTGTCCCAGCCCCGAAAAGCTGCTACCATGCTGACTTCTCTCAGCATCCATCCGGTTTGTCTGTTTTTGCACTTTATATAAATGGAATCATACAGCACGTTCTCTTCTGTATCTGGCTTCTCTGGCCTAGCATTCTGCAGATTTATTTTTAATCTCTGATCCCACCAGAAGTGTTTTCCTGAGGCTGGGAAAGATCCCACTAAACAGGTGCATGGGGCTGAGATGGCCAACAGAGGCAGTGACCACATGGCCACCATGAATGACAGAGATCTGACGTGGCAACTGTTGGCTTGAGGGCTGGTTGTACTCAGCTTGCCCTCTGCAGTGGGAAATATATGTCTCTGTGTTATATATGTCGGATATATAAAAAATACGTATAAAAGAGTAATTTCGTGCACGTTATCCAGAATTGACAACTTAATATAACTTTCAGTCATTTAAGAAAAATGGAGCTGAATTCATATTATGTAAAAAGAACCATTTTAGAGAGTGTAGCTCAGTGTTGTTTCATGTATTCACAATGTTGTACAATCATTGCCTCTGTCTAGTTCCAAAGCTTCTTTGTTGCCCCAAAAGGAAACCCTGTATGCATTAGCTGGCAATCCTCAAGCCCCCTTCCTCCAGACCCTGGTAGCCACAAACCTACTTTCTGTCTCTGTTTATTTGCCTGATCTGGATGTTTTGTACAAATGGGAGCCCGTAATAGGTGAGCTGTGTTTGGCTCTTTCACTTGCATCACGTTTCTAAAGTTCTTCCATGTGGTCATGTGTCTCAATAACTTCTTCCCTTTTATGTCACTTTTGCTCCAAGTCACTTTTTTTCTGTATTTTTAATTGAAGGATAATTGTGTCGGTTTCTGCCATAGACAAACATGACCACATCATTTTTTTTTAAAGCAGAGGAAACAGTTTTTATTGATGAGTTATTCCCCAAAACCACACAAATGGTGTTATCTGCTGCTGTGTAACAAATTACCCTCAAACTGAGTGGCTTAAAACACCATTTGTGACCTCCCAGCTTCTGGGGGCCAGGAGCCTGGGTGCAGCCTATCTGGGTCCTCTGGGTCAGGGTCTCTTGCAGGCTATGGCCATCGCAAGGCTCCGCAGGGAAGGGTCGGGTTCAGGCTTGTTCATGGGATCGCTGGCAGGACTCAGTTCCTCGTGGGCCATAGGGTCAAGGCCATATGAGCTGTTGGACAGTGGTTTCCCTCAGTTTCTTGTCACGTGAGCATCTCCACCAGGCATCTCATGACATGGCAGCCAGCCTCACTGGGGGGAGAGAGAGAGAGAGAGAGAAAGAGAGAACCAGGAGGGAGACAGAGAGGAGAATGCAGCTGGGCCTGGAGTCACAGCCTGTTGTTACCTCATCTGGGAAGTGGTGACAATATTTTATGTCCAAGACAGATGACTTACCAATTCCAAACTCCAAAACACTTCCAGGACAGGAAATACTCATTTGACAGCAAAGTTCATTTGGTAGCAAAATCTGAACCAAGAATCCTTAGAGTCTTGATTCCTTTCAGTTTGAGCCTTCACACATTTTACAACAAAAATACGAATGGATTTCATTTGGAGGGGCTGCCCTAGATCGTACCAGAAGGTGAAAGTGAAAGAGTCGCGCATTCGTGTCTGACTCTTTGTGAACCCATGGACTATAGCCCACCAGGCTCCTCCATCCATGTTATTCTCCAGGCAAGAATACTGGAGTGGCTGTCATTTCCTTCTCCAGGGGATCTTCCCAACCCAGGGATCAAACTTGGGTCTCCCGCTTTGCAGATGGATTCTTTACTGTCTGAGACATCAGGGAAGCCCCAGACCTTAGCAGAAGGGTTATGTAATACATAATATATGCACTATCTAAAATCTACAAAGCTCTAAATTCTCAGACACATCTGGTCCCATGCTGTGGATGCTGAAAGCCCAGGGTCCATTGGGTGGGTACTCGGGTGTGTTTGAACACGTAAGAGCAAGAGATGTGTTTCTTCCACTAGCTTTACTTCCTTCGATTGTGTCATTTTCTTGAAACTCAAGCATCAGAGTTTCTAATTTGTCTTGGATGAGCTGCGCTTGTGACAGCATCCATTCCGAGTCCTTGGCCCGATTATGTTTTGCTTCATTTCCGAGGTCTCTCATTTAGACTGAGGCCGTCTGGATGGTCATTGCTCTGATGTATTTCAGCATCTTGTATCCAGGTTCGCCAGCCTCGTCTTGACCTTGGAAATGTGGTGACATTTATGAGGTCATTTGGACACCCACAAGGAGGTTGATTTCCATAGATTAAATGTCAAGTTTGAGACGGTCCAGGGTGATGGACTCCTCGATGCTGTCTACTCCTATTCTCAAATGTCCTTTGACTGGACATTTCTGCTCCATTACAAGCCCACAAGTACCAACCAAATTACTCAGGTCGTCTGAATCCAGGGGATTGGGGTGGGGAGGCTCCGGGCAGAAATGTTGTCTCATTTTTATTTTTCAAATAAAACATAAATGTGGTTAGTTGGTGAATATATTACTGGAGGCAGGAAAAAAAACCACCAACTGAGGTTTCTGAGGTGTTAGTTAGTTTATAAAACCTAACTACCTGTGTATTGAAAGGGTAAAAAAGAATCTCTGTACATCAGTGTTTAAGTAGAAGTAGTTTTATGGGGCGTTAAACACATGGACATAAACTTGGAGTAAGCATGATCTAAATTAAGTGGCAAAAAGCATTAAATAGTCTTCTGGAAATTTAAATGTATTTGTGTTCTCATTGTCTGGAGGATGTGTGTCTTCAGATTTTGATCTGAGTCTCTCCCTCTCTTTAAAGAAATCTTAGAGTTTATGGTCACCATGCTGAACGTTGCATACAATTGTGCACGCCATACGATTCATCTGCCTTATAACTGGAAGTTTGTACGTTTGACCTCGTTCACCCATTTTCACCACCCCCACGTCTGACAACCATCAGTCTGCGCTCCGTCTCTAAGAGACTGCATTTTTTTTTTAAGATTGCACATAGAAGTGAAATCATACAGCATTTGTCTTTCTCTCTCTGAGTTAGTATCATGTTCTCTGTCTATCTGTGTTGTTGCAAATGCAGGATTTCCTTCCTTTTGATGGTGAATGACATTTCATTGTATACACACACACCACATTTTCTTACCCGTTCATCCACTGATGGGCACTTAGGTTGTTTCCAAACCTAGACCCTGTGCAAAATGCTACAGTGAACACGGAGGTGCAGATATCTCTTCCAGATAGAGATTTCATATCCTTTGGATAAATGCCCAAACGTGGAACTGCTGGATCATATGACAGCTCTATTTTAAACTTTTAGAGGAATCTTCATGACTGTTTCCTATAGTGACATGTCAATTTACATTCCCACCAACAGTACACAGGGTTGATCTGAATCTCTTGAATTTTTATTCCCTCAAGGAACTGAAGTCCATCAGATCTAAGTATGGATGTGCCCATTTCCTCTGCTGGTACACAGTGGGCACTAGGGCCAGGAGAACCCTGGAAACCTTTAGAACCCAGAGTCCTGGTCTTTCTGAAGGCTCAGCTGTTCAGTCATGGCGTGGTCTGCTGTACTCCCCCAGGTCATTTCCTTTGACAGTACTGACCAGTCTCCCTACAGCCTGGCTACTGATTAACACAGACCAACGAATTAAAGTGAGAATTAAAGTTTTAGAAGAAGGATGTCCCTGGTGATAGGGTGGATAAGAATCTGTCTGCTAATACAGGGGGCACAGGTTCAGTCCCTGGTCTGGGAGGATCTCACATGCTACAGGGCCGCTAAGCCCATATACCGTGACTCCTGAAGCCCGTGTGACTTAGAGCTTGTGCTCTGAAGCAAGAGAAGCCACTGCAATGAGAACCCCACACACTGCAACGAAAAGCCGCCCCTGCTCACCACAACCAGGGAGGAGTGAAGGAGGGAAAGTTGCTGAGTCAGGTCCGACTCTGTGACCTTATGGACTGTTGCCTGCCAGGCTCCTCTGTCCATGGAATTCTCCAGGCAAGAATGCTGGAGCAGGTAGCCATTCCCTTCTCCAGAGGATCCTTCCAATCAGGGATCAAACCCAGGTCTCCCACACTGTGGGTAGATTCTTTACTGTCTGAGCCACCAGGGAAGCCCTCAGCTAGAGAAGCCTGTGTAAAGCAACAAAGACTCAGCACAGCCAAACAAACAAAAAAAAGTTTCAGAAAAGTCAAACAGGATATATTGAATTGGGGTCCAGACAAAAGGGAGCCCATCCATTTTGCTAGACGTTTTTGTTGACACACTGTCATGGAAGATGGCTCTCAGATACATTTTATGATCAGAAATTAGAACAAAACGAAAAATCAGAATCACATCCAGGCTGCAGGGATGTGCTGTGTCACGCACAGCAGTCAGACGGGAATGTGGTCCTGATGGGGTTGAGACGAAGCTGGCAGACAGAAAAGTCTGGTTGTTCCGCTTGACTGCAGCGGCATCTGATCACAACAAGGGGCATGGGTTTCTTCAAGGGTAGATGCCTTGCCTGCAGCAATGACCGAGATGCCAAAACATTAGGATTTAAGCGGGGAGGACTTGGCTGAGCATCCTGGTGTTTAGTCTACATCGGGCTCAACATCTGGGTGACTGGAGACATCTTTGGAGGTGAATGAGCCATGTGACCTGGTCTCATGTGAACACAGCCTGGATCAAGAACAGTGAAAGAGAAATGCTCAGAAGAGAGTGTTTCCTGAGCAGGGAGAGAAGGCGGTGAAATCTACTCCAGACTCTCCTTGGCTCCGGCACGGCTGTAACCAAGGACCACAAGCTGGGTGACTTAAGCAACAGGAGTTGGTCCTCTCCCAGGGCAATCCGTGGTCCCTCTGCAGCCTGTAGGGTGGAATTCTGCCTTGTCTATTCCTGGCTTCTGATGATTTGCTGGTGATTCTCAGCATCCTTGGCTTATAGATTGCTGCTGTTTAATCACTCAGTTGTGTCTGACTCTTTGCGACCCCATGAACTCTAACCCACCAGGTTCCTCCGTCCATGGGATTATCCAACAAGAATACTGGAGTGGGTTTCCATTTCCTCCTCCAGGGAATCTTCCTGACCTAAGGGTTGAACCTACGTCTCCTGCATTGGCAAACAGATTCTTTACCGTCAGGCCACCAGGGAAGCTTGTGGATACACATCACTCCGATTTCTGCCTCATCACAGGGCTTCTTCCCCATGAGTGTGTGACTCCACCTGGCCGTCTCCTCCCTGTGTCTCTCCTCATCTTACAAGGACACCAGTCCTATTGGATTAAGTCTCCCTGCCCCAACTCCAGTATGACTTCATCCTAATTTAACTAATTCCCTCTGCAACGACCCTGTTTCTAAATCAGGCCACATTCACAAGTGCTGGAGGTTAGAACTACGACAGATCTTTCTTGGGGGGTACACAGTTCATCCCGTAATACCTTGGTCCTCTTTTTCTCAGGACCTGAAGAGCTGTGACATCTCTCCTTTATATGTGTGGTCCTTGGGATATCAGCATGATGACTGAGGGATTTCCCGGTGGCCGTGGTCCATGTGATCCACGTGGCAGGCGATAAGGGCGGGCACATGCTCAGAGGGAATGACGAGGTGTCTTGAAGGGCTGATTCGCTTGTGTTCTGGCTCTTCCAGGCCAGGCAGCCTGTGAGAGCCTGAGTTTCCTTCTCTGGTTTGGAGGCAAGCTTTAGAGGGCAGAGAGCCAAGGAGAAGGCTGGGAGGAGGCTCTATACTGTGCCTCCGTTCTCAGCGCCTGATCAGCTGGCTCTGCAGCTGTCTGCGGCCAGGCCCCATCCCCTACCCCCAGGGCAGTAGGGAGCCTGATCCCTCAGGGAATATCCCGCAGACTTTATAGAGAACCATGCCCCGAACAAGAGCGATTCTCCCCCAGGGCCTGTGAGGTTCCAACACTGAGCCCAGAACTTGGAGGGGATGGTGGCCCAGACTCAGCAGGAATCCTCTCCCCCTAGCGCTGGGTGCCCCAGAGTCATAGAGCCCCTTTAGAAGTGTGCTAGTTGAGGCCCAGCATGCTAGGGTCAGGGAAAGGTTCTAGAGGAAGGAATCTTGGGCTGGTAAAGCATACGCACCACCCCTGGACAGGAGGGTGAGCAGAAGAGGTGTGGATGGGTGGGCCTCGCAGGGGGGTTCCACCAGGTACAAGTGCCTGCAGCCCACCTCGGTCAAGAAAACACAGGGAGGAACCCACCCCATGAACAGTGACACTGGGACCACCAAGAGGAGGAAGGGGGCGTGACGTCATGGAGGGCAGGTAACTGACGTTGCTGCCCCTGTCCTGGCCACCCTGGGGCTGAAGGAGACACCATCCTCTGCTACTCAGAAATGAAACACAAACCTGCCTCCACAGGCCACGTGCAAACTCTCCCCTCTGGCTCCCTGGGGTCCAGCTGGTGGGGCCCAAGGGCCTGCTGGTTGCTCCTCTTGGTCTTCTTGCACCAACTGGATGCCCCACTCCCCACGTCCACCCCCATTTATAGGAACTGGAGCAAAGCCTCAGAGACAGGCAGAGAACTCAAATGATGACCATTTGAGGGTGGATGTCAAAGACCCCCAGGCGAAGGACAATGGCCAGCTCAGCTGCTGTCTTTGCTGTAGTGGGTGGGTGGG
>SJYA01001889.1:1134324-1144836 GCA_006410615.1 Neotragus moschatus
TGGGTGGGTGGGGGGCGGACCAGGTCAGGATGAGGTTTCTAGGGAGCACTGGAAAACCCATCCTTCCTGGAAGTCTGTGCTCACTGCTAATTTTGTGCTTGTTTCTGCTTTAAAGCTGTTCACATATTGCCGATATCCTGGGGAATGACTGGAGGGGTCCTCAGAGCACGTTATTCCTCCTGAAAAGCAGGCCCAGGGGTGCTGGGGTACAGAAACACCTGGCCAGCCACCTCACACTAACAAGGATGGTGAGAAAGGGGCTGGAAGGCGACAATAAGGGTTTAGACAAATATTTAAAAATGAGATCACATTGTATCTTTTAAAGCTATCCCTAAAATTTCCCAAGATATGAAAAAGTATTCAGAGAGTCTATTTTGCCTTATTCATTGCATTAGCCAAGAATGACTGCATTACAAGAATGTTCCAGAAGGGAAGAACTGATGAATATGTCTAAAGGCTGTTTTGTGTTCTTTGCAGCAACATCCCATGAACACGTGTCAGGGGGAATCTCTGTTCTCAGGGGGAGGCCTGGAGCTTGTCCTTTCCTGGGCATGGGCACTGGGGCTGGCGGTCTGCCCTTCCTTGCCCCCAGGGGCCGGGGTTTCCATCTGGACTCAGTGTATGCCTTGTTTCGGCCAGTTCAGCTCCTTGGCATATGCCCCTTTGCAGCTTCTGATCTCATAGTCATGCTCCAGACACTTGTTCAGGCCCGGCACCCCAGACCGCCAGCCAATGAAGCCCCGTGTTGTCTTTGGGACTGGGGGGGAGGGCAGCACCTGCAATAGAAAGACAGAGGGTGAGTTGCCTTGGGCCACAGCCACCGGAGGTGTGTCTCCAGGGGCATCAGGATCGGCGTGTGAGACCTGGTGTGGAAAAGACAGAAAGAACCCTGGTACAGGCCACCAACAGACACATAGGTCAATGGAATAGAATAGAGAGCCCAGATATGAACTTGCACTTCTATGGGCCCTTAATCCACCTGAAAGGAGGCAGGATATATAATGGGGAAAAGACATCCTCTGGGATACATGGTGTTGGGAAAACTGACTCAATGGGTAAAGAATCTGCCTGCAATGGAGAAGACTCAGGAGACATAGGTTTGATCCTTGGGTGTGGAAGATCCCCTGGAGGAGGAGATGGCAACCCACACTTCAGTATTCTTGCCTGGGTAATCCCATGGACAGAGGAGCCAGGCGGGCTACAGTCCATGGGGTCACAAGAGTCGGACATGACTTGGTGGTGAAACAACAACAACAACATGTGAAAGAAGCCAACTGGTCCACTTCTCACATCATGCACAGAAATGAACTCAAAGGGATTAAAGACTCAAAGCTAAGATCTGAAATCATAAAACTTCCAGAAGAAAACATTGGCAGCACACTTTTTGAGGTTGGTCTTAGCAATAATTTTTTGGATATGTCTCCTAAGGCAAAGGAGACATAACCAAGTGGGTACTACATCAAACTAAATGGAAACTATCAATAGGACAAAAAGGCCGCCTACTGAATGGGGGAAGATATTTGCAAACATGTCCGATTAAGGGTTAATATCCAAATGTACAAAGAACTCATATAACTCAGCATCACAGAAACAAACAACTCGATTGAAAGGTAGGCAGAGCACCTGAGTAGACATTTTCCCAAGGAAGATATACAGGTAGTTAATAGTCACACGAAAACGTTCAGTGTCACTAAACATCACACCTGTCAGAGTGGCCATCATCAAAAAGACAACAAATAACGTGTTGGCAATGATGTGGAGTAAGGGAACCCTCGTGCACTGTTGGTGGGACGTAAACTGGTGCAGTTACTGTGGAAAACAGTTAGAAAAGTAAAAATAGAACTATCATAAGATCTAACAATTCCACTCCTGGATATTTATCTAAAGTAAATGAAAGCACTAATTCAAAAAGATATATGCAACTCTATGTTAATTGAACATGTTAAAGAAGGCTGAGTGCCAAAGTGTTGATGCTTTTGAACTGTGGTGCTGGAGAAGTCTCTTGAGAGTCCCTTGCACTGCAAGGAGATCAAACCAGTCAATCCTAAAGGAAATCAACCCTGAATATTCATTGGAAGGACTGATGCTGAAGCTGAAGCTCCAATCCTTTGGCCACCTGATTCAAAGAGCCGATTCATTGGAAAAGACCCTGATGCTGGGAAAGATTGAGGGCAGGAGAAGGAGATGACAGAGGATGAAATGGTTGGATGGCATCACCAACTCAATGGACATGAGTTTGAGTAAACTCTGGGATATAGTGAAGGACAGAGGAGCCTGGTGTGCTGCAGTTTATGGGGTCACAAAGAGTTGGACATGACTTAACGACTAAACAACAATAAATATTAACTGAACCATTATTTACAATAGCCAAGATAAGGAATCAAGCTAAATGGCCATCAACAGATGAATGAATAAAGACGTAGTCTCTACACACAACGGGATATTACCCAGCAATAAAATTAATGAACTCTTCCCTCTGGTGACAACATAGGTGGGCCTAGAAAAATTCTTAGCAGTGAAATAAGTCAGACAGAGAAAGACAAATACTGCATGATTTCACTTACATATGGATTCTTAAAAAACAAATGAACAACAGAAACAGAGAACACACAGGTAGTTGCCAGAGGGGAGGTGGAGGAGGAGAGAAATAGGTGGAGATTAAGGGGTACAGACTTCCAGCTACAAAATAAATGAGTCACGGCATGAAACGTACAGTGTGGGGAATATAGTCGGTAATTATGTAATGTCTTTGTATGGTGACAGATCATAACTAGACTTGTGATCATTTTGAAATGTTTAGAAACACTGAATCACTCTGCTGTATAACAGAAACTAACAGTGTTGTAGGTCAATTATACTTCTAAAACAAACTCATAGGAAAAGAGATCAGTTTTGAGGTTATCAGAGGAAAGGCTAGAGAGGCAGGGGTCAGGAGGAAGGTGGTCAAAAGGTACAAGCTTCGAGTTATAAGATAAAAAATACTATCAATGTAATGTACAACATGATAAATATAATGAATGCTGCTCTGTGTTACATACAAAAACAGTTACGATTAAGAGAATAAATCCTAAGAATTCTCATCACAAGGAGGAATGTTCTTCTAGTTCTTAAATTTTGTATCTATATGAGATGATGGGTCTTCACTAATCCTAGTGTGATAATCATTTCATGATGTATATAAGTCAACTTCTGATGCTGTGTATTTTCTACTTAGTGATGTATGTCAATTATAGCTCAATAAAATGAAGAAAAAAATCAGAAAGGACAGAAAGAAGAGCCAGTGTCCCTAAGTAAGCTTCACTGAATGTAAGTACGCACCAACCCGCTGGACTCAGAGATCACATGTTCCCTGAAAGTAATGATCGATCATCACACAAGTCTTTTTATCTCATAACGTTTAACATATTTAATTCATGACCTCCGGTAAAATAACTTTGATTTGGTAAAAGAGCAAAAAAGAGAAACAAAAGCAAGATGCAGCTATATAGAATATTATAGTCCATAGTTGTTGTTTAGTTGCTAAGTTGTGTCTGACTCTTTGTGATCCCATGGACTGTAACCCGCCAGGCTCCTCTGTCCATGGGATTCTCCAGGCAAGAATACTGCAGTGGGTTGCCATTTCCTTCTTCAGGGGAGATTCCTGACCCAGGGATCAAACCTGTATTTCCTGTGTCTCCTGCATTGGCAGGCAGGTTCACTACCACTGAGGCACCAGGGAAGCCACAGTTTACAGTGCCCTTTATAAAATATATGGCAGTGTTGTCAGATGGTAGCCTGGCAGTTATAGACCTTCCAGGTTTGATTAGAAGGCTTTATGATACATGTGTAAACACACACACATTGACACACATACCAAACCATAGATACCATAGGAGTGAAAAAAATTGGTTTTAATTAAAAACCAAAAAGGAAATGGGATTCTATCTGAAATGAAAAAACACAATTTAATTTGTAAATTCCTTGAAATTTGAAAATTTTTTGGAAAATGAGGGTGAATGCTTATGCAAGGTTTGCCTTTCTATTTGAAATAACCTTCTGTTCTGCTCTTATGGGGGGATTTGAACGAAGACAGCACTGAGGAATATTCGTTCAAGCAGAAGAACTGAGATGAAGAGGTTTAATATGCTTGGGGTTATGAGTTCACGCTTAGCTGAAAGGATCTTTGAATGAGAGGGGAGAGTCCTGGTGGGCCAGCTGCCGCTGGTGGATGAAGCCCCTTAACATATGTTCTTGATGAACTATTAACATTAATCTCCTGAGAGGCCCCACGCAGGGAGGGTCATGAACAGATGCTGGCGGGACCAGTTTCCTCCAGCCAGCCAGCTCTCCACAATGCTAGTCCAGACTGGCTGTCAGGTACACAGACTAGCTTTCAAGTCCAGCTTGTCAGAGAAATGCAGTCAGAATCCACCCCAGGAGCTCACACTTCACCCATCAAATTGGCAAAGAGATGAAGACCACCGTCAACAAGGGTCTAGAGGGAAAATCTGTGAAGGGCAACATTACCACTATCTATGAAAAAGGAAAATGCAAACATGCTTTAACCTGACAATCCACCCCTCAGCATTTATCCTAAGACATCCTAATACCTGCACATGCACGTACCAAGATTATTGTGGGAGACTGACTGCAGCCCTGTGTGGCACAGCAGATGCCTGGACACAGCCCACATGTCCATCCCCTGAAGACCCATCAGTCAGAGCCCCTCCACACCATGGAAAACTATGCAACAATGTAAAAGATGGAGGCAGCTGTGTGTTCTGAGATGGGATGACTGAAGATAAACTGCTAAGAGAAAAACGATGCATACTGTTAAACGATGGTATAAACTGTATATTAGCTGCTCAGTTGTGTCTGACTCTTTGTGACCCCTTGAACTAGAGCCACCAGGCTTCTCTGTCAATGGGATTTCCCAGGCAAGATTACTGGAGTGGATAGCCGTTCCCTTCAGGGGATCTTCCTGACCCAGGGATTGAAACTGGGTCTCCTGCCTGGCAGGCAGATTCGTTACCAGCTGAGCCACCAGGGAAGCCCGTCCAGGGTTAAGGGAAGGGTTATATAAATTATGGTCGATCTGTACAATTAAGAAAAATGCAGTCATTAACATATTAATGATTCGGAATGCTATGGGTAACTGCATGGAAAGATAAATAGGATAAAATATTGTTGAATGAAAAAAGATTACAAAGCAGTCTCTGGAATTTTATTTTAAAATATGTATATACGAATGTGTGTATGAGTTTGTGCATGTGTGTGTGTGTTGGAGGAGTAGCTGAGGCTAGCACTTAAGAGCAGGGCTTTGAAATCAGACACACTTGACCTTGGAATAGTTGTTCAGTCTTTGTCAGCTTCGGTTTCCTCATCTGCAAAATGGGTTTGATGGCAATTATATCCATTCTCCAGGGATGTTGTGGAAAGAAGATAACCATGTAAAGCAGTCAGTATGGGGAACAACTAAAGGGCAATAATAAAAGAATGTGAGCTAGCATTTATTGGTGGTACATGGAGGCATAGACGGCATATGGAAGAACACCCCAAAACGTTAACCATGGGTCAGTGGATATATATGGATATTTTAATTTATGATTTATATTTTGCTGCATTTCTAGAAAAATCAGCAAGTTTCTCTTGCTGTATAACCAGCAGAGGAACCCTCTCAATATCTCAGTGGAATGCATTCTTTCATTCATTCAGCTCATAGGTCGTACCTACTGAGTGCCTAACTCAAACGAGCTGGCCATCCCATCTGACCCTGAGGATGTCAGAGAAAGAAAACCCATTACTGAACTCACCCATCCCTGGCCTCCTTCATCCTGAGTTTTCATCCCCTCTCCCCACTTGGGACATGGAAGTGCCTGCTCCATAGCTGGATGGAGAGCAGAACCCAGGATTAAAGTGGCAGAGAAGGCATGAGAAGGGCTTTCCTGGTGGCTCAGACCATGAAGAATCTGCCTGCAAGGCAGGAGACCTGGGTTCAATCCCTGGGTTGGGAAGATCCCCTGAAGGAGGAAATGGGTACCCACTCCAGTATTCTTGACTGGAGAATGTTATGCACAGAGGAGCTAGATGGGCTACAGTTCATGGGGTCGCAAAGAGTCAGACACGATTAAGCCACTAACACTTTCACTTTTCCCATGAGAGAAGACCAGGGCTATACAGAGCTCAGCACCTTCTAGAGGCATCTATCCCATGTCCACATCTGACTGGTCTTTGGTGGGAATACCATCTATGTCTTCTCCCCTCTGGATGACCTGGTCACTCACTCAGCAACAAGAGTGACATTTTAAGAAGGCAATTCTCAATATTCCGCGGCCCTGCTTCCCTCTGCAAATCAGGCTCAGATCCCAGTTCTTTCCTCTGGACTCCAAGGTCTTGCACATATAGGGACCAATAACGTGCTGTGTCTCCCATGTGTGGGCTTAGGAAGAACTGGAAACCCATGTCCCTGTGGCCTGGGCACTGCTGTGCCCGAGGCTTGGCCCACCTGAAGCAACACCATTTCCAGTGGGGTGGAGATTTCTTACTTAGGAAAACAAGTACTTAAAAAGACTTTGCGAACCTTGATGTGTTTCTCCACTGGGGTCACCGGCCGGATGCGGAACCGCTCAGGAAGCTCGATTTTGGGCTTTGGGGTGGCTGGTTCTTCTTCACACTTGATCAGCTGAAATACAGTCCCCAGAGGCAGGACCCCACAGGTTGAGACCTCAGGAGCTTCCTTTCGCAGTCCCCCCAGAACAAGACTCTTCACAGGTGACAAAGGCGGGACTCAGGTCAATGTTAGAAAGGGGCAGAGTGGGGACCTGCAGGCAGCCCAGCACAGGCCCAGGCTCCTCACAGATTGCCCATTAACTGCCCCGCCCACGATGTGAGAACATGTTACAGGTTATGGACTCAAACTAAAAGCCTGCCAGCAAGGCTCAGGACCAGCCTCTTAAACTATGAGGACAGCCCCCAACCCCCTCTTTTAATTTTTAAAGCAATTTTGAACTCTTCAAAATCCTGATTTAATTACACATGAGGACTATTAATACAGATTCTTTTATGCATATCATATTAATAAGGACTCATTTTATGCATAAAATTTCAAATTGTGTAACTCTCCAAGTATTAAGAATGCTCATTAAGAATGGCATAATTTCAGAGCCAGTGGGACAGGGTGAATTACAAAGGGGGTTTATACTGTCTAGAATCAAATACGTTTTGAATTATGCGGCCATTGAGTGATTCTGCCTCCCTCTAGAGAAACGTGCTTTCCTCATGTTGTGTCCTAGGGATCTCATGGAAGGTTGCAAACTGCTGGCCACCATCCTGGTGAAGCCCACACAAGCCACATATATGTGGGTCTTTATATGGTGTTTTATAAACGGAGCCACTATTCTAGACTCAGACATTTTCATTAAAGCATCTGAATTTCCAGACTCTCTTGAATGATCAGAAAATGCAGCTGAGTCTGTCTTTCCTGGGAGCCCTCAGCGGGGCTGATGATGGTGCCTCTGGCTGGGGTCAGAGGTCTCTGCTGACGTCCCCAATAATCCCTATTTATTATCTCTGGTCCTTTCCCTCATTTCTGGTGTAGGAAATACCAAGTTATTTTCCTAATAATCCTGCAGATGCTCACTTGGCCTCTCCTGTCTTTCCCTCTGAACCTCACAGTCACTCAACGAGGTAGTGAAGACTACCACCCCATTTTACAGATGGCAAGTCCAAGGCTGAGTAGCCCTGGAATCAACCAGACCAGCATCTCCCTTTGGTGCCTTTCTTAGCTGTGTGATTTCGTACTTTGTTGAGCTCAAATTCCTCATGTGTAAAATGGGCCTCAAATAGCATCCTTCTCTGCACAGGGGTTGTCTTATGAATTCAACGAGCTGGTTCTGATGAAGCACCTAGAATGTGCCTGGCATGTAGTAAAAGCTCAATAAATTTGTCAATCAAAGGAACTTTCAGGTGTCAGCCATCTTCATCTATAACATGCTCTATAAATTTATTCCTTTGAATTAAACACTTCATAACCATTTATTCTTGAATCTATAACTTCCAGGGTCATCAACTTTACATTTACCTCCTCGAAGGGTGTTGATAAAAATCCCCAGTTCTGGGCCCAGTTTTGCCGTGCTTCGTTTTCAGCCTTCAGACGATATTTCCTGGGGGGGGAAAAAAGTTCTTAAGTGATGTACAACGTTTGAAAAGGGTTGACCTAGCAAACCCTGAAAGGTGCCCTGGGGAGAATTTGACCTTCATCGATACACCTGGACTGAGTGATGATTGCAAGACAGGGAGAGAGTGGGAGGCCCTGTCACTGCGGGATTGTCACTCATGAAAGGGAGACACGCGTCTTAGAACCAGAGATGCTGGTTGGATGGTACATCAAGGACCAGACAAGACTGGGCCTGCCTCTGCCCTAGGGGTCATCTCTATACTGGATCCCTTATTTTAGGGGCCCTTGGACCTACAGTAATGGGGGAGTGTTAAATCATGATGGAGGTACAAGTAAAGTTCCTTTGTTTTCAGAGCAGGGACCAGGGCAGCGTGAGGTACTAGGGTGCAAAATTTAACGAGGCATCCATTCCCAGTTCCTGCAAGGGCAGAGCCAGAACCTGCATGACCTCGACATGGAGCCCTCCTTAAACACTGCACCCCAGGCCCCTCGTTTGTTCCACCCTAATCTTGGCCCTGCTTTTGCTGCACATGTAATATAATTTATACATAACTACCCACGAGCTGAGGTGAGTTTCAGTTGAAGTGCAGGTGTGTCTTTTGCAAAAACAACTGATTTAAAAAACTGATTAAACATTTATTCATTTTGATTTTCAAGTTTCCTTTCGTATTTTGGAGCCAGTGTCTGCACCCCAAGCCCCATCTAACGTCTCAGCAGTTTCTGAGGCCCAAGCTATTTCCCCGGGGGCTGAGCACCTAAATCAGTTAAACCACTCAGTCGTGTCCAATTCTTTGCCACCCCATGGACTGCAGCACGCTAGGCTTCCCTGTCCATCACCAACACCCAGAGCTTGCTCAAACTCATGTCCATTGAGTTAGTGATGCCGTCCAACCATCTCATCCTCTGTCGTCCCCTTCTCCCCCCACCTTCAGTCTTTCCCAGCATCAGGGTGTTTCCCAATGAGTCAGTTCTTCCCATCAGTGCCCAAAGTATTGGAGTTTCAGCTTCAGCATCAGTCCTTCCAAGGAATATTCAGGACTGATTTCCTTTAGGATTGACTAGTTTGATCTCCTTGCAGTCCAAGGGACTCTCAAGAGTCTTCTCCAACACCACAGTTTAAAAGCATCAGTTCTTCAGTGCTCAGCTTTCTCTATGGTCCGACTCTCACAATCATACATGACTACTGGAAAAACCATAGCTTTGACTAGATGGACCTTTGTTGGCAAACTAATGTCTCTATTTTTCAATATGCTGTCTAGGTTGGCCATAGCTTTTCTTCCAAGGAACAAGCATCTTTTAATTTCATGGCTGCAGTCACCATCTGCAGTGATTTTGGAGCCCCCCCAAAATAAAGTCTGATCTCACTGTTTCCATTGTTTCCCTATCTATCTGCCATGAAGTGATAGGACTGGATGCCATGATCTTCGTTTTCTGAATGTTGAGTTTTAAGCCAACTTTTTCACTCTCCTCTTTCACCTTCATCAAGAGGCTCTTTAGTTCTTCTTCGCCTTCCGCCATAAGAGTGGTGTCACCTGCATATCTGAGGTTATTGATATTTCTCCCACCAATCTTGATTCCAGCTTGTGCTTCATCTAGCCCAGCATTTCTCGTAATGTACTCTGCATATAAGTTAAATAAGCAGGGTGACAATATACAGCCTTGGTACACTCACTCCTTTCCCAATTTGGAACCAGTCTGTTGTTCCATGTCAAATTCTAATTGTTGCTTCTTGACCTGCATACAGATTTCTCAGGAGGCAGGTCAGGTGGTCTGGTATTCCCATCTCTCTCAGAATTTTCCACAGTTTGTTGTGATCCACACAGTCAAAGGCTTTTGCATAGTCAATAAAACAGAAGTAGATGTTTTTCAGGAACTCTGTTGCTTTTTTGATGATCCAACGAATGTTGGCAATTTGATCTCTGGATCCTTTGCCTTTTCTAAATCCAGCTTGAAAATCTGAAAGTTCATGGTTCATGTACTGTTGAAGCCTGGCTTGGAGAATTTTGAGCATTACTTTGCTAACGTATGAGATGAGTGCAATTGTTCAACAGTTTGAACATTCTTTGGCACTGCCTTTCTGTGATATTGGAATGAAAACTGATATTTTCCAGTCCTGTGGCCACTGCTGAGTTTTTCAAATTTACTGGCATATTCAGTGCAGCACTTTCACAGCATCATCTTTCAGGTTTGGAAATAGCTCAACTGGAATTCCAACACCTCCACTAGCTTTGTTTGTAGTGGTGCTTCCTAAGGCCCACTTGACTTTGCATTCCAGAATGTCTGGCTCTAGGTGAGTGATCACACCATCATGGTTATTTGGGTCATGAAGATCTTTTTTGTACAGTTCCTCTGTGTAT
>SJYA01001890.1:0-12620 GCA_006410615.1 Neotragus moschatus
ACTGTTTACAATAGCCAGGACATGGAAGCAACCTAGATGTCCACTGGCAGACGAATGGATAAGAAAGCTATGGTACACATACACAGTGGAATATTACTCAGCCATTAAAAAGAATGCATTTGAACCAGTTCCAATGAGATGGATGAAACTAGAGCCTATTATACAGAGTGAAGTAAGTCAGAAAGAAAAACACCAATACAGTATACTATCACATATGTATGGAATTTAGAAAGATGGTAATGATGACCCTATATGCGAGACCTCAAAAGAGACACAGATGTAAAGAACACTCCTTTGGACTCTGTGGGGGAAGGCAAGGGTGGAATGATTTGAGAGAATATCATTGAAACATGTATATTATAACATTGTGAAACAGATCACCAGACAGGTTCAATGCATGATACAGGGTGCTCAGGGCTGGTGCACTGGGATGACCCTGAGGGATGGGATGGGGAGGGAGGTGGGAGGGGGGTTCAGCATGGGGAACACACGTACACCCATGGCTTATTCATGTCAATGTATGGCAAAAACCACTACAATACTGTAAAGTAATTAGCCGCCAATTAAAATAAATAAATAAATTTAAAAAAAAAAAACAGGAAAAAAATTTACTATTAGAAATTAAAAAAAAAAAGTCTGATGGACTAACATACACTTGGGGCTTCCCAGGTGGCACTAGTGGTGAAGAAACTGCCTGCCAATGCAGGAGACATAACAGGCTCAGGTTCAATCCCTGGGTTGGAAAGATCCCCTGGAGGAGGGCATGGCAACCCACTCCTAGTATTCTTGCCCGGGGAACCTCATGGACAGAGGAACCTAATGGGCTACAGTCCATGGGGTCACAAAGACTCAGACATGACTGGAAGTGACTTAGCACAGCACAGAACATTAGCATACACTTGGTGCAGGCCCCATGCACATCCTTGTGGACAATAGTAATACATAGTGCATCACACCTGGATGGCAACAAGATTCAGCCCTGGGTATCCACCAATCACATTGTTATGGGCTGACCCCTAACCCCTGTGATGTATAGTGTGTGATGGTATTTGGAAGCAAGCCTTTGGGAGATCATTTAAGATGAGGTCTTGAAGAGGTGCCCTAATAATGGAATTAGTATCCTCATGAGAGGAGAAGGAACCGTCAGCGCCTCTGTCTCTGCCATGTGAGGACATGCCCCAAAAACTCGCATCTGCAAGCCAGGAGGACAGTCCTCACCAGGAGCCCAATCTTCCAGCATCTTGATCTTAGACTTCAGCCCTCACACCTGTGTGAAACTGTCTGCAGTTTGAGCCTCCTAGTCTATCGTATTTTGTTACCACAGCCTGGACACACTAAGATCCATATAAAACGACATGTCCTGTTGTCACGTTTGAGACAGACCAGAATCCCCACTGCTCCACTGTGTCCACAACTGTCCCCAAGCTGAGGGCCACTTGGGCACTAGTTTGGATGAATACCCAGCTCTGGCCTGGCTGCCTGGATTCTCCTGCCCTGGCACAGGCAATGGCTCCTAACATTTTTTCTCCCGCTTGACTGCTCTCCCGTGCACACCAGGCTTGTGGTAAGCAGTGGGTGTGGCATCTGGATGTCTGGACCCAAATACTGGAGGAGATTCTTCTTTATTGTCTGGGGTGCCAGTTACAGCTCTCAATTTAGAGGCATATTTTTGTGCTCTGAGCAGTTCCGATCCCTGCCAGCAGACGGGAGGAAATGTCACTCCCTGTACGATTACAGATAGCATCAGCTCCCGTCTTACAGGAGTTATATTTACATCTCATAAACGATGTTGGTGCTTTATTTTAAACAACTAAAGCTCTGTGTCTGGGAGTAGGACCGGGAGAAAGGAATTATTTCCCAGCCCATGAAAACTCCTACAGAATTGAAAGGTTCTGCTTGAGAATACTATCTCTTAAAGCTTTCACCCAGCAACAGGGTCGTAAACTGCTCCAGGAGGGGAGTTGCCCTCCCCTGGGAGAGAGCCTTGCAATCTTTTTTTATGAGCAATGGGGTGGAAGGAGGGAATGCTGCTCCTGGGAAGGTATTCCTGCTGCAGAACTGAGTTCCCCTCACAGTTGCTGGATGAGTCATTCACTGGGTGTTAAGTGCAGGGTAAGAGGGGGACCCGCTCAGGAAAGACTGATGACTAAAACAAAGGCATATGGGGTAACGTGCCAATCCACGCATATCTCTTTCCTGCGTGCATGCGTACTTAGTCACTTCAGTTGTGCTCGACTCCTTGCAACCCTACGGACTGTAGCCCGCCACGTTCCTCTATCCATGGGATTCTCCAGGCAAGAACACTGGAGTGGGTTGCTGTGCCCTCCTCCAGGAGATCTTCCTGACTCAGGGATCGAACTGCATTATAGGTGGATTCTTTACTGCTGAGCCACTGGGGAAGATCCTGCTCTCCTGCATTCCACCCCAAAAGTCTTATATGGATTTTAAAAGACCAAGTGAGGGTCAGTCAATTTGGGAAAGTACTGAACATGAAATCCTGCTTTTTAAATTAACAGACTATTTTAAGAGAAGTTTTAGAGCAAAAGTGAGCAGAAGGTAGAGATTTCCCCTTATACGCCCTGCCCCCTCACATTCATAACCACCTCCATTACCCACATCCTGCACCAGATGGTGTGTTAGTTACAACTGATGAACCTGTGTGTCTATGTCGTCATCAACCAAAGGCCAGTGCTTACATTTGAGTTTACTCTTGATGCTGTATATTCTGTGGGTTTGGATAAATGTACAGTGATGTGTATACACCATTATAGCACCATACAGAGTAGCTCCACTGCCCTAAAAATCCTCTGTGTTCATCCCTCCCTCCTCCTGCTCCCTGGCCACCCCTGATCTTTTTACTGACTCCATAGTTCTGCCTCTTCCAGTGTCACATAGTTGGAATCGCACAGTCTGCAGCCTTTTCAGATTGGCCTTTTTCACTCACCAACGTGCATTTAAGATTCCTATGTGTCTTTTCACGGCCGACAGCTCATGTGTCTTTGTTGCTGAGCAATATTCCACTGTCTGGATGCACCACCTCTTGAACAATACCATGGTGCTTCCGAGTGTCAGAGATTATGAATAAAGTTGCTATGAACGTCCACGTGCAGGATTTTGTGTGGACATAAATTTCAACTCCTTTGGGTAAATGTGAAAGTACGTGATTGCTGGAAATTCTGCTTTTATCTAAGAAACTGCTTCCCGGGTGAAGAGCATTGGATGTAACTGTCTACCTTGCAGATTCATTCTTTCCGAGGCCAGTTGAACAATGAAACAGCACAGTCCAGTGCTGGCTGTCCAGTGGAATTTCCTCTGGTGGTGGGACTGTCGTGTATCTGCCCTAATACAGTAGCCACAAGTGGGAGCTCAGCACTTGACACATGGCTTGTGTGACTGAGAACGTGCCCACTCACTGTAGTGCACTTTAAGTGGCCGCATGTGGCTAGTGGCTCCAGTGCTGGGAGGGGAGGGTCTATTGGCTGAGATCAGAGCAGGTGGGGTGGAGGCTGTGCCCAGGTATAAGGCCTGCTTCTCTCGCCTCCCAGACTCCCTGCTCTCTCCACTTTTCCCGTCTCTGGAACCAGGTGGGTGGGAGGGACTTCCTCGCTCCCTGCTCCCTGAAGCAGGTGCCTCATCACATCTGTCTCCGAGGACGCTGTCCCTGAACCTCCTCTACGTAGCACCCACTCCAGTCCTTACTGCGTGGGTTCTCAAGCATGGTTCTTATAAACACCTGTTACTGGCACAGCTGTCCTGACCAGCATCTCAGTCCCTCCTCTTCCTGGCAGCTTCGAACACCTGCTTCCTCTCACGCTCTACTCTTAACCCCAGGGCACCTGGCTATGTCGACAAAATCTGCAAGAATTTTTGCAGATCTGTGCTAGGTGGACAGGGTGGGGAGCCCGTGTCTCATTGTCCATTTTCATGTGTTTACATTTCGTATATATACATGTCGTGTATTTGTTCAGAAGAAAACAGACGCACACCTCAATGTTTGGAGCATATATTCAAAACACACACAAAAACACTCACANTTTTTGCAGATCTGGTGCTAGGTGGACAGGGTGGGGAGCCCGTGTCTCATTGTCCATTTTCATGTGTTTACATTTCGTATATATACATGTCGTGTATTTGTTCAGAAGAAAACAGACGCACACCTCAATGTTTGGAGCATATATTCAAAACACACACAAAAACACTCACACTTTTAGATCAGCTGGACAGGCAGTGAAAGTTTAGGAAATTTTCACTTTGACTTCCATCTTCCCAAGGACAGAAACCAGGACTCAGACCTCCCTACTTACCAGAATTTTTCCTGTTTCAAGGTTCAACACAAGACTGAATCTAACAAAACACTTGTTGAATAAGAACTCAAAGAAACAGCAACAAAATGTTAAAACTCAAGTCAAAATTATATCTAATGTGAAATTATGCAGTTGGTCTTTAAGTCTGAGTAATAGTCCAGCAAAGAACCATTAACCAGAACCAAGTTGCCCTGAGTATGTTTATATCACTGCTGTGAGCTGCAGCATAGTCCATCCAATAACACTAATTATTAGTGTTACTGTTCCCGGGATGACAACACTCAGATCCCTTTAGTCATTAAGGCTCACGCTTGCCCCTTGCCCAGCCTGGGTTCGTGATCCTGATATCACCTGAAATTCCATCTCTGGCTACAATACTCAAAGGCAGATGCTGAAGTTACAGTGCTCAAGGAAGATTTCTTGCAAAATCAGTACACCTACGCCTTGCAAATTTATCTCACAAGCAGTGTTCATTTGTAATCTGTGATGGAGCAGCAGTGCACAGGCACACAGAGGCCCTGATGGAAGGAGCGAGGAGGTTTATCGGCAGGCGTGAAGCTTAGTCGCAGCTTCTCAGAGTCCAGAGCTGTGGGGGCGGGAGGTAGGGTGAGGGAGAGACAAGTCCTAAAGCCTTTGAAGCTCCAATTCAGAACACTCACATTTCTAGGCAGTTATTTTGGTGGAGCAGAATTGTAGGTCTGGGTGTCTGAAGGAGGTTGGGACTGAAGGAGGCTGGGGGTGGGGGTAGCGAGCATTTTTAAACCCCACCTCTGTGGTTCAGCTGAGTCTTCTCTCCAGGTATGAAGTCGGCAGACACAGTTACAGGTTCCCGAGTGCCTTTCGGTCCTGGGCTCAAAGTGATGGGGAAAAAGAAGTGGCCGCGCGGTATCTGACTTCACAGCACACACATCTCCTTTGTGCAGTGAATCCGAGGCTGGTTTATACACTGCGGGCTTCTCAGATAAAGCACATCATTAATTATGTGGGGGTTGCTATAACCAAACGGCATCACAAATCAGAAGTGAATCAGAAGACACTGCTTCTGCTGTATTTGCCTTGGGAATTTTAATCTATCCAGAGATGGTGGAGGTAAATTATATTTAGAAACAGGTTTCTAAATGGACAACAAGAAGCCCTAAGTTTACAACCAGACCCTGCAGCTTGCACTACTGATAAAACATTCTGAAATGCTCGGTAATGCTGTAAAATCTCACGGAGGCAGAAGCCTCAGACTGCTCTAGAGTGCTTGCTGGCAGCATCTGCCACAGCAGGAATTTCCTTAACAGAACATATAAAAATGCCCCAGGCAGGATCAAAATAAAGTTAAAAAAAAAAAAGGATATTTCCAGAAAAGAGAATGTTGAAAGCAATCATAATTATGTCTTAAAGAGAAGGTTTGATTGCTTCACCAAGTCACCCAGGGCAGAGTGATTATAAAACTCATCTCTCCTCCAATCTAAGGTAAGAGGAGCCCTCTTAATAATCTAAAAAGTATTGCTGCATCTCTCCCAACCTCTGTGAATCAATGTATTTACAACCCGAGGGTACTGCATTTATTTTGTATCAAGGAACACTAATAATAATGTACTGTTCCATTACAAAAGAACATCTCACTGAATGGATGTTTTCTGAAGACCCAGGAAGCAGAGGAAGTTTAAAACTCATCCTGTATGACCGTCAGCAAAAGAGCCTGGATCTTTACAGAGAACCAGAGTGGTCCAATACTCTGTGCTGCTTGTTACAACAGAGTCCAGAAGAAGAGCCACAAAAACATGAACTGGTGTGTAGCAAAAGAAGCGAGGAAAAACCCCACCAGTACATAGCTATGCATTCAAAGCTGATCTCCAGTCATGATTGTCTTTTCCTGCTGTGGATGTAAAAAGAGGTCGGGGTGTGTGTGTGTGTGTGTGTGTGTGTGTGTGCGCGCGTGCACACATGCATGTGCTTGTGTGCCTGTGTTAGTTATTCCGTGCTCACTGCCTTATTAAAGTTGTTTTAACAAAATCATACAGACTCGGTGGACTTTACTCCCACAATGTATTTTATTACAAAGGCACAGAACCGAGAACTATAAGCAATCTGCTAAATGAACCAGAAATTCAACTTCTTGCTTATGAGTTAAGTTATGGTGTCTATCGGTTAAAATGTGAGCTCCAAAAGTAGGATATTTCTAGAAACAAAGCCTTAGGTTGGAGAAAATAACACTCTGGCTGAGATAAGGCAGGAGACCCATGGCTCATCATAAGAGGCGCCCACAAACTCACTGGACACAGCCCTCGCAGGTGGGGTGTAGCCAGCTGTGTGTAGCAGACTTCTACAGACATGACGGAGCCCTTTGATAAATATCTAGAAAATGTGTCAGCCTGTTGTGAATCACAACCACTGTTAAAAATTTAAGTGCACAGGGCTTCCCCAGTGGTCCAATGGTTAAGAAATCTGCCTGCCAATGTAGGGAACATGGGTTCAATGCCTGGTCTGGGAAGATTCCACATGCTGAGGGGCAGCTGGAGCTGCTCACAGTCTGTGGAGCCTATGAACCATAGCTATTGAAGCCTGCACACTCTAGAGCCTTTGCTCTGCAATGAGAAGTCACCTCAGAGAAGACGCCACACCTCATCTAGAGAGCAACCCCTGCTCACCACAACTAGAGAAAGCCTGAATGTAGCGACGAAGACCCAGTTTAGTACCCTCCGCATATTAAAGTGTATAAACTCACTATGTGAAAAAGAAAGTTAGTCACACAGTTGTGTCCAACTCTTTGTGATCCCATGAATTGTAACCTGCCCAACTCCTCTGTTCATGGAATTCTTCAGGGAAGGGAGTACTGGAGTGGATTGCCATTTCCTTCTTCAGGGTAAGGCAACCCACTTCAGTACNTTGACCTCTCGCCCATGGCTAGACCTCGCTCTCTCAGAGAGCCAGCTCGGCTTCTTCTCAGGGGTCCCTGGGGCTCCCATGCAACCTGTGCCTTTCTTACAGGGCCACCTCCCATCCCGTGCCTGGGGACATCTCTGTTTACACAGGACACTGGCTGCCTGGCCTCTAGAATCCCAGCAGGCTCTGTCCCCACATACAGACCAGGCTGCTCCCAAGGCAGGTGAGTCTAGGGATTTGGGGCCCCATCCTGCATCCCTTCAAGGCAAAACTGGGACTCAGATACCCTGGCCGTTCCAGCAAGGCCAGGCGTGTTGGAGTAGCGCTCATGATCACCGTTCTTGTCATCATCACCGCCATCACCAACAGTCAGAGTTCCGAGGCCACTCCTCCAAGGGGAGGCGTGCAGATCCCCGAGGGGCACACGGGGCCAGAGGACCATTGTGCTGACCCTGACGCAGCTTCTTCCTTCGCTGCCACCATCACATCGCTGCCACCGCCGCCACCAACCTCACCATCACCACCGCCACCATCGTCGTCACCTGACTGCTGCTGCCACGTCACTGCCGCCATTGTCACCATCATCACCATCCCCACCGCTGTCTTCATCACATCGCTGCCATCACCAAATTTTCTCATCGTGGCTCTGTCTCTGCTACCGTCTCTGGCTTTACTCTTTCTTACCTTTAACAGAGCTCCTTCGACGGAGCGTAAACAAGCCGCCCCTCCCTCCAGAGCCGGCACTGGCAGACGTGAAGCTCTGATGAGCAAAGGAGACGCTGTCAGTCTCCAAGGTACTCGGAGAAGCTGGACTGCAGTGGCCATGGCTGCCGAGTCTGTAAAGACTGATTGTTTCTCGACGAGCCGCATGGTGACTGCAACAAGGGAGGCTGGTCCACGAACTCCGTGTAGGTACCAATTGCTTTCAAATGATTGTTTCGGCAGAGACTGTAAACATTTGTTTGCCCTCTTTTAAAGAAAATTCACGCTCTGAAAGAGGAACTCTGGTACAAAGAGCCTCTTGCCAGTCAGTAATTTTCTGACAAATTAAAACACCGATTTTCCTTTGTGTGGTGAGTTTCCATTTATTACCCTATTGTGAATCCAGGCTTCTCCTTCTCTGGGTGTTAACTTGCTCACTCTTAGGAGAAGTTTTCCTGTTATTCTCAGAAGTGTCGCTTCATTTAAAGAACAACTGTGTCTTCACATAAGTATATATAATCACACTAATAGTACATGCAACACACAGGGCGCAATTCCTGCACTGAGGACACCTGGAGAAAGTTCCTCAGAGACCTCACCTCGGGGGCTGCCTCCCCCCAGAATCTTGTCCTCTGGAGGTGCACAAGCTCTTTGTGCATCCGTTTTGCTCGAGGCTGTCTTTAGTATTCCAAAGTCCATTAATTTACATTATAGTGACTTAAAGAAAATAACATAGCTGAACACCTTCAGCAGAGTTTCTCAGCTGAGCACTCTTGACCATCTGGCTGGGCCATTCTTTGTTGTGGGGGCTGCCTTGAGCTCCTAGGAAGTTTAGCAGTATCCCTGGTCTCTACGCACTCAATGCCAGTAGCACATTTCCCCAAGGTGACAACCAAGAATGTTCTCAGGGATTGCTAAACAATCCCTGGTTAAGGCGGGGGCTGGGGGGTGTAAAATCAGCTCTTGAGAACCCGACCTACAGTAAAACCTCACATTCGTCCATAACTTGGTGATTTTACAACAGCCAAATGATGATTTTCACCCACACATTATCAACACATTCTACTTAGAAGTGGGAAGGTCCATCCATCCTTAAAGTCCAGAGATGTGAAGTCAACACATATGTTGGGCAGCTGGTCTGAGGGTTTTCCAGATAAGGGATGTTAAAGCCATCCAACTAACCATCCATCCATCCACCCATCCCTATCTCTCCATTCATCCACCCATCCTTTATCCATTCATCCAATCATCAAGCCATCCATGCATTCATCACTCATCCATCCATTCATTCTTCACCCATTCATCCTTCACCCATTCGCCCATCATCCATTCATCAATTCATTTATCCCTCATCCATCCATCCATCCATCCATCCTTCATTCATCAATCACCTGTTCATCTATCCATTCATCCCTCATCACCTATCCATCCTTCATCCACACATGTCTGTTTGGCTACTTCACACCTGCCAGGACTCATGCTTCAGATGAAAATTAGGACTAAATACAGCTCTTGAGGAAGTAACTCACAGTTGAGCACAGTGGCTATCTGAGAGGTCGTACCATCCCAAAGAACAGTTTTGGAAATATAGGGGCATATTCTGGTTATCCCATGTCTGGTTGCTCTGAGTGGTTTGTGGGCAAGGACTTGGATGTCAAGGTGTTCTGCAAAGCCTGAGAAGTTCTGTTTGTGCTTAGTGGTATGGCCCACTGTCACATCCTACAAGTCTAGAATTATTTGAGACTAGAGTTTAATTTTACGTATAAGCATCCCTGGTTTGGCAGGGTTTTAAACTACATTGAATTTTTCAGGAGTGAAATTGCCACAGAAACAGAAGGAAGGCTGTCCTTTGGGTTGTCAGAAATTTCCAAGAGTTCGTCGCCATCAGAAAATCAACGTGGAGCTGAGGCCCTTGTGTCAACCATCAAACATGCCCGTGTCCAGAAACATTGGCCCTTGTCACCCTCCCAGGGGCTCCACAAACAAGTCACAGGCCCCTTGCCTCACCCTCTCTGCCTCCTGAGGGTCTGATGCAGAGTTGTCATTGACTGGACACTCCTTTACAATGTTTGAGTGGATGGAACATTAGAAAGGGTCACGTGGCCCTGGGGATGGAAGCTTCCACCAGGTGGAGAGGAAAAGAAGCCCTGTAGGTGCCTGTGGGCAGAGGGTGGAGGCTGTACTAGGAGCCCAAGGAAAGGTGAGGCCCAGCTTCTCTCAGGGAAAAGACTTCCTAGCCATAAGCAGAGAGCTTATTTGGGGGAAAATGATGAAAAATCTACAGTGTATATTCTAAGTCCATCACCAATCTGCCTTTTCCAATTATGCAAAATAACCATCCCTGAATATGGTCACTGCTGAGACCGCTGCCTCCAGTGCTAAATGCTGGCCTGGCCTCTTGGGGCCCCGCCTTCTGCTTCTACCACCTTGGGGTGTCAGGACCACTCTGGCTCAAGGATCTTTTTGCAGTGAGTGGGGGCAGGGTATGCTGTGGCCAGGATCCATCCCAGAACTCTTTCTCACAACCACATGAGGGCTGGATGACACCTAAACTCGAGAGGCCCAGAGGGAGTTTGTGGCTGATCTGGTGGGTGATTCTGAATGAATGTGTGATGCCCTGGTGAAGGCAGGGTCCTCAGGGGGCAGATGAAGAAGACGGCGCAGCTGAAGCCCTGAACATACTCTAGCCACAGGCCAGGCCTGCAGAGGGGGTCCTCACTTGAAGATGGATCCTTCCCTGCAAAGTACCCTGCAGGGGTGGAAACCAGGTGCCTGGCCTATTAGCCCCTGGCTGTAACCACAAGCAGGGTCATTCCCATGAGAGCTGTAGGACCACATGCAGGCCACTTGAATGGGCCTTTCCATGTTTCAGACTGCATCCCACAATCCCATTAAGGGAGACAGATAAATTGCTTGGCTTTTAAATAATAGAAACAAACCTACAGTCTGCACGATCTTCCTCCATGGTGCCAGGTGCTTCCCTGGACCTGGCCCCACATGGGCACCCCATGAAGCCAGGGCTATTAGCATCCTCCTCAAATTGAGATGGATATTGAACAAGGGTGGATCCAGCAACTCGCCCAGGACCTCACGGCGAGCAGAATGAGAGGGGTATGAACACAGACACCACAGGCTGCCACCCTATCTGGCACTCTCCCCTCCCACCCTGCGCCTCCAAAGTGAAATCTGAGTTCCCTCGCTGTGAACCTGGCTCTCCAACCCCCACTAACAGCACGATCCCACCCCTGAAAGATGAATGCTTCAACCTGACAATTTCGAGAACTATAAATTGTTCGTGTTCCTAGATATCAAATGATGACATTAAAATTACTTAATTTAATATCCTCAATATACTCTTTCATTGCTTTTCCCCCCTCTTCCTTTCAGAAGTCTTACAGCTTGTTATAAACTGGGATAATTACTTCCCAGTAAGTTAGATCTTCACTTCTTCATTTGCTTCTTAATAAAACCCTTTTCTATACAGTTAGCTTGGGAGAGGACACATCTTGAGTCAAACTTGAAGATGTTGCAGGATTAAATTAAATGCCAGCTCTGTTTGCTGCCATGTGTTATGACAGAAGAAAGTGAGCTGCAGCTGGGAGCTGGGGTGTGAATAGATGGAGGGGAGGAATGGAAAGAAACAAGAGTTCCTGGTTTTTCTCTTTCCATCACACCCCATCCTCCCTCTGTCTTGTCTTCTTCCTCAGGTCTCTCCTTCTGAATCACGTTCCATGGATGCATGACAGGGAAAGCTTTTGCACGTATCAAAAGAACGCAGCTGAGGATTAATTGTGAACAAAGAGCCAAGCAACACCCCTGATTTCCCTGCCTTCCTTCATGGGGAAGGTGGAAAACCCTCCACAACCGCGGAAATTTGGAAATGGAATACATCAGCACACACACATAGCAAGCCCACCCAGTAAGATGCTTCAACAACCATCTCTACCTTTGAGATTCATTAACCAAGGCGACTTACTGAGCCTGCCCCAGAACGCATTATTCACAGGAGAAGAGCTGCGTTGATAAATATGGAAACCTTGCCTATTCTTCAGGGTGTGAGTGCTTTTACATAAACTCCCACTAGGATTAGCAATCTTTTCAGAAATCAAACGACACACGTAAAGCTACTTAAAGTCTGGCTTTTCTTCTCCATCAGGCAGTGTAAGGGAATCTCTAAATGAGGAACTAAGATCCATTACAGGCCAGTGGAATCAGGCATCATCTTGTATAATTTTCCGACACATGAGATTAATTCCAAAGACGCCTGGAGCTCAGTGTGTAAATTCATCCACTGGTCTGCGGGCTCAGCCTGGCAGGATGAAGAGCTGTGCATTTGATTGCAACCTGGGCACAAAACAGTGACAGCCATAGAGCTCTAAGTGGGGCCTTAGCTGGTAACAAACAAAGAAACAAATGGCATTAGATGTCCAAGGGTGCCTGGTCATTGGGCCAAGGCCAGGACAGTTTTCTGGAGGATGCAAAATGAGTGTATGTTAGGCTGATGATCAAATTTACAATTTTTAAAGTGAACTTAAGTGTTGGGCAATTATCTGGATAATTAATTTTCAAATGGCTTCTGCCTAAATCATCTAAGTGCCCGTCAGTGAGGGAGAGGCTAGAGGAGGAGGTCAGGTCTTGGGACAAACAGCAGTGGAAGACTTGGTCACTTGGGGGTGAGTCTCTTATTGAGGATGGACCCTTGGGAGAACAGAACAGCCTGGAGGCTAGAGGTGGCGGTGG
>SJYA01001890.1:12769-140732 GCA_006410615.1 Neotragus moschatus
TGGTGGGGGGGGGGGGGGGTTGGGGGGCGGGGGCGGGAGCTCCGGTCACGGGCTCAGGCCAGGTCCTTCTCAGGAATTGTCCTTGTGATAGGATCCTTGGCCAGGAGACACACGTATGTAACTCTGATCCTCCAGTGATACAGTCATGTTTCAGGGGTTAGGGACTGGTATGAACCACACTCCATCGCAGGGAAAACTGACTTACTTGAGGACAAGGGGACATGGGGACAGGCCCTGTGCTCTATCCTTTGCCTGGGATGATGGGCTGGGGGTGGGTCTCTGCTTTGGGTTCAGGCTGTGTGTGTGCATTCTTGGGTCTTGTTTAGGCTCCCTGGGAAACACCAGTTCCCCATCCCCACTGGTCTAGCGTTTGAAGCTCAGGGTCTCACAAAGCCCCAGTCCTGATGGCAGGTGGGGGGAGGGGAAGTGTGACCCTATGGAAGCTTGGGGTCTTACAAAGGCCCAGTCCTGGGGAGGATGGTGATCCTATGAATGGAGTTCATATAGAGATAGTCCTGACTCACAGACTCAGGTTCAACATTAACAAACATGGCCACCGATGAGTATTTTGGAAAGCATCCAAGATTTCAGTAAGACACTCTCAGTCATAATGGCATCATCGTCAACACTGTAGAAATTAACACACCCTGGTTTCCCAGTCTAAATAGGGGGGTGGGTCAGTCAATGACCAGCCCAACTGCAAACTGCTCACCCCTCAAAACAAAGCCTAAACAGTTTCTGCCCTTTAATGACAGGGACACTGAAATAAAGCATATTCTGAACTGATTAGAGAAATTGCTTCATAAACTATTATGGAGTACCAAGAATCTAGGCAGCTCTTAAAAATGCAACATGGGAAGTAGCCACAGTCGACAGATGAGTTGGGGCAAACCAAAATGGTGTGGAATAATTTCACTTTTGTAGGTTTAATGAAAAAGCCTAGAAAGGATATCCGTAGATCAAACTATTATTGGTGATTTTACATTCTTAATTCTTATCCATCTTTAATAAAATTTTCTACCGTCGATATATATTACTATTAAAATAAGTTTTAGAAAGCAATAAAAGTTGTTGTAATCCTTCCTTTTCCTTTTATTAGGAGACTGAAAAATTATCATTTAAGTAAGATGGACTTTAGGTTCAATTAAGAAGTCTTTGCCAGGTCACATGAGATGGAGCCTGGGACTCAGAAGGCAGGATGGAGGATCCTTATTAGCAGAGGGAACTGGGGGACAGGCAGTGTAAAGACTAGCTGCTCAGAGAGCTGGGAGAAAACTGAGAACTGAAGGGGATGTAAATGAATGGCTTTAATTTCTGCCTTCCTTGGGTTTTGTGGCAGCCTGCCTGGCCATCCATACTGACCTTTGCTGCCAGGTCCCTCCCTCAGGGGAGATGAGTATGCCAGACTGCAGGCCTCTGAGGACAGCCTTGGCTGAGGCTGAAACTCAGGTGCCCCTCAAGGCAATGAATATTAAGCCTGGATGTCCCCCAGGCCCCGTGCAGCCCACCACTGTGGGCAGATGCCATCCTGATCCCACTGGCTTCCCAGGAGGCTGTGTGTGAAGTGACAGAAGTTAATGAGAACCCAGGTTTTTAAAACTGGTGGAGAAAACCATTGCATATTCACGACCCAGCAGACCTTTCACATGACCTGCTGCATAATCAAGTCACCGCGGCTGTCTCTCAATGAAAATTTAAATATTTCAGGGCTTGTGTGTGTGTGTGTGTGTGTGCTGTTGTTGTTATTATTATTGCTATTTCTCCATCACTAAACTCAAAGATTGACCTAAAAAAAAAAAAGACAATAGCCCTTTCAGAGTACAAAAAAAAACACAACCACATCCTCGGGTGTGTGTGGAGTGCCTATCTGTATATTCATTAAGCAGAGCTGCCCAGGCATACAGGGAAAGTTCACCGTAACGAGGTTCAGCACAATCGTGGTCTCCAAGGCTCGGCTATTTGAGTCAGTTCCTCCCAGCAGCATGTGATAACGCAGGACTGACTCTCCGTCCAGCTCCTATAGCAGCTCAGAGATGCCTTTGTCCTTTTAAAGCACCCATTATCGTCCCAGAGAACACAATAGGTGTTTATTGTACGGAACCCCCAACACAAATGGAAATAAAAAACACATTCTGGAGGAGATTAGAGGAGCCTGCGACGTGATGTATGATTAACTGTGTTTTGTCGGGTGTGAGCAGCAAACGATGAACAACCCACATTTCTAGCATTTCTTTTTTTCCCTCCATTAATTTCTACATTTGGCTCATAAAACATTCACCTAATGGCTTTCTGGTCTGGGAGAGTGCAGGTTTGTTTATTAAAAAACTTCTCATGGAAACTATGAAAGCACCTTCTTAGGAGTCAGCGGAAGGTGAAACAAGCCCCTCAGTGATGGCGACCCGGGACACATGGAGGGGTCAGGTGCCAGGCTTCTCAGGGATGGGCACTGGACCACCCAATTTTCAGACCCTCCAGGTCCATTTCTAAATTGGCTACACAGGGAAATCAGTGTCAAGTGAAGGGAAGGGGTATGAACATAGCAATGAGGACAGAAACTCGGGAAAGCAGGTGATTTCAGAAAAAGGAGTCTCCTCCCTGGTGACAAGACAAGGGAAGTAGAAAAATGAGGCAAGTGGAACATCAGGGGCAAAAAGAGTGATGAAAAGTGAAAAGAACAAGGGACGCGAACAGATCAGAGAACGAAACGGGGAACATTAGAGACACTGAATGATGAAGGACAAATAAGAAAAAGCCCTTGGGAAAAGACGTGACAACAAAATAAGTGAAACTCTAAGTCAGAAAACATGACTAAAACCAAAAGACCAAAGGAAAACAGGAGCCAGATGTGCAGAGGTCCAGGAGGCAGAAAGGTTCATGAACGGCACCGAAGAATCCACACAAACCAAACGGGAGAACATGTGTACTTTGGTGGGAATAAATAAGCAAATCCAAAAAGAGACCTAATTGGCAAAGAAAAAACAAACAGTCAATAAATTAGTGGCAATAGCGTCTTCAGTAATGACGGCACATATAAATGTAAACAAACCTTTTGTCTCCCATCACAGCTCTTGCCCTGGTGAGCTGGCAGAAGTAGGTCTATCTTTATTAGCGGATATGCACCCTACCTGTGCCTCTGACATGCTGGGATTCCTGCAGTTAGTGAATGTTCACACCTGCTGGGCCTTCTGGGGGCACCTCAGCAACAGGTGTGACAATGCTTAGACATATTCTGAATCTTTCATCCCATGACTCAGCCTCAGGGAAACGATCAGAAACTCACAGAAAACATGCAGAGGATTGCCATTCTCCCTAGTAAAAAGTGGAAACAAGCTAACTTTCTAGAACAAAGTGAATCATTTAAACAGTAGTAATCCATATGATGGAATATTTATGGAGTTGTGAATGTCTGCTGACCTGGAATGTGAGATGAGCCGAACAAAAATGTTTGTTTGAAGGGTAACTCCTGATCTGGTTTAAAATTGTTTTGAGCTATGGGTGTGATTAAAGTGTAAAGTTTTTTCATTGGAAAACCAACTTTCATAGTGTGTGCTCAGTCGTGTCCAATTCTTTGTGAGCCCATTGACTATAGCCTGCCAGGCTCCTCTGTCCCTGGGATTCTCCAGGCAAGAATCCTGGAGTGGGTTGCCATTTCCTCCTCCAGGGGATCTTCCCGACCCAGGGATTGAACACATGTCTCTTGTGTCTCCTGCATCAGCAGACAGTTCTTTATGGCTAATACCACTTGGGTGATCTCAACTTTCATAAGCAAAATAATTAGTCAAATATTTACTTGCATAGCATTAAATCTTGCTCCATGATGTCTTTTTAAACATATAATTGAAATAAGGTAAATTTATGAAATTAGTTTTCAGAAAAATAGCAGTTGGCCATTAGGTCTAAGAAATCTTTTATAATTAATCCTCTTGACCAGTGGTGCCTGGTATGTGGCAATCTTTCTCCTCCTAACTCAGTTATGAGAGTCTGTGTTTCTAGGTAATCTCAGTAAAACTCATCCTTCTAAACATCACCCACACTTCCTGATCTATTGGGTGTGCCTAAGATCACAAGTTTCTATGTTTTGTAAGTCAATATCTGATTAATTGTTTTACTTATGAAAGTTACTACTTTCCCAGTTTAAAAAACCTTTATACTGTAATCATATTTAAGTGGGGAATATGAACCATATCATTTTCCTAAAAAAGTCTGAGAGTTTGTCATCTTTCATTTTTAACATCTTTCATTTCTTTCTCTCTCTTTTTATAGTCCAGTACGCAGTGACAAACTTTATTAAATATATTTGCATTTAATTATCTTTTATTTAGACATATGGATTCCAATGTTTTTATTTTTATCTCTTAAAAAATCATTGAGGAATAATTGACAAATATAGCTGTATATATTTAAAGTGTTAATGTACTTCCTCGGTGGATCAGATGGTAGAGAATCCGTGTACAATGCAGGAGACCTGGGTTCAAACCCTGGGTTGGGAAGATCCCCTGAAGAAGGGAATAGGTATCAACTCCAGTATTCTTGCCTGGAGAATTCCATGGACCGAGGAGCCTGGCAGGCTGTTTTGCATCCTTAGGGTTGCAAAGAGTCAGACACAACTGAGCAACTAACACTTTCACTTTTTGAAGTGTTTCTTCAGCTGGTCCTAGGACTGCTGCTGCTAAGTCACTTTGGTCGTGTCCGACTTTGTGTGACCCCTTAGACAGCAGCCCACCAGACTTCCCTGTCTCTGGGATTCTCCAGGAAAGAACATTGGAGTGGGTTGCCATTTCCTTCTCCAATGCATGAAAGTGAAAGTGAAAATGAAGTCGCTCAGTCATGTCTGACTCTTAGCGACCCATGGACTGCAGCCCACCAGGCTCCCCCATCCATGGGATTTTCCAGGCAAGAGTACTAAGCAATTGTAAATAAGCTGCCCAAGGTCCCCTGGTCTCAATCTGTCTGTCTGTCTGATACATTGTAATGAATCTCCAGGTGCCAGAGGGAATGAGATGCAGGGGTAAGGGTTCTTCTGGAAGAGAAAGATGCCAAGGATTTTCCCAGACCCCCTCCACCAGAGACAAGCAGTAGGGCTAGCCACCCGCCCCCACATCTAATCCCGAAGGAGTGAGTCAAGCCAGCAGTCACTGCCTTGAACATCAGACTCAAGGAACATGTACATAATCCATGGGGAATGCCCTGCATTTTGCAGCAGTTTACTTCTGCAGTGTGTCTTTTCCCCCCCATTAAAAAAAATTTAGAACAAGCTAAATATAACACGAACCAGGTGGATTTGAAGATGGTGAGAAAACCACATCTTTGGAGCTAAAATTGACATCACCATGGTCCCTGAGCCTAGTGCTGACTTTAGGAGGCAGGTGAAAGAGGGATGGGGAGGAAAAGATGGAAAGAGGCAGGGACACAACAGCTCTCTCTCAGAATCTGGCCCTTCTATCATTAGCACTTCTGTCTTCCAGTAGGTAGGCGTGTAGGGATGTGTGAGTTGAACCAGAAAGAATGCTGAGCACAAGAGAACTGATGGTTTTGAACTGTGGTGCTAGAGAAGACCCTTGAGAGTCCCTACCAGTCAATCCCAAAGAAAATCAATCCTGAATATTCATTGGAAGGATTGATGCTGAAGCCGAAGCTCCAATACTTTGGCCACGTGATGCAAAGGGTCGACTCATTGGAAAAGACTCTGTAGCTGGGAAAGACTGAAGGCAGGAAGAGAAGGGGACAACAGAGGATGAGATGGTTGGACGGCATCATGGACTCGATGCACATGAATTTGAATGAACTCTGGGTTATAGTGAAGAATAAGGAAGCCTGGTGTGCTACAGTCCCTGGGGTCTCAAAGAGTTGGACACGACTTAGTGACTGAACAACCGCCTTTCAGGGACCCTTGTCAGGTTCAGTCCTGGTATGGGCACTCTTGCTGCCCACCTGGAAAGGGCTGGTTCCAAGTGACCAGGTAGAGTCAGCGTGGGCTTGGCCAGCCAGACCCTTCCTCCAGAGATGGAGTCTTGAATACTAATTGGTGCCTGAGTGGGAAGGCTGTGGGCACACTGTGAGGCTCCAGACAGGCCAGGCCAACCCCTGCTGCTTCCACAGCCCCTGATGGCTTGCATACTCTCTCTGTCTGCTCGAGACGCCAGTCACTTGTAATTCCTACAGTCAGGAGCAGGAAGGAGTGGAGGGAAAGAAAAGAATGGGATGAAGCATTCTGGGCACCAAGAGGGGTGTGAAGAATGCTTCTTTAACATACACACACCACATACACCACACCCCACACCCCACGTGCAGCCCAGTTCTGCAAGCCTGGCCCGTAACATAAAGGGAACGAGTTGTAGCCTTCAGATACGTTCATGTTAATAACTTAGGCAGCAGTCCTCTCTCAAAATTAGTATCTGCTCCAGAGGCTCCTAGCTTCTCTTGTAAAAATAATGGCAGTTAATAGGGAAGGGCTGTCAAGCACCCCGACTCCAGGTACCGTTGGTGTGACAGCTCTGTGATCGGGAGAAGAAAGGTATGCAGAGACAAAAGGAATAATTACCATGAGCTACCAGCACCAGCCCTGGATTTAAATGTTTAAATGTTTTAATTTAAAAGAACAATGGCGCCTTGAAGTGTCTTCACAACCGGTACTGACAACCTGCCATTTATTAATCAGTGTTAAATAACACGGCTCCGGGTTTGACACCAAACATCAGATGATGTGTGATGATCCCGAAAATAGCAACCGTATCCCAAAGCTGATTTCCAAATGACTCTGGCATAACAAGGAATGTTTACTGCACCGATTAGAGGGTGTCAGTCACTCGTGTGGCAATCACAGTCCAGGGGAGTGGGACTTAAGTGTGCGGAGACTTTCAGCAAATTCAGGTGCTTTGCACACAGGTAGTGAAGTGGATGGTCCTTGCCCCACCCCACCCCATGTCCTCCGCCCGCCTTTTGTCCATGGAAAACTTTAGCCAAAGAATAAGTATCATCAGAGAAGTGAGAAAATGCAGAAACAAAAGAAAACAGTCAAAGGAGCCTAAATAATATTAATGCAGTCATTAGGCACGGTCAAGGACCTTTAGTTCAGGTACTAAATGCCAAGAGGAAGATGCTGACTGCTTGATGACCAAACAGGAAGCTGCCACAATTCTGAGAACTGGGGACCAGCTGTAACTAAAGATGAGCTGTACCTAAAGCAACCAAGAGGGCACTTTCCACACCAATGATGACCAGTTCCAAGAGGACTGTCAGAGCTGACTATGCAGTTTCTTCATGAGTACCCTCCCTTTGTCTATAAAAGCTCTTATCCCCTGATTGTCAGGGGGAGGAGTCAGTCTTTGAACAGATATCCGCCCCGCCCCCACCCTGGATACTGGCATCCTAAATAAAGCAAACTTTCCTTTCCATCAACCTGGCCTCTTTAATCATTTTTGAGCAATGAGTGGCCAGACTCCACCTCCGGTAACAGTAGGGCTTGGGCCATTCCAACTATGGCTCACAGGATAAAGTCCGCTTAAAAAAGGCATATTACTAAGGCAGTGGTTCTCCATCAGGGGCTGTTTGGTCTCCAGGAGACACCAAGCAATGTCCGGAGACGTTTTTGATTGTCATATCTGTGGGGGGGGGGGGAGGTGGTGCTGCTGTTATCTGGTGGGTGGGAACGGGGTCTACTGCTGAACACTCTCGTACACATGACGCCCCCCAGCAGAGAATGATCCAGCCCCCAGTGTCATCAGCATCCAGGCTGAGGAACCCCACAGGGCTGAAACCCAGAAAATGCATTGCCACAAGTGTGTGTTTCTTCTAATCGGCAAGAAGATGGTTAAAAAGCTTCTTTGCTACTTATTTTCTATAAGGGACTACATGTTCACAACCCCTGGGCTGCCCTGCCCCCCTTACTTCTATCTGGAAGTCACTGACAGTGGCTGAGGCCCCGAGGAATGTGGGTTAATGTCCAGCATTTTGTATCTCAGTATCTGGAATGCAAACTGCCGATCCAAAGGCATGCCACTTAAATGCAGGTGCATGTACGCCCGCAGAGGGAGAAAGCCCTGAAACGCCCCAGTGGGCCCATCGGAAATGCCACTTTTACTTAAAATGGTGGTTAGTTCTGCAGTAATTTTATTGGAGTTCTCAAAATCTGTTATTACCTTCAGAACAAACATTTTCTCAGCAGGATGATAAGCATAAAGGATACGGAGAGCTTTCATCGATCTAACAAGGATGATGTTTGTTTAACAATATGTTCCAAAGGTACGGCATTGGGAGGGTCTCATGTTGGGCCATGTTCAATCTAAGTCGATGACATGAGGTTCTCCACCCAGCGCCAGCCAGCTCTCCCTGCTTGTGGTCTTTGCAAAAAGTGCACTGACATGCCTTTAAAGACATCTTGAATATATCCTCGTTTACTTGCTCAATTTAGCAAAGACTGATAAAATCCATCCTGCTAATTAGTAGCAGTGAAACAGTAATAATGGTGTCTGGAAGCCAGGCTGCGCTTACTCCTAGGTGGTCCCCTGTGGGGGTCGGAGGTGAGCTCTGGGCTTTCGCTCATAAGGACACCCAGACACACAGGACTGTCTCTGAACAGGGCTTGTGTTTCCTGAGGGCACATTTTCTAGTTGACGGGGGTGGAGGGGCAGGAAACCTGGGTCAACACACTGCAAAATGAATTTTTTTTTACTCTTATGAACCAAATGGTGATAAAATGGCAGTGGGAAGAGGGAGATTTTCTCTCTTTTGGTCCATACAATTCATGCTGCTGACCCGCCATGAGGGCCTTGCCCACTTCTGGTCGGCTCATCATGTGGTCCTGGTGCCACTCTCAGCCCTGGGTGTGAGGATCTGCCCACTGGGGCTGTGATGGGTGGTCCCCAAAGATGGCAGCCTCACTTGGAAACAAGGGACTGGTGAGGAAGTCCCCCCCCCGCCCCCTCGTTTCCCATTCCCTGTAAAATCCCCGATTCTAGACTGATCCCTGTCTCTGTCCACCTTGCCTGGGGACGCACACTTCAGCTCACATGAAGGCCTGGACCACACCAGGGTTTCTGCTCTGATGCCGCATTTCAAGTCACCAAGCCCAGGCCTGCACACTCCAAGGAGGCGCTCCCTATTTGAGAAGTACAAAGAACCATATCTTCTCACTCCAAGAAGGAAAAGTCTTTGCAGTTCTATGTGAACGCAACAGAAACTTCTGTCTCCTGTTCAGTTCTGTGCCGATGCCTCCATGTCTTTCACAGATGCCTGCAGGTGCGGTCACCTGGCTCTTCCCCAAAAGAAGGAATATATCTTCCTTGCAGGGGCAGTTATTTGTCTCCTGACATGGGACCACACCTCCCGCACTCCCTACCCTGTGTCAGTTAAGCACAAGGCAACCTGGGACACCTGGTTCCCCGAAGGTGCTCTCTTAATCCTTTAAGGTCTCAACAGTTCTCTGGATGAACATGTTCTATCATTGGCAGAAAGCTGATTGTCGCCTCGTCAGTGATTTGCTGGTTGAACTTCACCTTCTTTTCATTTGTCAATAATTTTGAGTGTAATTCCGGAAGTTTCCAAAACACTCTCATCATCTTCATGAAATGCAGCATTTTTGCATTATTTTGCTTTGTCATTTTTTGATCAACTTACATTGCAATTATGGTTTATTATGGGCCACTTGCAACACTGGGCAATCAGTTAATACTGACCTAAGGAGAAGGTGCGTCAGGCAGTGACCAGCAGAGGAACTCAGCACACGAGTGCTCTATATAAGGAGGACCTTCTCTGCCCCCCAAAGCCTTGTAACGGGGGCGAGGGATGGGGGAAAACAGTGTTGGGGGTGTGAGGGCCACCCACTGGAGCTGTGGTGGGTGGTCCCCAAGGATGGCACCACTCATTCTCCCTTCTCTGTGCTTGCCAGCTGCTCTCCCTCCTAGCTGTTGTTTTTGTTCAGTCACTAAGTCATGTCTGACTATTTGAGACCCCATAGACTGCAGCACGCCAAGTTCCTCCACCTGTCACTATCTCCTGGAGCTTGCTCAAACTCATGTCCATTGAGCTGGTAATGCCATCCAACCATCTCATCCACTGTAGCCCCCTTCTCCTCCTGCCTTCAATCTTTCCCAGCATCAGGGTCTTTCCCTGGATAGGGATGCTAAGCTCCTCCCTCTGAACCTGGACTGGCCACTGACTGCTCTGACCATCAGAATGCAGAGCGAGGGGTGACCCTTCTCCCGAGACCCAGTCAGGAGTCAACTTCCATCTAGGCCTCTGGTGAAGCTCTCTTCTGGGGACACAGACACCCACTATGAACCTAATCTCTAAGCTGTGAGAAACCTGAAGCTCCAACCCACAGCCCCAGCCAATCTCCCAGGTGATGACCGTGCCTGCGCCATCTTGGATGTCTGGACTCATAGCCTGGGGAGACCCCAGCTGCAACCACCATCTGACTGCAGGTGCCAGGGAGCCCCCATGGTGAACCGTCCAGCCAAGCCTGTCCACAGACGGGCATCCCACCACAGTCCCACAGAACAAAGAGGATGCTGTGTCTTGGGGCCTCTGCATCTGTGGAGGTGTGTTTGTAGGAACAGACAACCAAAACGCACACATCAACACTTTTCTGAGTGCTCGCTCTTAATAGACAGGCCCGCATCTTCAATAACATGACTTCAAGCACGAGATTGTTTTGACCATTTTGACAAAAAGTCAAACTATTTTCTAGTTAAGAGACAGGTCTTTTAAAAGTTAAAAATATATTCAGTCAGAACAGTCAACACAGAAGACAAACACTATGCTGAGAGGGAAAAATAAAATAAGCATTCAAACACTTCGCCCGACATGTTTCCGCTGTGTGTACAATAATGGAATTTTGTTTTCTTGGTGTCTTTAAGTGAGCTCCGTGTTTGTTTGTTTTACCAATATGTACCATTTGTTTGGGGGTACTGCAAATGGACTGGACTCCTGCTGTTAGGTCACTGCAGATATTGTTGATTTAATAAGAGGCATCTATGTTTTGTTGAGGATCTGTTTTAGGACAGGGCTGGGTTTATCCTCTGGGTGAGTTGCTTCCGCCTCTTATCAAAACAGGGTTGCAAAGTTTCACCAAAAGCTTTTTTGAAGCACAGAACATTCTCCCTGATACATCATGTTTTCATGTCAGCTTCCCCAACTTATTCGCTTAAAGTTCTGACACTCAAATTTTGCATAAGCTGAGATGTTAAGATAGCCACAGTTAAGGACTATGGCCAACCAATTATATCCATGTGTCATTTTGCACTTTTACAAACCCCTGATAAAAAAGAAAATCTTGAAGAAAATACTTCATACAGAAAATATTTCTTTTAGAGCAAAATGTGTCCAATTGATTTATGAGGTCTTTGGTAGGAGAACAAAACACATGCTATAAAACTGGGATGTAAAGAAAGCTTTCCTGGCTTTTCAGAAGAATAAGGCTCACAAGATGGGGGGCGGTTTCATATTTTCTAATATGAATTCTTCACGGAGGCTGCATTTTCCTACTGGTGGGAATGTTTATTTTCATGAAAGAATAAAGTTAAGAAACAGTAAATCTCAAGTGCTGGGCCTTTCATGTAAGCCATAATTGGTAAAATGTGATCCACAAACTAGGGAAATGTATGGAAATTTTGTCTGGTTTGGAGCATTTAAAAAGTTCACTTATTTATTTTATTATTTATTTGGCTGTGTCCAGTCTTAGTTCCACCGTGCAGGAGCTTTTGTTGGGGCATACAGACGCAGCAGTTGCAGTACCTGGGCTTAGCTGTTTCAAGGGATGTGGGATGTTAGTTCCCTGACCAGGGATCAAACCTGAATCCCCTGTGCATTGCAAAGCAGACTCAACCACTGGACAGCCAGTGAAGTCCCTAGNATTGAGCTGGTAATGCCATCCAACCATCTCATCCACTGTAGCCCCCTTCTCCTCCTGCCTTCAATCTTTCCCAGCATCAGGGTCTTTCCCTGGATAGGGATGCTAAGCTCCTCCCTCTGAACCTGGACTGGCCACTGACTGCTCTGACCATCAGAATGCAGAGCGAGGGGTGACCCTTCTCCCGAGACCCAGTCAGGAGTCAACTTCCATCTAGGCCTCTGGTGAAGCTCTCTTCTGGGGACACAGACACCCACTATGAACCTAATCTCTAAGCTGTGAGAAACCTGAAGCTCCAACCCACAGCCCCAGCCAATCTCCCAGGTGATGACCGTGCCTGCGCCATCTTGGATGTCTGGACTCATAGCCTGGGGAGACCCCAGCTGCAACCACCATCTGACTGCAGGTGCCAGGGAGCCCCCATGGTGAACCGTCCAGCCAAGCCTGTCCACAGACGGGCATCCCACCACAGTCCCACAGAACAAAGAGGATGCTGTGTCTTGGGGCCTCTGCATCTGTGGAGGTGTGTTTGTAGGAACAGACAACCAAAACGCACACATCAACACTTTTCTGAGTGCTCGCTCTTAATAGACAGGCCCGCATCTTCAATAACATGACTTCAAGCACGAGATTGTTTTGACCATTTTGACAAAAAGTCAAACTATTTTCTAGTTAAGAGACAGGTCTTTTAAAAGTTAAAAATATATTCAGTCAGAACAGTCAACACAGAAGACAAACACTATGCTGAGAGGGAAAAATAAAATAAGCATTCAAACACTTCGCCCGACATGTTTCCGCTGTGTGTACAATAATGGAATTTTGTTTTCTTGGTGTCTTTAAGTGAGCTCCGTGTTTGTTTGTTTTACCAATATGTACCATTTGTTTGGGGGTACTGCAAATGGACTGGACTCCTGCTGTTAGGTCACTGCAGATATTGTTGATTTAATAAGAGGCATCTATGTTTTGTTGAGGATCTGTTTTAGGACAGGGCTGGGTTTATCCTCTGGGTGAGTTGCTTCCGCCTCTTATCAAAACAGGGTTGCAAAGTTTCACCAAAAGCTTTTTTGAAGCACAGAACATTCTCCCTGATACATCATGTTTTCATGTCAGCTTCCCCAACTTATTCGCTTAAAGTTCTGACACTCAAATTTTGCATAAGCTGAGATGTTAAGATAGCCACAGTTAAGGACTATGGCCAACCAATTATATCCATGTGTCATTTTGCACTTTTACAAACCCCTGATAAAAAAGAAAATCTTGAAGAAAATACTTCATACAGAAAATATTTCTTTTAGAGCAAAATGTGTCCAATTGATTTATGAGGTCTTTGGTAGGAGAACAAAACACATGCTATAAAACTGGGATGTAAAGAAAGCTTTCCTGGCTTTTCAGAAGAATAAGGCTCACAAGATGGGGGGCGGTTTCATATTTTCTAATATGAATTCTTCACGGAGGCTGCATTTTCCTACTGGTGGGAATGTTTATTTTCATGAAAGAATAAAGTTAAGAAACAGTAAATCTCAAGTGCTGGGCCTTTCATGTAAGCCATAATTGGTAAAATGTGATCCACAAACTAGGGAAATGTATGGAAATTTTGTCTGGTTTGGAGCATTTAAAAAGTTCACTTATTTATTTTATTATTTATTTGGCTGTGTCCAGTCTTAGTTCCACCGTGCAGGAGCTTTTGTTGGGGCATACAGACGCAGCAGTTGCAGTACCTGGGCTTAGCTGTTTCAAGGGATGTGGGATGTTAGTTCCCTGACCAGGGATCAAACCTGAATCCCCTGTGCATTGCAAAGCAGACTCAACCACTGGACAGCCAGTGAAGTCCCTAGTCTGGGACATTGAATCAGAACTGTTGAAGAGATTGGCTCAGGTATTGATAACTCCTGCCCAGTGGTCTGCACTGTTGTGGGGAAGAAATGCTGCTGGAATCCAGATGTCCACCGGTGGCTGTTTCCTGTCCCGAGGCAGAGATGAGCAGCTGTGATGTACATCGGGGCACAAAGCAGAAGGCAGGAACTGTCCGGCCTTAACGGAAGGTTTCCCATGTGGCTCAGTGGTAAAGGATCCTCCTGCCAATGCAGGAGATGCAGGAGGCATGGTTTCCCGAGAAGATCCCCTGGAAGAGGAAATGGCAACCCACGCCAGTAGTCTTGCCTGGAAAATCCCACGGATAGAGGAGCCTGGCAGGCTACAGCCCGTGGGGCCGCCAAGAGTTGAAGGTGACTGAGCGACTAAGCACGAGCGTGGACTTGAACTGACCGAGAGCAGCCAGTTCCTTTGGAATTCCGAGTGTGACTTCAGGTTTCTAAGGGGACGGCACAGACCTGGTGGAATCTCCCATCAGTCTCAGGGGAGTGTCTGCACAATGGGAGGGTTCGCAGCGGAGTCATCACTATAGGAACCCCAGTGACTTAATCCCCCTTAGATGGAGCACAGCGGACCCGAGTTTCACAGTTGAAACCACCAGGCAGTGACACGGGAGCAGAAGAAAAACCCTCTCATTTTTTGTTACCTGAACACACGAAGACCCATTTTTAAAAGTCAGCCTGGCCGGTGGGCTCTCTCTCCCCGCAGTGTGGTCCGTGTTGCTGAAACTCTGGTTACAGCTGTGCTCAGGATGAAAGGAGCGGCCCCGAAACCTCACTTAGCAATCAGTGCCCGGGAGGCAGCTCGCTCTGCAGAGGAGGAGGGGGCGTCTCTGCTGGTCACAGCGATTTTGCTGTGTCACAGGAAGAAGCTGGCAGAGCTGCTATTACGGCAGCTAAATGCTATCATTTTAAGCACCATTCCAAAGAAAATAAGGATCTTGCAAGAGGAAAATAGTAACACACCGAAAAGGGGGGGAAAAATCACGGTAAATAAACAGATTCCTCTCATGGGCCTAGGATGTCTTCTCTGGATGAGAAACAGTTAAAAAGAGCAAGAGACAGACGTGGTGGTGGGGTGATCGTAGGGTGGGGGGGCCTGCACTCTGATCTTCAAAGATGCATTTTGGTGGACGGTTTTTCTCCTGTCTGCTCCCAAGTCTGCCACTGGCTCTGCTCCTATCACTCAGACTGATTGCCTCCTTCCAGTATTAATATTTGGGGAGTGCCCCTGTGTTCTAGGCACTGTGCGGGGTGCTAAGATATGGCAGAGAGGAGAAACAGGCAAGGCCCTGCCCATTCTGAGCCCGCTGAGGGCAGCAGACAAGAATGGAACAAGCACACTGTTGTATAGTAAGAACTGGGCCTTTGTCCCTGGTCCCTGGCAGGGAGCTTCCAAAGCCCTTGGGATTTCCTGAGTGATGGAGTGTCTTTGTTAGACTGATGAGCTGACTCACTGTGGGCCCTAGTTTAGGATGGGGGCTGGTCACCAGAAGGACGAACCGCAGACCTGGAGAGCTGGGATTCTGAGCCAGCCTGACCTCTGGGGTAGGTAGTCACAAGGCCAGTGATGCAACCAACCAGGCTGGTCATGAGCCCCAATAGGAATGCTGACACGGAAGCTCACTGGTTGGTGAACACACTGATCTGTGGGGAGGGGGCACCCTGATCTGAGGGGACAGGGCTGGACAGGATGCCCAACTTCCTAGACCTCACCCCACACAAACTCTTCACAGTAAAGCTGTAACCCCAGGTGCTGCCTGCTTGGGCTCTGCAAGTCTTTCTACTGAATATTGAATCTGGGATGGGGACATGGGGAGTCTGTAATTATATCCCAATTGGCCAAAAACGCAGGCAGCCTGGAGATGCCTCAGGACTTGGGGCTGGCATCAGAAGAAGACGAATCTGCCCTTGACCTGTGGGGTCTGAGATAACTCTGGTGGGCAGTGTCAGGATGGAATTGCAGGACCCCTGGCTGGTGTGGGCTGGGCTGAGCTGAAACGTGGTTCACAGTGACATATGTGAACAGTGCTGGTGACAGGGCTGCAGAGAGGGGACAAGGTGAGTCAGACCTGAGACTAGGGGGGCCTGACCCAGAAGGAGGGGTCAGTGCAGCTTCCCTGAGGACCTGAGGGCTGAGCAGAGCCAATCAGGCCGAGAAAGGGCAGAAGGAGGAGCTTGTGCACAGGCTCTGGGGCAGGACTGAGAGGAGACATTATGGCCCAAAGGTCATGGAGGAGGTGACCCTGAAGATCAGGGAGGAGGTGACTCCCAAGGTCAGGGAGGGGGTGGCCCTGAAGGTCAGGGAGGGGGCGGCCCCAGAAGTCAGGGAGTCCCATACTAGCACCACAGGCCCATAAGGACTCTTCCCCACACCTAGATGGGTGCACTGGGTCCTCTTCCCTCCATGGTGAGAACCTACAGCCTCTGGCACGTCCTTGTGACTATTGGGAAGACATCGTCCTCTGGTCCCACGCACCCTGCGACCTCTCGCTATGGCAGCTGTTGAAGGCTCTGAGCTTGTCCTCATGCACAAGCCTCCAGAACAAAGTGGCAAATTCACCCAAAGGACGGGCTCAGCAGTCAGGCCCTGCAGGGACTGGGGGTGGGCAAGAGCCACGAGGTGACCAGGACATGTGACCAGGACAGTGAGGTGACCTGTCTGGGGACAGACAGTGAACAAAGTCAGGGAGGCCACAGCAGAGCCCAGCTGTGTCCTGTGAGCTGAGCTGGGCTGTCAGGTCTCACCTCTCATTTGGAGTAAGAGCTGCCTGGGCCTCCTGGAGAGAAGAGGGCTTGTGTGGACAGGGCAGGGCCTGTGTCAGCTCAGGCCTGTCCTGGCATCTTGCTTGCTCACTCCTCCCGGGCCCTCGGTCTAATGTCCCTTCCCACTCGTGTCTTTGAAGCCCCACTTTCCGTCCTTCATCCCTTCACTCTTCTGTGCACCAGGTTGGGGCATGAGATGAGGCTTGACTGGGTATCCCTGGAGGGCGAGGGGCCCAGCAGAACCCTCCTGGGGACCCCAGTCCTGGGTAAGAGCCTCAGGAGTGAAAACCTGGGGGCTATGCTCAGGGCAGGAGACATACCAGGTCTCACAGTTGCAGGTTCGAATCCTTCTTCCTCTGCCTCTGATGGCCAGACCTGGTTGCTAGAAATGGGCTCACAGAGAAATCCACACCTGGGCATCTTGAAGGTTCACATAGATCACGCAGACGCAGATGCCATAGTTTCTTCAAAAACCAATCCTAGGAATCCTACAGCCCCATGGTTTCAGAATAGAAATCATGTCTGCCTATACAATTTGGCTTGAGCAAAGAGTTGGTCAGTCCAGCTTCATACATATGGGCAGTGGTGGGGGCAAAGGCTGCACCGAGAAAAAGTGAAGGAAACCAACTCACGTTTCATCTATGCTGAGCCATGAAGGGGGTGGGGCTCCAAAAGCCAAGGGTTAAATTACCCGAAACCCTAACAAAACAAACATTAGAAAGAAGGTGTGAAAGGAGCAGGAAAAGGAAACTGGGGCCAAAATAAGGGGCAGCCATGGCGGAAGGAGCCCCCAGGACCATGCAGGCTGTCTGGAGGCTTTTGTGGGCCCGGTGCTACCTTTCTGCTGTCACACTCACAAGATGTGCATCCTTAGGGTGAGGAGGTGGGGCTGGGCCTGGAAATTGAGCATCCCATGAAGCATGTAAGAGTTCATCAAGTCCCCTAATGCGCTTAAACGCACGAGAAGCAAGTACCTGCTCCAGGACAGGTGCCACGGAGGCGATTTCCACTGCCATATCTCACACTGAGCGCTCTGTACAGCTGGCCTCCTCTTCCCTCAGAAGAGTGGATTAGGTGGGGAGGAGCCCAACGTCTCTAATGCAACCCGATCTAGTCTCACGGCACACGTGGAACATGCCATCTATCTCATAAATGCATCGCAATGTTCCACAAATCACCCACGTTTATCCCCTGAGACGTCTTTAACTCGGGGCTTAGAGTTACAAATGAATTCTCCCATGGATCTATTATTCTCTCAAACGCAGAGAGAGAGAGAGAGCCCGGCTCATTCAGTGCTTCTCAGAGCTGAGCTGAATTGGGTAGTGCATAATCTGATGAGGACCTTCGGAACCAGCATGGAACCACGGCCAGTATGAACTGCAAGCCAGCTCTTGACTGGGTAGGTATCCAGGGGCCAAGTGTAAGTGCCATGAGTTATTGTCTGATGAGACATCGGGCACTTGTAGGGACAAGTGACCCAAGAAGACTTATGTAGCATCCACCCTGGGACAAAGCTATGGTTTTTCCCGTAGTCATGTATGGATGTGAAAGTTGGACTATGAACAAGGCTGAGCGCCAAAGAACGGATGCTTTCGAATTGTGGTGCTGGAGAAGACTCTTGAGTGTTCCTTGGGCTGTACAGAGATCAAACCAATCAATTATAAAGGAAATCAACTCTGAATATTCAGTGGAAGGATTGATGCTGAAGCAAAAGCTCCAATACTTTGGCTACCTCATGTGAAGAGCCAACTCATTAGAAAAGATCCTGATACTGGGAAAGATTAAAGGCAGGAGGAGAAGGGGAAGACAGAGGATGAGATGGTTGGATGGCATCACCAACTCAATGGACATGAGTTTGAGCAAACTCTGGGAGATAGTGAAGGAAAGGGGAGCCTGGCATGCTGCAGTCCATGGAGTTGCAAAGAGTGGGATACAACTTAATGATTGAACAACAATAACCCAGGGACAAGTCCCTGAAGAATGACTGATCATAGAGGGTACAACCAGACTCCCTGGCAGAATATCTCCTCCCAGGGGTCAGGAGACTGGTGGTCCTAACACAAAAAGGCCATGCCACCAAGAAATACCCACTGAAACACAAAGTTGGTGGGTCTCTACATGAACTGGGTTTAGATGGAAATATCCCCTGGAGTAGGAAACGGCAACCTACTCCAGAAGTCTTGCCTGGAAAATCTCATGGACAGAGGAGTCTGCTGAGCTACAGTCCATGGTGTTCCCCTCCTAAGTCTTCATGGAAATGAGAATTAAACACCCAGGTCTCCCATGACACATTCGTCAAAAAGGCTATAATTTAAAGGACTGACCATACCACCTGCAGGGTGGTATCTCAGGCTGCCGGCAGGAATATAAAACAGTCCAACCACACTGGGAAACTGTCGGGAAAGCTAAACATAACCCCTACCAGGAGCTGTCCCACTCCTAGGGGCTCACCCAGGATGGCTAAAACATACCAGGCTTGGATCCAAGTGCTCAGAGCAGCTTTATTCACCACAGCAGAAACTGAGAAACCATAGAGAACACCCGCCCGCAGGTGGACGATAAACCAAGTGTGTTTCCATACGTGGGAATACTACTCAGCAACAGACGACGACAGATACACAAATAACTCGGCCAGATCCCGGAGTCATTAAACAGGGGCAGAGAAGCCAGGCACCAAATTATTCCACTTCTATAAAATTATACAAAATGCCAACTAATCTATAGTGACAGTAAGCTGATTAGTGTCGCCAGGGGATGGCAGAGAGGAGGCTGACGGCAGAGTGAGCTTTTCAGACGGGATGAAATGCTCTAAATCTTGGTTATGGTGGTGACTTCACGAGCGTGTGCATCTGTCAAAATGCATCGTTGAAATGTACACTTTAAGGATCAGAATTTATGGGATGTAAATTTTATCTCAGTCAACTTAATTTTTTTTTTTAAAGAATAATTTTGGCCAAACAATGTTTTCTCCTACATTGGAACTTCAGATTTGTCGAGGAGATCTTCCCCATTCAGTACTTTATGACCTGAAATTGTGGGGGAGAGGGGTTTTGCTTGTTTGTTGAAAAGAAACCTGGGCTTCCCTGGTGGGTCAGTGGTAAAGAATCTGCCTGCAATGCAGGAGACCTGGGTTTGATCCTTGAGTTGGGAAAATCCCCTGGAGGAGGAAATGGCTACCCACTCCAGTATTCTTGCCTGGAAAATCCCATGGACAGAGGATTCTGGTGGGCTACTGTCCACGGGGTCACAAAGAGTTGGACATGACTGAGTGACTAACACTTTAAAAGAAAACTACTTCAATGAGCCTTTAAAACTGAGGTCCATCCACCCCTGAAGGATGTGCTATACTTGGCAGGTGATCCCAAGCACGTGTACAATTTCACTTCTGAATGAGGAAGCGGCATGTTACAGCCGAGCAGAAAAACACAGCTCCAGAACAACCCTCCATCAGTGCTGCTGGTGGCCTCCCTGGAAGCAGGGATCTCATCTCAGGGTGTTTTGGGCTGTGGGCACCTCTCGTTACTGAGCAGACAGAACAGCTTAAGTTCTGTAGCGAACCTGGGGCCTGGGGGTCGTCGGCACACAAGAGCTCTCGGGCATCTTTCTCGGTCTCTTGGAAGGTAGGAAATAAAGAATACACTTTTAGCTAAATGAGAGCTGAAGTGTATTGGAGAAGTGTTATGAATTGTATGCAGGCCACCAAATAAAATTCAATTTCAGGTGACGGGAAGGTGAAATGTTTCTGGAGAAGCCGTTCTGCATATCACACCAGACAGCAGGTACTAAGAAGGGGGGCGGGCCTTGGGACGGATCTGGCAGCGGTTGTTTCCTGCTCTGCGCTCCTCTAATCGCACGGCTGCAGTGTGGATTCAGAACACGGCGGCCCGTGAAAAATGTCACCGTCGTGCCGATGGTGCGGATCTGCCGGCAATTGCGGCGAGCAGTCGCTGCACATAAAGGGTGATAAGGCACTACGTCCTGCCATGCTCAGCAGGCTCCCCATTTCCTGCTGCAATTACACATCAAACTGTTTTAGCTTCACAAGCTTCGGCACTATAAATGGCCTGGAGGCAGAAGGCCGCCTGGCACACTGATGAGCGGGCTTCAAAGCCGAGTGCAGACTCACGCTCAGGGCAGGGGCCAGTGGAGAGAAAGCTACGGGAAAACCGTCTCTCTCCCATCTCTAACTGTACACACCCAGCCCGAGAGCCCTTAAGACATGCGCTAGAAATCACTCTCTCGTTAGCTCTGCTTAGTCCCATTAACAGAGGGTTTACGGGAACATTGTCAAGTATCATTGCAAGAGCCACGGCACAAAGGTGCTGGAGAGCTCTCACCGCCCTGGCCCTGGCATCTCCGGTGTGGTCCAAAACTGAGCAGAGCAGCTCCTCTTGGGAGTTTGTGAGGAATGCAGGATCCCGAGACCTGTCCAGGGTCCGCTGACTCAGAGTCTCTGGGGGAGGTCAGGAAGATCCCCTGGAGAAGGGAATGGCAACCACTCCAGTACTCTTGACTGGAGAATCCCCATGGACAGAGGAGCCTGGTGGGCTACAGTCCATGGGGTCGCAAAGAGTTGGACACCATTGAGCAACTAAGCACAGCGCAGCATTCTCTTTTCTTTAGGTTCTTTTTCCATAAAAGTCATTACAGAGTATTCAGGAGAGTTCCCTGTGCTCCACAGTAGGTCCTTGATGGTTACCTATTTTATATATTTGTTATTTAGTCACCAAGTCATGTCCAACTCTTCTTCAACCCCTTGAGCTGTAGGCTGCCAGGCTCCTTTGTCCATGGGACTTCCCAGGCAAGAATACTGCAGTGGGTATTCATTTCCCTCTCAAGGACATCTTCTCAACCTAGGGATTCAACTCATGTCTCCTGCATTGCAGGCAGATTCTTTACCGCTGAGCCACTGGGGAAGCCCAATTTTATATATAGTAGTGTACATGTGGAGCATCTTGGTGGCTCAGTGGTAAAGAATCTGTCTGCAATACAGGAGATGCAGGAGACATGGGTTCAATCGTTGGGTCAGGAAGATCCCCTGGAGGAGGGCATGGCGACCCACTCCAGTATTCTTGCCTGGAGAATCACGTGGACAGAGCAGCCTGGTGAGCTACAGTCCATGAGGTCACAGAGAGTTGGACACGACTGAAGTGACTGAGCATGTACACACAGTGTGTATATGTCAATTCCAATCTCCTAATTTATCTGCCCCCCACCCCGTGTTCCCCCTTTGGTAACTCTAAGTTTGTTTTTGATATCTATAAGTCTGTTTTGTAAATAAGTTCATTTGTATCTTTAAAAAAAATTAGATTCTACCTATGAATGATACCATATGATATTTGTCTTTGTCTGCCTTGCATCACTTAGTACGATCATCTCTAGTTGCAATTCACAACTAGAGCTGGGATTTGCCAAAGGGGAACAGCAGGGGCAAAGGCCAGGGGCAGAGACAGAAAGATAGCCAGGCCTGTGGAGCGGGGAACAGAGGTGGAAGGGTCGGACTTACACGTTTCCTACAGGGTAGGAAGTGTCCAGACCGGAAGCCTAGTGGGCAGAGGGCTCCTCTCTTTCCCAAACATCAGGAGCATCAAGATGGCCAGCTGTTATGGCCTGACCGCTGGGCCAAGACAGCTGGGGTTCTGCACACGGTTAGGGGTCAGGCCTCTGGTGGTACATTCAGAACAGAGGCTTCCTGAGCTTGTCCTCTGAGGGGCCTGAGGGATAGGGTCAGGTCCAGGTGTGTGCCCCCACCCCCGCCCCACTGCACACACACAGAGTCTGTCTCCAGCCCCCCCGGAACTGTTTCAGCAGTAAAACAAACAGTGCAAGTCTGGAGAAGCCGACTGACATTCTGAGAAGTAAGCAACTAGAGATGCCTCCCAGGTGCATGGTGCTCATCTCAGCATCCTCAGATATCAATATATAAATGTGCTGTGGCTGGAGACGGGCCGGAGTGTGGGGCAGTGATTGGTAATGACGGCTCAGATGGGGATGTGCAGATGGCCTGATGGTCACTCCTGAAGCGCTCGCTCGCACCCACAGTATTTCCGGAGGAAACGGCTGGTGCTTTGGTGCATATCCTAGGCCCCAGAGCTGGTTCAGGTAGAAACAGTGACCTCAGCAGGTTTGGTGCTACGGGGAGTGGGGGAAAGGGGGGAAGGGGAGAGCTGGTGTGGAAGGGAGAGGAGGGAGGGAGGAGGCCTGGACTACATGGCCCCTCCAAGAGAGGCCTCTCTTTTAGGAGAAGGAGCTGGGCTACAGAATCTGAATCTCACCTATAGCACTGTGGTCAGCTCTGTGAGCCTCGTATTTCTCTACTGAGCAGTAACGCCAGGCTGGACTGGTCCTGTGTGTTCAAAATGAGAATTTCCAAACACCTCCTCAATTCTGCCTCTCCTTGGGTCCACAGTCATTCCATCCAACACGTGGGCAGCCCAGAGATGTGCACCCCTGTGTCTGTGTGCAGACATTCAATCCTCCCCAAGGGCAGCGAGTCAGGACAAAACAGTCCAGACTTTACTACCTTAAAAATACTGCCTTAAATTAAAATGCATAAACCCATATTCCTCAAATCAATTCAGAACTTTGTGTCTGACATCCATCTGTGACAAAAGCTCTCCAGAAAGTGGGCATAGAGGGACCATAACTCAGCATAATAAAGACTACATGTGACAAACCCACAGCTTACATCATAATAGGTGTTGAGAAACTGAAAGTTTTCTCTCTAAGGTCAAGAACAAGACAAAGATGCCCACTCTCACCACTTTCATTCCACATGGTCTTGGAAGTCTTAGCCAGAGCAAGTAGGCAAGAGAAAGAAATAGCAGGATTCCGAGTTAGAGAGGAAGAAGCAAAACTAAAATAGATCAGGGCCCTATCATTCATTTCTACCCTCCAGGTCCTTTGCCTGCCTTTTGTCTGTGGGAAACTTTACTCAAAGAATAAGTTTAATTAGAAAAGTGAGAAATGTGGAAACAAAGGAGACTAAATAACGATAATGTGCTCGTTAAACATAGTCGGGGACCATTAGCAGACATTTTTCCCAAAAAAAGAGATAGAGATGGCCAATAGGTGTATGAGAAGATGTGCAGCATCACTAGTCACCAGGGAAATGCAGATCAAAGGACCACAATGAGATGCCACCTCACACCTGGTAGGATGGCTGCGTCAGAAAGACAAGCGTTAACAAGTGCTGGTGAGGATGTGGAGAAGAGGAATTCCTTGCACACCACTGGGGGGATGTAAACTGATGCAGCCCCTATGGAAAACAGTATAGAGGTGTCTCGGAAAGTCAAAAGTAGAACAACTATATGACCCAGCAACTCCAATTCTAGGTATTTATCCAAAGAAAGTGACAAGAGGATATGGAAAGGATATCTGCCTCCCATGCCTGGTGCAGACTTAACTTACAACAGCCAAGACACAGAGGCAATCTAAGTGGCCATTAACAGATGAATGGGTAAAGAAGATAGGGGGTATATACACAAGGGAATATTATTCAGCCTTTAAAAGGAAGGAAATTCTGACACACGCCACAATGTGAACAAACCTTGAGGACAATATGCCACGTGAAATAAGCCAGTCACAAAAAGACAAATATGTATAGGGGGTCCCGAGAAAAGTCAAATTCACAGAAAGAAGACTTCCAGATAAGGAAGTTGATGAGGCTGCTACAGACCCAGGTGCCCAAGAGAAGATACCCACGTGGGGCGTGAGGACAAGCATCTCCCGCTAGGTTGCTGACAGACAAAATACAGCAAACTATCTTGTCCACCAACCTGGCCACTTCATTGACTTTTGAGCGGCAAGCAGCTGGATATCACTTTCAGTTACACTGTGAACCAGCCCCAGTCACCCTTGGTTCATGCCCTGCACACAGATTTTCTTGTTAACATGCACTGAAATTCCCTTGTTTTTCTTAGTATTGACTAGACTGCTTCCCTGGTGGCTCAGTGGTAAAGAACCTGCCTGGCAAGGCAAGAGACAAGTTCAATCCTTGGGTTGGGAAGATCCCCTGGAGTAGGAAATGGCTACCCACTCCAGTGCTCTTGCCTGGGAAATCCCATGGACTTCCCAGAAGAGCCTGGCGGGCTACAATCCATGGAGTTGCAAAGAATCAGACATGACAGAGTGACTGAACAACAACAGGCTGGACGGAAGACAGATAGTCACCTGCCTACCAGGACTCAGCAGTGAGTCAGGCTGGGCAACCCCAGAAGAGAGAGTGTCCGGTGCCTGCATGCAGGGGAGGGTCGGTTGTCTCAGTGAAGGAAAGCGTCCTCTGTCTGCTCTGCTGGGCAGAATGACAGGGAGGGGGCCTGGCTCTTCTGCTCTAAGGGTAGTCGGGGTGGGGTGGGGGGTTGGTCTCATTCACCTCTTCTAGAGGAGGCAGGTGGCTGAGAGAAGGGAAGGGATGAGCCTATGGTCACACACTGAGATGAGGCCTCATCCGCGGTCCCCCTGCTGGGTCAGGCTGAGGACTGAGTGTACTGCTGGTGTCTGCCCTGTGGGCCTGACCAGTGTGCGGCCTGAGTCTCTGTCTACCCTGCCTGTGCCCGCTGGCCGCCTGCTCTGTCTGCCCACGTGTGGATGCACCTCAGCCACACATATGCCCCACCATCCACATGCTGCCTGCCTTCCAGCTCTGGCACTCATTGCTCACTTTATTTTCATTTAATTTTTTTTAGCTGAAAACTCGCTCTGCACCAGAGTTCCATGAAATGAGCTGCCCGGTGTAGACGCAGAGCATATGGTGGGCCGTGTTGGGGGGTGGCTGCTGGCGGCATCTTTGAGGCGGTGACACAGGGCGGCCAGCCGGCAGCTGAGCCTCCGTGTGGAAGCTGGGCCGTCTGACCCTGTGGGAAAGCTGCCCATGTAAAACTAAAATAAAGAAGATGAGAGAGTCTCACTTGAGGTTGTGCCAAGGCAATTATCCAGGCATAAGCTCTGCTGAGGTCTTTCCATCTCAAAAGGCAGCTTTTCCTCGCATGAGGGAGTGACTAATGCAGTTCTGAGATCAGACTCGCCCTAGATAAACCCAAAGGTGGACGGATCTCTGGGGGCCCTGGTCAGGACACCACACAGTCTCCTATTCTGATGGTGGTACAGGATGGTGAAGAGTAAACAGTAAGAACGTTAGATTCGTGAAAGGAGGGACTCTGTCAGCCTTGTGGACTGCAGAATCCCCACGATCCAGGATGGATGGAGGCATGAATCGATGGATAGAGGGATGGAAGAAAGGATGCATGAGTGGGTGGATGGATGTTATGTACGAGGGATAGGGTGAATGATGGATGGTTCTTTGCATAGATGGATGTATGGATGGATGGATAAGTGGGTGGATGGGTGGATGGACGGATGCAGGGGTGAGTGGGTGGGTGTTTGGATGGATGGATGGATGACAGATACATTGATTGGATGGATGAATGAATGATGGATGTCTGGACAGATGGGTGGATAAGTGGATGGATAGGTAGATGGATCGATTCATGGGTGAGTGGATAGATAGGTGGAGAATGGATGCATGGGTGGGTGGGGGGAGGGATGGATAGATAGGTGATGGATGGGTGACTGAGTGGGTGGGTGGTGGAGGGGTGGATGCATGGGGGTGTGTGGATGGATAGTTACATGGAGGAATGGATTCATAGGTGAGTGGGTGGATAAATAAGTGGGTAGCTGAGTGGATGTATGGATTATGGTCACAAGGTATTCTTTTATGACAACTTATGGCAAAGGCACTGAAGTGTCACCAGGCTTCCCTACAACTCTAGCCTGTCCAGTCCCAGTGTAGAAGAAGCTGCCTGATCCAGAACTCAGACTTGCTGGTTGAGATCCCTGCTCAGTTGTGAGCTGTGTGCCCTTGAGCAGGTTGCCTGACTTCTCTGAGTTTCCTAGTTCTCATCAGGGAAAAGAGAGTGAAATGACATTTCCTCTAAAGTCTGCGCAAGGACAGCCTGTGGTCTATGAGTCCCCAGACATGAACTATGGTTATTAGTGTTCTAAAACACCGAATATTCTCAGCTACTTAATGCTGTATCTTTGGTAGCTTTGATTGATCCCCTTTCAAAGCTTCTAAACTGGGAACATTAAAAAATAAATGACATTTCAGGGCCATGGGGAAATTGCAGTGTTATAGAGCAGTCCCTAAAATCTTTTCGGAATGATTTCTGGGGCTCACATCTCTCATATACAGAAGCTCTTTCCTGCTCAGGACATGCTTAGTAGTTCTTATCCTGCTTCCTTTTAAAATAAGTCTAAAATATACAAAGTGAAGTGACAGTACACACCAAGCTCCACCTCAGGTTGGAGGTGGTTGGGGCCTGATTTCTGACGTGCTCGGGGCTCTGCTGAGCATGAAGCCCTTCCTAGGCCCCAGCGAACCCTCATGTTTTGATGCTAATTTTCAATTTGCATCTTTAAAAAGGTAACATTTGATCCAGATGAGCTGGTCTGGTCTGAAATATTTATCTGTGAAGAACACATTTAATTCCTTCTAGGGAGGGAGGGAGCCCCTTTCGACGTGGAACGTATTTAAAGAGCGTTATGGGGGTGTGGCGTGCCTCTCTCTCTGAATCCCAGCTGTTTCAATGTCTCTTCGCCTGTTCTGACTCTGCTATTGAATGAAGGATAAGCTCAAGGTCAGGGCCATGCATCCCATGGTGGCTGCAGGGCTGGCATGGGCTTCTCTGAGGTCAGTGATATATTGGAAAGTCCCTGTTGGGGTCCAGCCCAGCTGGGCCCTGGAAGCCAAATGCACCATGCAAATGTCCACGATGCTGCCTTCTGACAAAACTGCCTAGCAGTTTTCTAAGCTGCTCAGCATGCAAAAGCTTAAATGTCACACTTGGGAGTGAAGAAGCAGATGGACACACTTTGGGTGGCCCCAGTGGACCTTTCCCCCTGGTAGTTGTCTGGCTGGGCAACCTGAGGACACACAAGGGACCAGGGCACCGGTGGTCACAGAGAGCTTCATCCCATAGAAGTCTGTAAGCGGCCCACCCTGCAGACTGTTAGCACGTGTGCTTAGTCATGTCTGACTCTGCGACTCCATGGACTATAACCCGCCAGGCTCCTCTGTCCATAGGATTCTCCAGGTGAGAATACTTGAGTGCATTGCCATTTGCTTCTCCAGGGGATCTTCCTGACCCAGGGATCAAATGCACGTCTCTTACATCTCCTGCATTAGCATGCAGGTTCTTTACCACTAGCACCACCTGGGAAGCCCTCAGACTGTCAGAGGCCCTGTTAAAAAACAAAGTTATTCCACCCTCCAAAAGCATGTACCTTCCATGGGCATTGTATGCAAAATGAATCAGAACCCAAGAAGGTCCCTAAAACAGGGCTTCTGTCCACCCACCTTCTGCTCTAGGCCTCACACTCCATCATGGCAAACTGACACCAGAATCTGGCTCTTTATTTATCCCACTGAGTTCTGGGGTGTCAGTGCGGCCAATCTTAACTTTCTTCTTTTTCAAAAAATATGTACTGATGTGTACTCATACACAGTAATAATGTGCACTGGTTTTTAGGTGACAGCCTGATCATTTTCACAAATGCAGGTGCCTGTGTAAACAACACTGTGATGCAGACCATTGAACATGGCCAGCACTCCTGTCCATTCACAAGCACCACCTCCCCACCAAGGCACCCCCCCTACTATTCCATTGCCATCAATTAGTGTGGGAGCCAGAAGGATGGTCCCCAAAGATGTCCACGTCCTTGTTCCCAGAACCTGTAAAGATGTGACCACGTGACAAGAGGGACTTGGCAGAGGCCACTAAGTTAAGGGCCTTGAGATGGGGAATGATCCTGGATTCCGGGTGGGCCCAGTATAATCACAAGGGTCCTTGGAAGAAGGAGGCAGGCAGGTCAGAGTGAGAGGAGGACAGGTGGCGGTGGAAGCCCAGGAGAGGGTGATGTGGTGCCTGTAGCGGCTGGAGAAGCACGGAAGCTGACTCTCCCCCGGAGCCTCCAGAGGAACAGGGCCCCAAGGACCTACTTTAGACGTCTAACCCCTGTGACTGTAAGAGGGTGAATTTAGGTCCTATCTGTCTGATAGGAAGCTAGCACAGTAGGTTTGGCCTGTTTATCCACGTCATGCAACTGGAATGGTCGGGGTGTGCTCTTAGGGGTCTGCTTCTCTTGCTGGTGAACCTCACGCACGTCACATGAGCAGCTCCTTCCCTCCACCCCTGTGCCGCATCCTCAGGCACACCTGTGCCCCGGTCTTCTTACCCACTCTCCTCTGAGTGTGCACCCGGGCACCTCCCGGTGTTGATCATATATGAATAAAGCTTCTGGGACATGCCTGAACGTTTTTAAATTACTTTCTTGTTGTGATATATGCACTCATTTCTCCTGTGAATATCCCCAGGAGTAGAATTGCTAAAGAAATTCTTTATAGGAGAGTTTCTGTCTCATTTTGGGGAAAGCTGGCCAACCCTTGTGTGAAGTGTTTGCACGGATCTCCACCACTATTCATGAGCCACGAAGAAGAGTACAATTCCTCCACACATTCGATGACTTGTAATCACAACTTCACCACTTCTTCACTGAAAAGTGACTCATCTGAATGATTACTCGGGGTTGAGGCCCTTGGATTATACTTCTGTTTCAGTCTTGGTTTCTCCTGCTCTCAGCCACAGCGAGAATATTAACTACTTTAATAATATGAACACGGGGGCTTAGGGCCATAGCTACATGTAATTGGTCCAGCCACTCTAATTTCTTATTCCTCGCTTTTGAACACAGTCCCTAAGATCCTGTGTGGGCACCCAGGTCTGTCTCTAAGACGTGGGACCCAGCCCATGCTGGGAAGTGCCAGTGCTATAGGGATGGTGGATTCCAGGGCACTTTATAAAGCCTGGGATCTCCTTGCGGGATGGGAGTGGTAGCAGCAAGGTGTCCACAGGACAGAGGGAGAGGTAAGTTGCCAGGCCCGAGGAGGGCAGAGGAGGGGAATGTGGTTGGTGTGGCTTTTGGGGAGTGGGACCAGAGCTTCTGCATCTCTTGAGGAGGCAAGTGCAAAAGATGAGGGACAGAGAGCTTTAACTGTGGTTGCCAGGCCCTAAACAAAATCAGCCTGGAGAAGGTGTTTAGACTGTGCTTCAACTGTGTTCACGATTTTCTTGACAATGTTCTTCCTAAAAATGATAAGACCTCTCTCACTGAAAGTCCTCAAAGCCTGGATATTGGGCATTTCCTTTAGGAAAGGAACCAGGTTAATAGGAAACCTGGCCTTAAGGGAACAAGGTGCCTTTTCCACCCAAACCCCTGCCCACGTGGCTTCCTTCCTCAGTCTCGGCTGTGTGGAGAATTATCACATCTCCTGCGTGACTGTCACGACCACCGTTAAGTCTTGGAGCCCTGGGTCTGAGCCAGGTGCACTGGGTGCCATTGGATATTTCAGAAAAGGCAGGAAGCAGGAAATTTATCTGCTGCCTCTACCCAGAACCATTCCACCACCAGGGAGGAGAGTGAAAGGCATGAAAATCAGACAAATCACCACAACTTTCCCCAGAGGTGCTATTGTTTAGGACTTCACAGCTGTCTTCATTGTTTTCAGAAATTAAAACAAACAGAAAGAGACCAAAAAGAGCAGAGGGATGAGGTGGGGCGCGCAGGGCCTCACTCCTGGAGCCGGGAGGAGAAGCACCTGTGGGGCCAGAGACGGTGGGGTCATGGTCCTACACCCCTGCCTGCCTGGCCTCTGGCCAGCGTCTGGGCATCCTCCCCACACTCCCTGCCTGGTACGTGGCCCCTGGGACTCCCGGCTGCACTTTCTGATCAGCAGCACGTGAAAAGACATGGTCCTCTCATTAGTCTTTAACTGAGGTTGTCAGTCACCTAATTGCTTCAATAAAATATAATTAATTAAGAATAACATGTGGAGATATTTCCACATGCTGACGATCACACACTGATTTCTAGATTCTTCCTGATAAGCTGTGTCCTGCCATCCACTTTCTCATTGTATTTAGCTGAAGGGGGCAGCAATTTCACAGTTAAAGATGGTGCTTTCCATTTGCCCTTTGGATTGAGGGGACAAAGAGAATTTAAGATTTGCTATCATTTTGCAGAACGAGTGTCCCATGTGAAGCCTGGAGCACAGGCAGGAGCTGCTTGAAGAGAGATGCAGGGGTGGGGACACGTGAGGTGGAGCACCTGGAGAACGGTTCAGAAGGCGGTGCCGAGAGACCCGGCCAGAAGTAAGTCAGGTGGGAAAGGACCACTTCCTGCTGTCTGGATCCGGCTTACATATTTTCCATAAGGTTATTTGGTTGGAGTCATTGCACCCAGAGAGGGGAGGGCAGCACAAAGGGGCCACTTTCCAGAGTGCCCTGAGTTCTAGAGAGGTGACCAGAAGCCACAGAGCATGACAGCAAGTGGGGCCAGTACTACATGCCCCTGACTCATCATGTCCAGAAAGAATACAAGTTATATAGCAGGAAAAACTGCGTTAGGTTTAACTGGACACACAGACACTCCCACAAACTTGTAAAGGTGTATTTTCTCATGTCAATGAAGGCCAGGGGTGTGCAATCCAGGCGATTACAGTGGCCAGCAGGATGATGTAGACTCAGTCTCCTCTTTCTCTGCCCTGTGTACCTGTGGTTTCCATCCTCAAAGTCCCCTCATGGTCCAACGTGACTGCTGGACCTCCAGCCATCACCTCTATGTTCCACACAGGATAAAACAAGGAAAGAAGAAAGTTGAGGGGCGGGGGCAGGTATAAGGAAAGTTTTGCAAAAAAAAAAAAAAAAAAAAAAAACCACTTTGGTCCCATGAAATATTTTCGGTGAGAACTTAATTGTCTGGTGAAACCTAGCTACAAGGGAGCCTGGAAACAAGCCTTTTGTCTGGGTAGATTATTTGTCCTGAGTAAATTTGTGGATCCGTAGACAAGAAAGAAAGGGAAAAAGGATGTTCTCCAATAGACTCCACCATGGCGACCAGTGAGAACATGGCTTAACCTTCCTGTTTTCTCATCTGTAAATTGGTCTAACACTCATTCAGGTAAGACAAGTATGTGTTTTAAAGCTAAAGCTCTTTGCAAGCACTCATTATTAAAAAAAAAAAAAAAAAAATCCATTCTGCACCAAAGAGCTGAATAACCAAGGCAGACATGATAAGGGAGATTTCCAGCCAGAGCAAACTTCAGCTGACGCCACTGGATCCCCCACCACGCATCTGTGAAGTGGAGCTGTATCAGTGCTGCAGGAGCCACGCTGTCCCACCACCAGGCCCGAAGGTGATCCCATGTCCCACCGTCCCTGCCCCTACCCCCGTATTGCATGGGTTCAGTTTCCCGGAAAGGCCAGTTTCTCTGGGTGGCCGTGAGTCTAGTTTTGGCCAGTGGATGCTCTGGCCATGGGTTCCTCCCAGTGGGCAGGTCCTTGCAGTGGTGACTAAGGAGTCCTTGGGCTCTGGATGGAGCGGACAGCCTGGATCCCTGCCTGTCTGGAACAGAGCCCTCTAAGAAGACATAACCTTTGATATTAATCCTGATGTTGGGGGTGTCTGTCCCCCACACAGACCCCACTCCCTCTGCTTGTCCAGGCTGCTGTCTGGACAGCACCCCCTCCTTGGTCTGCTACAGCTCAGTACTGCCCTCACCCGCCTTGGATCAGCACTAATGGGCTCTGTCCTTTCTCTCCTTTCGACAAGCACTTCTGGTTTCAACTGTGACTTTTGGGAGACACTGTTGGTTGCAAGCATGGTTTCAGCAGCCTTCAACCCGGGGAGTTGTGTTGGACAGATAGAAAAGTATTCTGGCCTCCAAGGGTTTCTAAAGTTGAGGGGGTGAAATCCTCCTGGAGAAAACCCCTGAAGATGGGGGTTTGCTCTGTTTTGTCACCAGGGCTATGAGAGTAGGGTGAACTATACTCCATGTCAGTGTCCTCTGCGGTCAGGCCATGATCCACCATAGCAAGGACTGTCCCTGCATGGGAACTTGTCTAAAGAGGACAGGAAGTGGTCCAGGGAGGATGCCCAGCAAACCCTCGCTCCACCTCTGGTATCTGGAATGCTGTGTCCAGCAAGGAGCACTGGCTCAGGGGTGGCCCTGTGTGCCCACAGCTCCCTCACCCTAAGGGGCGCAAGTCACGGCCACCACTTGTCTGGGAGCTGGCAAAGGGCAGGCGCAGAGTTCATTTCCCCCTAGTTTCTCCAAGGCTCAGCATCACACATGCAAGCAGGCACTGAATAAGGCACGGGTTATTGTTCATGACAAATATAAATGTGGTTCCTCTTCCTTGTTCTAGAGAAAAAGGCCAGTGGGTGGAAGAAAGGAGGGATTTTAGACCAACTTCCAAGAGTGGACTGTGTGTCTGAGGGTCATCCTGATTCATGAAGGCTTGGTGGCCGAGTTGAGGTGGTCTGGAGGACCCAGAGAGAGTGAGAGGCCATCCCAGTCAGTCACTTTGACAGAGTGGCCTGGAGGGACCGGCTTCACTGACCAAAACTGTCATGGTTGAGACCTGCAGCCACAGCTCCAGGTCACTTCTAAACAAACATCTGTGCAGCAAGTTTTTATAAGAAAACCAAGCAAGAAAATGGACACTTCATAGCTTTTCCAAGAGCTAGGATGTCATTTGGTGAGAATCTTAATGAGAAAGCCAGTCTGGACCGTGTCCAAATCTAGTGCTTTTCTGGATCCTGCATCTGAATACATCAGCTCAGAATGTACGATGTCCCAAAAATATGTCAAAATCAATCCTCGCTCAGCTAGGGTCTACTGGCCCAGGGCAGGGGTGTGCAGCCTGGATGGGCCTGCCTCTCCAGTTTATAGAGAAGGCCACTGGGTCACTGTAGGGGGTGGGCTGGGCGCTGTGCCCAGGCTTTGGGGAGGTTAAAGCCCGTGATTCACAAGAAGATGCAGGCAGAGGAGACTGGCCATCCTCATGTCTCTGACCGCCCTGGTTTCCTCTCCGTGAGAAACGACAGGGTTGCCAGTGATGCATGGCAAGTGTAGCTCCTGCCCACCCATGTGCACCTTTCTTCCTATCAAGTCCAGTCTCAGTGGCTCATTCAGAACCTGGCCTGCTTCTCTCAAGAGGCAGCTGGTTCCTTTACTCATGGCCAGCAGTGAACCTATGAAGCAGACCAGGTCTGTGATGGTTAATGCTGTGGGTCAGCTTGGGCCTTATGTTCTGTCTAGGTATAGTAGCCTGCAGGTGGCCTCAGGTATTTGGGGATGAGATCAACATTGAAATCAGGAGACTCGGAATAGAGCATAAGGCCTTCCATAACCCAGGTGGGCCTTGTCTAATCAGGTGACACCTTGGCAGAGAAAAGCCTGCGGTGCTTCAACAAAGAGAAAACTCCCTGCCTTCCCATGCAACTACACCATCAAATCAGCTCTTCCTTAAAGAGAAAACTTCCTGCCTTCCAATGCAACTACACCATCAAATCAGCTCTTCCTTAAAGAGAAAATTTCCTGCCTTCCGATACAACTACACCATCAAATCAGCTCTTCCACAACTACACCATCAAATCAGCTCTTCCTTGGGTCTCTGGCCCTCTTTGCAGGCTTCCCCCATCATGTGAGCCAAGGCCTTACAATCCCTCTCTCCCCATCTATACATCCTACAGATTCTTTCTCTGGAGAAGTTACTAATGCAAAGCCCCTCATGCTCCCCTTACCCTTACAAGTCTCAAGCAACATGATTCTAGTCTTTTCTTCCTCTTCTTTATCTATAAATAGCACTCTTGGGAACATCATCTCTCCTCTACATAAGTTGCAAGAATCCAGGATGCAAATCTATCATAATGCAAAAATCAAGCCTCCGTAAATATTTAAAGCTGAAAATCTTTCATGGTACATCATCAATCCCAAGATAAATAAGCCAGGCTGATCTACTTGGATGCTCATTCAATGCTAATGTGAGAACATGGGTCTGTAAATGAAAACAGCGAGCAAATCCTGCAGAAAGGATGACTGGGAGCTCACCCTCCCAATGGTACAAGGTGTGTGGAGCTGCCGCTGCTCAACGTTTGGTTCTCTGTTGCACAAGTAAGGTCCCTGTGCCCTAAATTATCCATTTCATGGATGGGGTGCTTAAAAAACAGCAACCTCCACACAGTCAGGCACTTACAGAACTGTCTTCATAGCCTGGTTCCTAAACTTTGACACGTGGAAGAATCTCATCATTCCTTCCTCCATTCACACAACACCAGTTTCCTAAGGTAGGTGCAGGGCCCATAGGCACTGCCCACACAGATGCCAACGGAATGGCGGTCCCTACTCAGGCAGAAACTATTTCTTTTTGTAAAAATGTGTCCATTTGTTTGTTTGCTGCATCGGGTCCTAGTTGCTTCTTACAAAACATTTTGGTGCAGCACATGGGCTCTTTAGCTGTAGTACGCATGCTTAGAAGTTGTAGGTCTGTGGCACTCGGGATCCTAGTTCCCCGACCAGGGGTCAAACCTGTATCCCCTGCATTGGCAGGCAGATTCTTAACCTTTGGGCCACCAGGGAAATCCTAGAAATTATTTCTTTTCCAAACAAAAACTGTAATTTAAATGCTTATACTTCATGCATCAACATTTTAAACAAGAGAAATATACAATGCAGCAAGATTATGTCTAAAGAAAATGACAAGACCTATACAGATTACCAATTCCAAGGGCAATGCAGGGGACACCCAGGAACCGGATATAGGTTTCAAGTTCGGTTCCGTCAGTATATCAAGGTGACCCTAGGTCACCTTGAGCTTACCTTCTAAAGCCTCTATTTCAAAACACATGTGTTCAGGAAAGCATATAATGCATGCAGAAGGCCAGGACACCCAGACTGATGGATTTTCACAAAGCGAACCCATCTGGGAACCCCTGCTGGATGGGAGAAGGCCCCGAGAGCTGCCCGGACTCCCCCTCCCAAGGGAATCACCCCCAGAAGAGGCTGTATTTTCAGAGACTTCCCAGATGTTTCTGATTTCAGTACGTATTCTCATCAAAATTCTTTTCAACTCGTTTAAAGAAACCCACTAGATCCCTATCACCCCTCTCCAGTCCTATGGCATCAGCCACCTGGGGTTGTTACCAGGGCTGAGATGGTGTTACAGGTGAGGCAGTGACAGGGATAAAGGGGAACCAGTACCCTTCTGGTGCCTCCGCATGGCACTCAGGGCTCTGAGCCTGAGGAACCTGGAAGGACTGAGCTGGGAGAGACTAGCACCCAGGGTGAGTCATTCTGGGGCTGTGCCAGGCGTGGACCCTGCCACACAGCCTGTCTGTGGTTCAGATGTGGTTAAAACAACAGATTGCCCACCCGGCAGAGGGGTGCGGGCAGGATGTGCACCTGCTGTGAGCACCCAGGCGAGCTGTTTCTATGCAGGTGGTCTCCAGCCAGGTGTACCTGGAGAGGCCTTGGTCAGGCGGCCGTGAGAAACAGGCCTCAGCCCTTGGCAGCTGTGACCCTCACAAGATATCACTGAGAGACCAGAGTGTGTTCTAGATTCTTCCCAATGATCTGAGAAGCTCATTAAAATACAGACCCCAGGTCCCGCCTATGGGATCTGCAGAGGAGGAGTCAGGATCCAGATGGTCAACAAGGGCGCCTGGTGGTTCAGAGGTGGTGCACTTCGTGTTGGGGAATCATTACTTTTCCAGAAAGGGCCATCGAGTAAATATTTAAGACTTGGAGGGCCATGTGGTCTCTGCTGCAATTACTCAACTCTGCTATTGTGTAAAAGCAGCCACAAACGATACCTGACAATAGGCTGTGTGCCAATAAAACTTTATTTATAAATTCAGGCAGAGGGCCAGATAGAGTGGCCCCACTTTTAGCCCTATCTGTTAGCCACATTATGAACACCAAGATCCCTGAAAGCTGAAGGGGTACTGCTCCAGCTATTTTGGGAAAACTACAAATAAATAAGAGTGGGACACAACTCCCCCCACACAGACCATCCAATCACCCATCTTGACTCAGGAGGCCTGAAAGATTGCAACAATGACGCCAAAGAGGCTGACATTGCTGCCAAAGATCTCCATCATCCCAAACATGTGCAATTAATAAGACTTTCTGGATTTAATAGGAATTCATCCCCACCTCATTTGTGACAGAGCTCACCCTAGGTGTTTATTGTGCCAGGAGACACGCAGATAGTAGACTTAGCAAGACCTTCAAAAGCTGTGTTTAGAACATTAGTAATATTATTAATACTGTCACATATATATGTATATATATACACACACAAGCAAAGGTTCTTTTACTGTTCACAAATTAAGTAAATATCTGTCTTTCTCATCCTTTAATGTGTCCATTTATGTTGTGTGTTTTTACTAGATAACAATAATACAGGAGCTCCTGCATATAATTTATCAAATAACAAATATGGGCTAAGTGGTTGGGTCTTTACCTCTGAGTTTGAGAAGCACTAATCAGTGATGAACTCCCAGCATGTCTTCTTTTTACAAAGCCTCGAAATTTCAGGCCTAGGAAGAGGCGAAGGCCCTAGAAGCTGAAGGCAGACCCCCAGAGGCCCTCCAAAAGTCCAGCCCTGCCCCGTGACATTCTGCCCCTCCTGGTCGGCGGGGAAGAGCCCAGCTTCAGATGGAGAGGTGACCACTCCTAATTCACTGGGAGACGCTGACCTCCGGGCTTGGAACCATAGCTGGGGATCCTGTATGCTCTGAGCCCAGGGGCTGATCTTCACGAAGTGCCCTGGAGATGCTGTGGTCACTGGGGGCATGGGGAAGGCGAAGGGAGGGGACTTGAGGGGCTTGCAGTCCAGTGGCTGCTGAGGCTCCTAAAGTACACAAGTGTTTGTTTCGGCCCAAGCAGTGACTATTGTGGTTTTTGTGTTTGTTAATATGGAGCTTCCAACATTTAAAAATGGAAAGATTTCCCATGAAATGGATTTGACTCCTTTAGAGAAGTTGATCTAGGTTCTCGCTCAAGGATCTGCAGCGGGGTGGGGCAGAATGCTCAGATGAGGCATGTCACCTTTGGCCGTAGACCACACCCCTACCCCATACTCTGCCCCCACCCTCTCCTTACAGCAGTGCTCAGGGGCAGCCTCTCACTCTGTCCCTTCGAGTCCCCATCAGAGTGGGAACACGGAAGGCCAAGGCTCTCAAGGTCCAAGTGAGCAAAACTTTTGTTCATGGAAATGCAGCCAGCTCCAGACCCCAGAGCCACTCCCCTCACCTGCCGAGAGAGGCAGGCAGGGGTGGGACAGACTTTGGTGGGGAATGAATCCTTGAGTCAAGTCTTGACAAGCGAAGGAGAAGATATCTAGGGAGAGATGACACACGTGATGGAGGGATCCGAGGTCGAAGGTATGGTCCAGGGGAGGTGGTTCGAGGGGAGAGAGTCTCTCCGGAAACTGCCTGCTTCTCCTGAGATGCAAACCAACAACAGCATGTGGGAACCCCTCCAGGTGAACGGGCAGTCCCCCCTCTTCCTCAGATATACCAGAACACACAGCACAGTGCTAGATCAATAACAGTAATAACCACAATGGTAATAACAACGTGATCACTTGTGTAAGTATTTTATATTATGATACCGACTTCCCTGGGGCTTCCTAGGTGGCATGGGTGGTAAAGAACTCAGCTGCCAACATAGGAGACTTAAAGAGACTCTGATTCAATCCCTGGTTTGGAAAGATCCCTGGAGGAGGGCATGGCGACCCACTCCAGGATTCTTGCCTGGAGAATCCCATGGGCAGAGGAGCCTGGCAGGCTATAGGCCACAGGACTGCAGAAGCGGACAACACTGAAGTGGCTTTGCACACACGCGTGCAGGGGCTTCCCTTGTGGCTCAGTGGTAAAGAATCCACCTGCCAATGCAAGAGACATAGTTTTAATCCCTGGGTAGGGAAGATCCCGTGGAGAAGGAAATGGCAACCCACTTCAATATACTTGCCTGGGAAATCCCACGGACAGAGGAACCCCAGTGGGCTACAGTCCGTGGGGTCACAAAAGAGTCAGACAAGACTTAATGACTAAACAACAACAGTGTGTGATACATGCTCACAGACTAACATCATCACACTGAGTGAGCATGGTAAGATAGTATCCTCATGATGACTGGACAGTGACTGGTTCACTCTTACTGAGTGCACCCTCCACCAGGTGTGTTACAGACCTACTTGACAGGTGATGGGAGCTCCGTGCATTTGCAGCCCAGATCTGTCTTGGCAGTAAGGGTGGAAGCAGCTGACACTGCATAATCTCCAGGCCAGGCAGCCTAGGTTTGAATCCAGGCTCTGCTGCTTCTTAGCTGTGTGATCTTGGGCAGGTTACTTAACCTCTCTGAGCCCAATATTCATCTGTTAGAGATATTCTAAGAGTAACTACAATACTCTGCACACTGTATATGCTAATAGTAGTGCTGCTTGGACCACTGCCCAGCACATGCGAGGATCTAATGAAGGCTGGCGTTGCTGGTGGTCGTCATCACCCTTATTAATTATTGAGCATTTATCCCTGGCATAATGCCCACCTCCATACATGCATTAGTTCACTTAATCTTCACAAGAGCCCAGCAAGCTGCACTCTTATTTTCCTGATGTGATGGGGAAGTTGGAGGCCCAAAGTGGTAGGAAAAGGCAGCTGGGAACCCCCTGGCCCCAAATCCATGCTGGCTCGACTCTGCCATTGGGGGCATCCCAGGTGGCACTAGTGGTAAAGAACTCACCTGTCAATGCAGGAGATTTAAAAATGTGAGATCGATCCCTGGGTTGGGAAGATCCCCTGGAGGAGGGCGTGGTAACCCACTCCAACATTCTTGCCTGGAGAATGCCACGGACAGAGGAGTCTGGTGGGCTGCAGTCCATGGGGTCGCAAAGAGCTGGACACGACTGAAGCAACTTAGCACTGTGCTCTGCCGCAGGTCTTCCTTACATGACAGGCATGGAGAAGACAGCTAACATGGGGCTCACCTATAGTAGTTGTTCGGCAAACATCTGCTCAGAGATGGATGTGCTGGGTCTCAATTTTGTTAACTCAGAACTCTCAGTTTCACGAGAGCAGCTTCTCTCAAGATGCTCCTTTCTGCTGCCAATCAGAGCTTCCAGGGTTAATTCTGCCAGGGCCTGGGTGTCCCCCGGATCAGAGGGGCTAGGGGCTGTTCATCATCCCCGCATCAGATACTCTGTAAGGAAGGCCCCCAGCCCCACACACTGATGGGCCAAGTGCTGCTCTGGCTTTCCTTTCTAGGGACTCAGGGTCCCACATCAGGGGACAGGAAGATGCAGCCGCCCCAGGCTGCCTCATTTGAAGATCAATTAAACAGCACTGTCAATGTCACCAAGACCTCGCTGTAGAAAGCAAACAAAGGCCTCGGGTCAAATAAGAAAATAAAAAGGGTTTTCCTATGGAAAATCAGCGGGAACTGACTTAAAAAGAAATTAGAAGCAAAATGAATTTCACTAAGCACAGACTGGGCCCAGCAGGAGGCGTGTGTCACCACTCCCACCCTCTGTCCCCATGCCCCTTTGGTGGGTGACACAGACACCCCTGGCCAGGGCCCCTAGCCTCTCCAGGGATGGACAGGCCTTTGCACCTTCTTCCCCACTGAGGAGAATTTGTATTGGTCAACGCTATTTCTGCGTCAAGTGACACAGGAAGATAGCAGCGGGGAATAGTGAGGGCTAATGCATTTGACATTTCTGCAGGAATCTTGGGGGGCTGATATTTCTCCACCCCTGCCCCCCACCATGAAATAAATGTGCAATATTGAGTTTCTGGTGAGTGCTGGGAGAAACAATCCCAGGTTCTTTGAAAATGTCAAATTTAACAGCACAGGAAAATGTCTTTTGAATCAGAAGATGGGAGCTCAGGGGAGTTGAGTTAACAACAGAGGACAACATTTTAGCAAGTAATAGGACCATATTTCCCCTTTATGGGACACTGCTCAGGGCAACACTTAATCTCTGGAGTTTAATGAACTTTTAAAACTACTCGATAAATACTCAAGGCCATGACAAGCGCTGTCACAAGATAAATCCAGCCCTACTTCAATGGACTATATCATTTTGTTATTAAAAAAGGTTAATTTTCATATTCAAGGAACTCAGTTCTCTGGAAAATAACGTCAGAGTCTTGCATGTTCCATGCTGGCGGCTCCCCGTGAGGGCGCATACTGAGTGGGTAGGGTGACTTGGAGTCTCTCAGAACATGTGGGCACCTGCTTCCACAGAGGTGGGGTCCTTGGCAGACACAGCTGCTCCGTCACCATGGACTGTCCTGCAGCCTAGAGGTCTTTACCCAAAGTCATTTGAGCTGCAAGGCTCTCTGGGCATTTTTCAAAAGCCCACCGTGAAGCTTAAAGCTGTGCTCACTGTCCCCCACCCCACCCGTGGTGGTTGGACGGCATCATCAATTCAATGGACATGAACTTGGGTGAACTCTGGGAAATGGTGAGGGACAGGGAGGCTTGTTGTGCTGCAGTCCATGGGGTCCCAAAGAGTCAGACGCAACTTAGCGACTGAACCACCCCCACCTTACATTCAGGCCCTAGAATGCATCCTGAGCTCCCAGGACAGCTTCCTTGCATGCCAGGTCTGGGGGAGGCTGGGGACCCGTCCATTCTCCTCACTTCCCTGTCTACCAGGATAGTTTCTGTTCACAACTTGCAGAGGGCAGCTTCCTCGGCTGGCTCCTCATCCCCTTCTACTGGATGCAGGAAGAGGGAAGATGCCCAGCAGAAATGATCCCCCCAAACCTGCAGCCAGGGTGTCTCTCTCCTTTCCACTTCTCTGTCCACACTGGTAGGCCCAGGAGAGTTGCCCGACACAGCAAGTTGGATAATTAGGGGCAGACTGTGTCCTCCACCATGACTGCCTGACCCCCAGGCTCAGAGGAGGGCAGTCCACTAGCACAAAAATGCCATCTCTCTATCTTTTTTTATTATTTATTTTAATTGAAGGATAATTACTTCACAATATTGTACAATGGTTTTTGCCATTACTTAGCTATAAAAAGGAAAGCATTTGAGTCAGTTCTAATGAGGCGGATAAACCTAGAGACTATTATACAGAGTGTAAAGTCAGAAAGAGAAAGACAAATAATGTATATTAACGCACATATATGAAATCTAGAAAGATGGTATAGATGATTCTACATGCCAGGCAGCAAAGGAGACACAGAGGTAAAGTACAGACTTTTGGACTCAGTGAGAGAAGGAGAGGGTGGGATGATTTGAGAGATTAGGACTGAAACGTATACATTAGCGTACGTGAAATAGGTAGCCAGTGGGAGTTTGAAATGTGATGCAGGGCACCCATCTTTTAACCTGAGGATCTTTCTGCTCACGTCCCCAAAGGGACAGAGGAGGGGGGGAGTGGAACCAGCCAGAACAGACATGCCAGAACTGGTTGATTCCCACAGGAAACAATGAGGATGATGTAGGTCCCCAACCACACCAGGTAGTCTCAGCTCACACACCTGGGCCCTGTGCATGGGATGGGACTTTCCCGCAAGGCTGTAGGAACAGCCCTTAGAGTGGTGGGGACTGTGGTCAGCCCTGACCATAGCCCTCAGTCCATCAGAGGGGTTCAGGGGGTGCATGGAGTGTGGGGGTGGCCCCTTGCCCTGGCTGATGGGCACCAGTGATGCTGCAGGTATCGGCCGAGCGTGTTCTGCCCATATTCTGCACAGCCCTGTCCAGCCCACCTGCTTCTGGGCTCTGGGATAGAGTGCTACAGTTCAGCCCTTCTCCCTAAATGATGCTGGTTCTGGCCCTTTGGGTAAATTACTGACTTCCTCAGCTCACTTAGTGGCAAGCCAGAATGGGCACATCTCAGGGGAGTTTTCTAGAATATTCTTTGAGTCTGCACAGGCTCCAGGGCCTGAGAGCATGTTCAGAGACTTCCCATGGAGGACAAAACCAGCGAGTCGGAGGCTGTGGACAGAGGATTCCTGAGAGTCCCTATTGCTCCCTCTCAGTTCATATCAGTTAATAATACCTCTTTCGTAAGTTTTAACTACACAATGATTTTAGAGACTTTAGGAAACTGACACAATGAGAAGGAAGCAATGACCTCGTGACCTAGAATGGGGGTTCTCAAACTTGGTGCTGCTGACATTCCGCACGGATCCTTCTCTGTGGGGAGGTGTCAGTGGGGGAGGGATGTCCTGTGCATTTGGAGGGTGTTTAGAAGCATCCATAGACCCCACCCCCTAGATGCCAGCAGCAACTCTCCCCTCTATTTGTGACAAAAATGTCTCCGGACATGGTCCAGTGTCCCTCAGCCCAGCTGGGAGGTCCTGACCTATACAACCACCCTTGCATGTTGGCTGGCATTCTTCCCACCTTTTCTCTACATGCTCATCAAATAGAACACTCAGGGCTTCCCTGGTGATCCATCGGTTAAGAATCTGTCTGCCAAAGCAGGGTCCACATGCGGTGGGGCAACTAAGCCTGTGTGCCACAGTTACTGAAGACCACACACTCTACACTCTGCGTTCCACAACCAGAGAAGCCACCGCAGTGAGAAGACCACACACTACAACAAAAAGCAGTCCCCGCTTACCACAACTAGAGAAAAGAGCATCCATAAACAAACACAAATTTTAAAAGTATTCATTTCACAGGCGTTTGTGAAGCATCTACTATGTGCTGGGCTTTGGAGTGAGGTGAGAGAGACACTGTGGTGAGAAAGACAAGCTCACTTTTTTAAGGGAATAAACATATTTGCAAGTTGTGCCAAGTGCTAGGAAATGCTCCCTGGGACACAGATAGGACCACAGGATAACGAGGTCTCTGGCACAGATCAATGTGGAAAAGTCATGCTGTACCAGGAGGCAGAGTCCAGCAGATGAAAGGGCGGAGTCTGCCAGAGGAAGAGGGCGGAGTCAGCCAGGTAGCGGGAGGCGGGGCGGGATGCGGAGAGAGGCCCAAACTTGCCTCCACTTCTGTCTTCCTTGCTGAAAACCACACCCAGAGCACAGTCACAGTTTGGCGGTGGCCATGGCTGACACTCTGCCCTCCCCGGGAACTTTTGGTCATTTTCTTTCTTTGAAAACAAAAACAAACGCCACCAAAAAACCTCCATTCTTTTATCCATAGGTATTAGAAAGCTTTTAGAGTATGTCCTCAACTCGACACTTCTACTACTTAAAATATCTCCCAAGGGCAGAGAAATTCAAATGTAAAAAGATTTAACTCCGAGGCTGTTTATCCCAAAGCTGTTTATAATTGTGAAACATTGAAACAACTTTCAAGTCCAAATATAAAGGATTAGTTAAATATAGTACGTTGTGCTCACACAATAGCATAATTAAGGTTATGTTTTGGAATATTTTGTTTTTATGAAACTGCTTCAGGAGATGCTGTTAAATGAGAAAAAGCAGACCATAAAAGTGTAAAACGTGTCTGCCTGTGTGATAGTTGTGTTTATAAATGCGTAATATCCATCAGTTGTCATGATGTTTAAACATCATGTCAATTGTCCATGATATATTTAAAATTTGAGTTGTAGCACAGTATGTAGTAGTTCTATTTGTGTTAAAAATGACAAGAAGATAGAAAAATGGGCAGAAGAGATGATAGGAGCATCATAAGTAATATGGGTGGAGCTAGGTCTACGAGATGGTAAACCACATTCACTGTAGCACAGCCGTCGGAAGCCGTCGGAAGTCACGGGATCATCTTGACCCAGTTCAGTGCACAAGGCTAGCAGCCCAGCATCGCCAGAGTGGGAGAGGGCATGATGGTCAGGCTCTCTCAGCTGGGGTTCCTGAGAGTGCACTTCAGAGAGCAATCAGGCACGATTGCCACGTGTGGAACTTTGGAATTCCTCAGCCTCTACCCAGGCAAGAGAACTCACCTGTGGGTCCATGGAGAGGCAGACCATGGCTCACAACTGCAAATGTGTCTGATGGGGTGGATAAATTGTCGGACTCATACAACAGAGCCTTAGATGGTCAAATGTACACTTTCTGACTCTTACCAAAATAATTTTGAGTGAAAAAGTCAGTGATCAAAGATTACATACAAAGATCGCCATTTATTAAAATTAAAACAACCAAAATCAAAGGACACATACTTTTCAGTGAAACATACAGATGTAATAAAACTATATGAATGAGAAGGCAAATTGGGAAGAGAGAGTGTAATTTAGGACAGTGGTCTTCTGGGGGCAGGGGCAGTGAGAGGTGAGGACAGGATGCGGGGGAGTGGCCATGAAGGTGGGTACAGACGCCTATGATCTTGTTATTCAGGGGGTTATGACTAAAAATGAATTTATAAAAATGAGAATGTGCCATGAGCCAAGTGCTAGCATTGATTTAATGCTGTACTTAATTTAGTGTACATATCAGCTAGCAGGGCTGTCTGCTCCGTCAGCAGGGTGCACTAGCAGCCTTGGAGATGAGGTGGGGCGTGCATCCTTCACCTTCAATCATTCTGACCTGCACGGTTTCTCTTTTCTCTTCTAACCATGGGTGTTTGTTATTGTTCAGTTGGTAAGTGGTGTCTGACTCTTCGCAACCTCATGGACTATAGCATGCCAGGATTCCCCTGTCCTTCACCATCTCCCAGAGTCTGCTCAAACTCATGTCCATTAAGTCGGTGATGTTATCCAACCATCTCATCCTCTGTTGTCCCCTTCTCCCCTTGCCCTCAATCTTTCCCAGCATCGGGGTCTTTTCCAATGAGTTGGCTCTTCACAGCAGGTGGCCAAACTATTTGAGTTCCAGCTTCAGCATCTGTTCAGGGTTGAATGAATATTCAGGGTTGACTTCCTTTAGGATTGACTGGTTTGATCTCCTTTCAGTCCAAGGGACTCTCAAGAGTCTTCTTGAGAAGAAGCTTGAAAGCATTAATTCTTTGGCTTTCAACTCTCACATCCATATATTTTCATTTTCTAATTTTTTTTTTAACAAAATAGCACAGTTTAAAAGGAATTCCACCCAGTAATGTAAACCCAAACAAGAGCATGTAAAATTGGTCACTGGAGGGCTGGGTGGGCTCTGCTCCTCAGGTCACATGGGCATGGACTGCAAGGAGGGCCAGCGCTCCCTCCTCCGGGCGCCACCTGGTCCTCTGGAGGGTCTAGCTTTGACTTCTGTGGTGTTGGAGAAGACTCTTGAGAGTCTCCTGGACTGCAAGGAGATCCAACCAGTCCATTCTGAAGGAGATCAGTCTTGGGTGTTCTTTGGAAGGACTGATGCTAAAGCTGAAACTCCAGTACTTTGGCCACCTCATGCGAAGAGTTGACTCATTGGAAAAGACCCTGATGCTGGGAGGGACTGGGGGCAGGAGGAGAAGGGGACGACAGAGGATGAGATGGCTGAATGGCATCACCGACTCGATGGATGTGAGTTTGAGTGAACTCCGGGAGTTGATGATGGACAGGGAGGCCTGGCGTGCTGTGATTCATGGGGTCGCAAAGAGTCGGACATGACTGACTGACTGAACTGAACTGAAGAAGCCCTTTGGTGCCTGCAGTTCTAGAATCTGTTTCCTGGATACACAGAATTTCAAGGTCAATACCTACAGTTTCCTGACCTGAGCTCTTCACTTATGCACCAGACAGACACTTGAATTCAGCAAAGCTAGATCACCCGACAGTGATCCTAGGGGCTCACGCATCATCCCTCATCCCCAGGGGAAGTAAGACATGTCCAAAGTGAAAGAAGCTATCTGAGCCTCGCATAAAGGCAGAACTGGGGAAACCACGGTCCCTGTGGCCCCACAGCACCACCCTGTCTCGTCACATTGGAGACCTCGAGACCTTCCCTCCTTTCTTGTGCCCCCAAAGCAGTGAGTGGTGGAGAATGGGCTCTGAGTATTCTGGGACTGCTGTAGGAGGGCTGGTGGGAGGACAAAGTGAGCTGGAATTATTTAGAACATGCTTCAGAGACAAAGGGTCAGGCAGAAGGTCAGGAGGCATGGAGGTGGAGGGAGAAGCCATGAGACCTCTCGACACAAGCCCAAGGACACTCTGGGGGCCCCAGTTCACCGGCCAGCTCCTAGACTGAGGGCAGCACACTGACCCCCAGTCCCCTCTCAGGCTTGGGGCTCCCTTATCCCCCGACCTGGATGAGAGGCCAGCTCTTCAGTATAGGCCACGTGGGGCTGGGTTCTACCCAGTTCCCACACTGTGGAGTGACCCTGACTCCAGCCTCATGTTTCCGACCCCGTGTCAGTCCCATCCACTTTGCCACGGTGCCCACTGCCCCTACTTGGGGTCACGTAGTGGGATGAATGGTGTCCCCTCAAATGATAAGTCACATCTGGATCCTGTGAATATGACCTTATTTGGGAAAAGGATCTTTGCAGGTGTGACAACGCTGAGGATCGTCCTGATTGGGGTGGGCTCTAAGTCCTGTGACGAGTGTCCCTATAAGAGGACAGTAGATGGGACACAGAGACCATGTGACAGTGAAGGCAGAGCTTGGAGGGATGTGGCCACAGGCCAAGGATACCCGGGGCCCCTGGAGCTGGAAGAGGCTGGAAGGACCCTCCCCTGAATGTTCAAAGGAAGCCTGGCCAAGCCGACTCCTGGCTTCTCTCCAGAATGGGGAGAGCACGCTCTCTTGTTGTAAAGCCACTCACTTGGCAATTGGCCATGACCCTAGAAAACCACCACTGTCCGCCCTCTGCCTCTTTATGTGGTGGTGATGGAGACCCTGGTAACCTGCTCAGGGGGACATCCATGCCTGGGCTGCCTCTTTCCACAGCAGGGTCTCCTGTCTGCCTGCTCACCTGCACCCCCTGCAGAGCCTCCATCGCTCTTTCTTATCATCCTGATGTGAAAGTGACCCCACACCCCAGCCTGGTCTTTACACAGTAAGTTAGAACCACCAAGCCTGAAAATTCCATTCAGCATCTTGATAGTTACCAAGTGAACTCGCTTCCAGTTCTCATTTCTTATTTATATTTGCGCCTCTAGTTAAAGGAAAGATTTGGCCAGAGGTATCAGACATCCCTTCTATTAGACATTCTGCTGATAATGGCCATGTCTTTAAATCGTTCTCTGAAAGACATCTTCTGATTGAGGTTTTCCCCTGTTACTTGGTTATGTAAAACTCAAACTGGGGTAAAAAAAAAGAAGAAGTAAATAACTTACACTCCTTTGAGTGGGTGGGTGGGTGGCTCAAATGTTCAAAGTGGGACTTCCCGGGGTCCCGGCCCTGCTGATTCTGTTGGATTGCCCCTTAGAAATGATGCCACTTTGTTCTGAGCTTCCATCCACCTTGGGAGGGAGTGTCGAAGCACATTCTTCCCTCCTTTCTCCTCCTCTAAAAGATCTTCTCACCAAGTGAATGTTTCTGTTTATCATCATCTGCTGGTTCATGTGCGATGGACTAATTATTTCCGCACGGCCTAAAACCAGCCCAGAGTAATTGTCTACAATTTTCTGCACTTGCTTTCTCCCAGAGAATGTGGTTTTCTCCCTTAAATTTCAAAACCCAAGTTTCTGATTAGGCTCTGGTGATGTCACGTATAAACTGAGCAGGACTTCGTATCCAGTGTCAATCACAAATGTCCTAGTGACCTTTCTGCCCTCAAGGGTCCTTGGAAGGATAAATCAGAGGGAGCCTCATCCAGTGGAGCTGGTGGTGTGGGGGCTGGGACCACAGGCCCTCCCTCCCCTTCCACACTTAAGATGCTCCATGCTGAGGCCTGCCCAACCTTCCTCTTGCAGAGAGCACCATTCTAAATTTCCATCTGCCGCCTTCAGACGGTGGCGATATCACTTGGCACGGCTTGTAGTTTTCAAATATTTGCTAGATTATAAAAGACTAAGAAGTGTTGTCACTACACACACACTTGCCCACGTCTCCCCCTCCCTCGGGTGATCGGTGCTGGTGGCTTCTGAAGCAGGTGCAGCCGCGAAAACTCTGACGGAGCCCAGATGCCATCATTCCTTGTAGAGCCCCAAGCTTCTCCTTGGCCAGAGCTGTGGTGGGCCCCCACCCCCTTTTCTCGCCGTTAAAAATCTCCGAGTTGTAAAAAACGTGCCCATATTGAGCCATTTAACAGTTCATATGGTCTTTAAAATGCATGTCGGGTGACGGTGGATCTGGATTTGTGAATGACAGCTTTTTATTAGAACTGCCTTCCATCCTCAGGAAGACGCATCTTCCTGTCGTTGCAACTTGCCAACAGCATCTTGAGGGACTCAAGATGGGTTTATGTGGGTGGGAGGCAGAACAGGAGGAGAGTCTGCAAAGAGGAGCCCTGAATCTCGGAAGTTTATGCAAAATGGACAACGCATCTGTTCACAGGTGTGGAGTCTGTGAGATGACTGCAATTCTGTGAAGAGGCCCAGAACAAGGGAGGGGGTGTGATTAACCCGCATGGTGTCTGTCCAACCACTGAGGCAGTGATAAAGGTATTAATTTAGCTTCAAACATTAAAGTATGTACAGTAAGATGGATTTTTAAACATTTCAGTGTGGCATAACCTTAATGCAGTGTATTAAAATCATTCATTACGATGAATAAATAGCTTAATGAGACTGGAAGCATCGACCAGTCTCCCCGTAAATGTGTGATGAAGTGAAGCAGGCAATGTCTGTCACCGAATATAAATTACGCAAAAATAATACTCTTAATACCTTCTCTCCGGGTGCATTGTTGCTTTTGTTGAATATTCAAAGGGATGGCTTCCCAGGACAATATCAAATTAGTTCGTGTAATAAAAAAAAGTTTGCCACAAATTATCTACACAATCCTTATCTGCATAACTCTCCGATTCAAACAAAGACCAATTACAGTCTGGTTTCCTTTTCAGTGATTTGTGCCTGCTCTGAGGAGGGCTACCTGCTATGAGTGATTCTTCTTTTCGTTTCATGTTCCCAAAGTTGACACTTCACTTCTCAAACTTGCAGCGGGGACGTCAACAAAGACTGTTCCACCTCAGGGGCAGTGACCGGAGTCGGTTAAACAGTGAGAACAGGAGAGGATGCCATTGCGATTTTCCTGTTGCTCCTTACTTAGAAGGATGCTTAATCAAATCAGTGCATTTAAATGAGGCATTGGAATATCTTTTTTTTTTTTTAAGGTAAGAGCAGCCTTCTCTCCATTTTAGGTTTCAAGAAGTGGCAGTTAAGCTATAAACCGCAGGGAGGGGCAGAGTATTTAAACACCAGCACTAATAGCGCCCACCCCCTCCCCCCTCCCCCACCCGCAATGCCTTTTCCCTCGGGAGATGAGGTTCTGAATTTGCTTAATGACTGTCAGAATTTCCTATACAGATGTAAACCCTGGATCAACTTGGATCACCATAACAATCACGGATGTAACTGTTCCGTCCCGCATGGTAAACTGGGAGAAGAGCCGGAATATGCCACTTGGCTGACTGCCCAATAAGCCAGCTCCATCCTGCAGGCTTGTCTGTCAGGGGCTGAGAGAGCAAAGCTCTTGCTGCAGTCCCCCAGACCCAGGCAACGGGCTCATTCTGAAATCACTGGCATGTTCCACATCTGATCTCCAGACCCTTTGAAGGAGCAGATGGTGAAACACATATGTTCCAAGCTCCAGTTTTAATCTGTCAAAAGGAAGCACCCTGCCATGCCATGGGCAGGCAAGATGCTGCAGCCAGGTATCCACTGTTGTTGTTGAGCTGCTCAGTCGTGTCTGACTCTTTGTGACCTCATAGTCTGTAGCCCACCAGGCTCTTTTATCCATAGGCTTCTCCACGCAAGAATACTGGGTGGGTTGCCATTTCCTTCTTCAGGGGATCTTCCCAACTCAAGGACTGAACTCGTGTCTCCTGACTTGGCAGGTGAGTTCTTCATCACTGAGCCACCAGGGAAGGCCCCAGCATCTGTATGATCTCCTAATTTTCTCAACCACTTTAGCCGGCATTCTCAAACTCTCCTTTCATAAGTGAAAGTGAAAGTGAAGTTGCTCAGTTGTGCCCAACTCTTTGCGACCCCATGGATAGTAGCCTGCACCAAGCTCCTCCATCCATCGGATTTTCAAGGCAAGAAGTACTGGAGTGGGTTGCCATTTCCTTCTCCAGGTAATCTTCCCAACCCAGGGATCGAACCCAGGGATCGAACCCAGGTCTCTCCCATTGTAGACAGACACTTTACTGTCTGAGCCACCAAGGAAGTCTTTTCATAAGTAAAGAAAATAAAACAAAAGAAAACAGCCCTGAGCTCAGGATNCCATTTCCTTCTCCAGGTAATCTTCCCAACCCAGGGATCGAACCCAGGGATCGAACCCAGGTCTCTCCCATTGTAGACAGACACTTTACTGTCTGAGCCACCAAGGAAGTCTTTTCATAAGTAAAGAAAATAAAACAAAAGAAAACAGCCCTGAGCTCAGGATGGTGAAACTTTGCTTAAAGTCACATAGCTATGAAGGGGGACCTGGGATGTAAACACAGTCTCTGTGATTTGAAATTCAGCCTTGAATGAAAATTATACCTTTAGGACTTCCTTCCCTGGTGGTTCAGTGATTAAGAATCTGTCTGCCAAGGCAGGGAACACAGGTTCAATCCCTGGTCCGGGAGGATCCCACATGCCACAGGGCAACTAAGCCCATGTGCCCCAACTACTGAGCCTGTGCTGCTCAGCCAGAGCTATTGAAGCCCAGCAAGTAGAGCCCACGCTACACAAGAGAAGCAACCCCAGGGAGAAGTCCGCGCACCGCAGCCAGAGAGTAGCCCCCGTCACCACAGCTACAGGAAGCCCTCGCAGCAACAAAGACCCGGCACAGCCACAAATTAAAAAAAAAAAAGTAAAAGGAAAAAGGAAAATTACGCCTCCAATATAAGGACCGTACCAATTGCCCATTCCCCGCTTGTGATACCGAACTGATACTAGAGCCATGTGACAGGTTACAGGTAGGGGACATTGGGTAAAGGGGCCTTTCTGTACTCTTTGCAACTTCCTTGCAAATTTGTAATTTACCTCAAATTAAAAGTGTACAAATTACATTAAACCATCTTTTTATACCTCTATTCAAAACTATACATGGTGGGTTGAGTGGTGCCCCCTCTCCAAAAGAAAGATATGTTCATGTCAAGACCTGGGGCCTGTGTAGGTCATCTTATTTAGAAAAAGAAAGTTTGCAGACATAACTCAGAATCTTGAGATAAGAGAACATCCTGGATTATCCAGTGGGGCCCTAAATCCAACGACAAGTGTCCTTATTAGAGACACACAGAGGACGGCTACGACTCTGCCCACTGCTTGTGACAGCAGCCGTAGGAACTCGATCCACTGTACTCTCCAACTTTAACAGGAAGGAGCTCTATACCCTGTTGAAACACGTAGGACCATTTTCCCAAACGTATCCACTCAGATTCGGATCAAGCAAAACGGACACAACATTAGGAACTAAAAGTACGGTGGCCACAGTATTGCTTACACACAGGGACACATGGAGGACCCTTGACCTGCCTGCCCACTCCTTCTGGGATCCACACTGACTGCTCTGCAGCCACAGGAGCAGACCCAGTGAGGTTTAGACCCCTGTGGGTGCCACCTGAAGAAGGCAGACAGGAGGGACGGTAGTGCCATTTACAGGGTGCTGAAGGGGTGCCTTAAACTCGAGACCGTTATTCCTTAATTCATAGCAGCCTGGATGCTTCTGAAAGGGACTTGAAATGAGCTCAACAAGGAATTCTTTTAGGGAATTCAGTGCACACTTGTGGGACCTGATTAAAGGTAAAGTTGGGAAGTGACAGCGGTTAGTGAGCTACAGAAAGACATCAGCAGGTGGCTTTGTTTCAGATCTGAGCTAAAAGGAGAGAGGCCAAGTTCNGCTCAACAAGGAATTCTTTTAGGGAATTCAGTGCACACTTGTGGGACCTGATTAAAGGTAAAGTTGGGAAGTGACAGCGGTTAGTGAGCTACAGAAAGACATCAGCAGGTGGCTTTGTTTCAGATCTGAGCTAAAAGGAGAGAGGCCAAGTTCCCTCCCAGACAAAAGCTCCAAAGGCTGTTAGAATTTGCAAGAGGTCAGTTTTACTCAAACCCTCTAGGGGCCTCCGGACTTTGATATGGGGATGGTTTCTGTCCCCATACCCACTGGGGAGGCCAAAGCAACAGATCCCCACCAGGTGGGATGGGAGGACACTGAGGTCCAGCACCAACCAGAGCATCCCAAACACCCCTGGAGTCAATGACACTTCAAGGTCACTTCAACCATCACTTCTCATTGAAGTGGCACTTGGCAAAGTCTTGGTGCCAGAGGATTTTGCACTGAGGCCAGATATGAAGTGACAGAGGAGGGGACGGAAGGGCAGAGGCCACCTGACAGCTCAGCCAGTGACTGCAACACACGGGGCCAGACCCTGGGGACCTGCCGAAGCCCAGGAGCCCCCACTTGTGGCATTTTTTAAAGGGAGTGGGAAAAGCAGAAGCAGAGAGCAGGCCACGAGAGACCATGCTCCTCACGCTTCTTCCTCAGTTTTAGATCGAGCCTCAAAGTCTTCAGTAATTGCAGAGCGCTGCTTGCAAAATATGTCACCAGCGTCCCCTCCAAATCCCCAGTTGCCTTGGCAACACGGAGTGAGCGACAGCAGCCGCCTGTCACGTACCGGTGGTGGGCGCACATAAGCATTTTGAGTGTCCGACTGCTCCAAGCTCGCCTGACTGGTGCTCATGGTAGGACTGAAGGAGATGAGACAGCCCTACAAGGAGGGGAAGCACGCCCGTTCATGGGGACCATCCAGGAAGCCAGTGGGACTCAGACATCCTGCAAGGATGTCTTCTGGGAAGACATGGAAACTTCTGGAAGGAGAGGTGGTGTTGGGGGTGGCCCATGCTGCCTGCAGTCCTGACTTGGGAGCACGAAGATGGGAGACTTGGAGAAGTTTTGTCACATTCCTGATGTGGAAGTCTCAGCACCCTCGCCCCAGGGCTCACTTGAAAGTCTGTGCTGGTCATGTAGAAAGGAGGGCCCATGCCAGCCACACGGGGAAGAACACACAGGACATGGCTGTTCCAACACCAGCCCCTCTCCCACGATTGATCTGAACTCTGTCCCCGGCAGGTATCTTTCATGATTATCACGCCCAAGTCCACGCCTCCACCTGATCCCCTTGCTCCTGCTGCCTCTGTCTTAGGACCCCAGGCTTGTTCTGCCTCCACCCCTGTACTGGGGCCTCTTCTCTGACTAGGAGAGTTGGCCTCCTTCCCCAGGCCTGGTCCGAGCCTCACACCATAGAGGAGGTTGATCCCTGCTATGGCCTTCCCTTTCCGGAGACCTTTTCTAATAGCACACACGTTCCGCTCCACAGAATCCCACACCAGGGAATCCCAGGGCAGTTCTTCCTTGTGGCCACTTTCTCATGGATTCTATGCTCATTTCACCAACCCCGTGGGGATGCAGACGGCAGAGCATCACCAGCCTCTCTACCGTGTTTACCACCAACACACAACTACAGTCGCCACCTGGGCCACAGTCTTTAATATCAATGGCATCACCCAACCACCACCATCGCCAAACCCATCCCTATCACCACCACCACCTTCACCTCCGCTATGAACTATGACCCCCATACCACCCCCAAACTGGTTCTGTCGCCACTAATACGATCATCACCACTTCCATCACCTCCACTATGAATCCCCACCACCATCCCAGCTAACACTGTGGTCACATCACCTCCATCACCACCAGCACGACCACCACCAGCACAATGGGTACCATCACCTAGTATCGTCTCTATCACAATGAGCACCACCACCACCATCTAACTTTACTGGGCCCTAAATAGACACGAAGCATATGCTTTTGATCACGTGTATTAGTCACTCAGTCATGTCTGACTGCGCCATCCCTTGGACTGTAGCCCACCAGGCTCCTCTGTCCATGGGATTCTCCAGGTAAGAATACTGGAGTGGGTTGCCATGTCCTTCTCCAGGAGATCTTCCTGACCCAGGGGTTGAATCCAGGTCTCCTGCATTGCAGGCAGATGCTTTATCATCTGAGCAACCAGATAAGCCAATGNGGACTGTAGCCCACCAGGCTCCTCTGTCCATGGGATTCTCCAGGTAAGAATACTGGAGTGGGTTGCCATGTCCTTCTCCAGGAGATCTTCCTGACCCAGGGGTTGAATCCAGGTCTCCTGCATTGCAGGCAGATGCTTTATCATCTGAGCAACCAGATAAGCCAATGCTTTTAATCATAGGGTTGGCCAAAAAACTCCCATGAGTTTCTCCATAGCATTTTACAGAAAAACAAATGAACTTTTGGCTAACCCAGTGCCAATCTTACGAAAACACTGTGAAGTGGGTATTTTTGTTTTATTTTGCAGCTCAGGAAACAGAGGCCCAGACAACTGAAGTCACTCACCCAAGGCCACAGGGGAAGTAAGTGGTGGAGCCAGGACAGTCTGACTCAAGTCAGCACTCTTAACCCCAATGCCAAGTGCCCCCACCGCTCTCAGGACTCCCTGGGAAATGCCCTCGCCGTGTCCAGACCTACCCTCTGTTCGGTGATTCCATAGCTCATCCTCTCCCTGCCCCCACCTTGGCCAGCGCCTCCTCCGAGCAGCCTCCCTGGATTCTATGCTTGGAGGGGCTGCACCTCTCCTCTGTAGGGCATGGTGCTGTGCTCTCCTTCTAAATCTTTCTCCCCTGTCAACCCGTGAGCCCCTCAGGAAGGACAAGCCACCCTACTGTCAGACGACCAGTACCGTGCTCCATTCCTGGTTCACAGCAGGTGTTTGATGAATGTTTAAAAACCCAGAAGGGCTCATCTGTCAAAGCGGGTTGACTCTCTACAGTCAGGGGTGCCGTATCTTCATAGCTCTAGACTCTCCCAAACCCCCCACGTGCACCCCAGCCCCAGGCACCCACACGCACACCCAGGGAACCCCCTGCTCTGGGTGTATCAGTCTCCACACCTGTTTCTGCAGAGGCCTGGGTGTCCCACATGGTTAATGTGAGTCCAAAGACTTTACACAGCCACACACACATTTCCACCTCTTCACGCCACACGAATTTACCTAACTTACACTGAGCACTCATGTTCCCCTCCACGTTTTCAATAGTACCCAAAAGAGAACTGTGAGTGTGATGTCACAGTTGACAAAACAGCCCCAGATACACCCCTACACAGCTGGCCAAGGTCACTTGGCAATTCAGATGTGAGCCTGGCATGAGAACCCATGACCCTGGTGTCTGGTTTCTAATCCTGTTTGGCGGGAGGTCAGAGTTGGTATGGGATTGCTATAGTTTTATCTGCTGCTTTTTCTCCATTAAGTCCAAGTGGTCCTGAGAGACCCAGAACGACATCCATTATGAGAAATGTAATAGGAGAGACTCTGCTGCATTATCTGTGAAGAACAAAGAATATCATTGCTGTTTTTGGAACAATAAAAGGAGCTTTAGAACGAGTCTCCAGGAATTCAGAATGGGCGGTTAAAGGGCATAGCCCGCTTCACTCATCTGATGCACAAGAGTGCAGCCAGCCTCACTGCTCACCGATCTGTGCCAGCCCTCGTCCCCTTGGAGCTGTGACCGTCCTGGGTCCCAGACTTGGCTGGTGTTGAGTGTCACATGCACAAAGGCACATGACTTTATCTTGGGCCACAGGACTGGGTGGGAGCGGTGACAACACAGGGAACCCACCCCGGGCCACCCCTGCCAGCAGGAACAAGCCCTACAGCCAAAGCCTCCACTGTGTTAGAGAACAAGGCAGAAATCATAATTTTTATGAGAAATATGATTAGGTGTTGACATGTGATGAAGAAACAAAAATCTGAAGCACAAGGCACATAGGCAACGCAGATCTGGCCCGACTGCTCCTTCATGCTGCAGGGTTAGCACTTTTCATCTTGTTTCCGGGAACGCAGGGGACTCCTGGCCTCACTCCAGATGGGCAGTGTCACATTCTAACCTAGTGACCATCCTACTGCTAAGGAGCTGGCCCTCCTTCCACCTGGCAGAGGCCTGGTGGACGAGGTATTTCCTCCTCATCCGAGGCGGTTGTAGTGGGGGTGGGAGGTGCAGAGGGCTGGCCTGGGCATCCTGCAGATATGATGACGGTGACCAAGATCTCTCCAGGCCCGTGGGGATCCCCGAGATGCCAGAGGCCCAGCCAGTTTGGGAGCTGGTCCTAGCTGCTCTTACTTTACTGAGAGAGGCACCTGCCACCCCTGGTCCAGGGGAAGCTACGGCATCTGCAGGTAGATTTTGTGAAACTGCAGGGAGCACAGCGCCTGGGGAGCGCAGCACCTTCAGGGCACAGCGCCCGGCAAGGCCGCCTTGACTGACAGACAGTCTGTGGCTGAGTGCCGGCCTTGCTGGTTTTCTTTGGATGTGATCACGGGAGCAGGAAGGGCTGGGGTGCTGGGTCCTGACACGGCCGAGTGTGACTCGGGCCACGTCGTAGCCATGTGACTGCAGGATGGGGCTGAGCCAGACACGAGGCTTGGGGCCTGGGAGGACGTGGCGTCTGGCTCCTGGGGGTGATAGGGCAGCCAAGCTGGTCACATGCTTCTTTTGGGGCCAAAATGCCAGACCAATAAGAAGTGCGAGGTGGAGACAAGATCCCAGACATGGAGCAAAAGCACTGAATTTAGATGTGCGTTCACGTAGAGCGATTTCTTTAACCTGAACTGGACACTGTGTTTACAAACACAAGCGGCCAGCCTGTCACTGGATCAAACCCCACGGTGAGTCATCTTCACGAGACCAGCCCGTGTGTGTCCCCAGATGAACCTTGGCAGAGGTGAGAGGTGGAAGACTGAGCCACCCCATGGCAAAGCACAAGCTCAGACTCCAAACTTGCCTCCAAGATGTGCCCAACTCTGCGTGAAGCCTGTTTCCTGCAAGGAGGCTGGGCTCCCACAGAGCAGATCTGGGCATGGCCCTGGGTCCCCTGGGAATGCACAGCCCCCACTCTCAGGGCCAGGTTCCAATGACCACGCTGACAGGGGACACATTCCACTGCGGTGAGGGGTGGGTCCTGCGACAAAGGCCTCCCAGGCCTTGTGGGGGCCAGGGTGTTGTTCAAGTGCAGAATGGGCCAAAAAGCTGAAATGCCCCAAAGAGAGAAGAAGAGTCTGGAGGGCAACCAGGTGGCTGGTCTGCACCATGCTAGCTGGACGGCATTTCCTGGTGGGCAGAGGCCTGTCAGGATGAAGTATGTCCCCATGTGCCCCAGTTCTGGACTGGGAAACAGTGAATTTATTGATGCCTCCTGGAAGCCAGGGTGAGGGGTATCCCAAGAAGACTCTCCGTCTCTCTGCCACCTTCTCAGGACAGCAAGCCCCGAGGTGGTCTCTGGGAGATGCCACAAGGTGACGAAAGTGCTCCCAGAGTTACAAACTCAGTGTGGAGGCCCGCTGGTACTGAGAGCACCTCCTCTGACCACCCCCTCCACCGCCTCCCCAACACACACTGCACCATCACTGCCAGAGGCTTGTGCAGTGCTCTGAGCACCAGGCTGCAATCAGATTACACGCTCCGGTGCCCAGCCCTGCACGCTGCACACAGAACGGAGCCATTCATTAACACCAAGGCCAATTAAAAAGCAGGCAGGCTCCCAAATTAAACCCCCAAGCTGTGCACTTCCACTCTTTCCCAGGAAGTGACCACTACCTGCACAGCTGGCATCCTTGGGGTGCAGGCGGGGTAAGGAGGAGAGAGAGGGGACAGCGAGCACTCTGTTATTCCTGACTTGGACAGGAGGGTCACCATCAGTTCCCAGACCCCTCTCGACTTGGGCACAGCACTGAGCCCCACTGCAGCCCACTCCAATGCAAGTTTTATGGGGTCATTTTGTGTATTCTCATTAAAGAGCTTAATATTCAGGCAACGGAGGAGGTGGGGGGAACTGCTTTGTCATTAAGAGTCTCTGTAAAAACAAAATTGTAAACATTTACCATTCAGCTATTTACAAAGTAAGAGATGTGATCAGTATTTAAACAGTTCGCAGGAACGACTGGTGTCACCCTAATGTGGTCATGTCACAAGCCCGGGCTGGCAGCATCTGACTCCTTCTCCAGGACTTTAGAACCAGTGAAAGGATGGTCTCTGACCTTTGAGGATGAAATTCCCAGCCTTGGCGCAAACAGTGACCCACATGAGGGCAGAGCCTGCCAGTCAGTGGGAGGAGGCATGGTTATGGGAGGTGCAAAGGCCTCTGGATGGCCTGGCCTTGGGGAATGCCCCCNGTGAAAGGATGGTCTCTGACCTTTGAGGATGAAATTCCCAGCCTTGGCGCAAACAGTGACCCACATGAGGGCAGAGCCTGCCAGTCAGTGGGAGGAGGCATGGTTATGGGAGGTGCAAAGGCCTCTGGATGGCCTGGCCTTGGGGAATGCCCCCTGCTCCCTGGAACCCTCCACTAGCCCCCTCCCATCTTGAGGGCATCACAAATACCACTATCTCATTCATCTTGGAGTCAGGAGCTTCTTGAAGACTCAGGGTTCATGTCAGGTCTCCACCCAGGTGCTCAGGATGAAAGGACAGGGTCATCTCTGAGCTTCCCTTCTCCCTGGACCCCCCAGATCCATCTCCAGAGTATATCTGAAGCATCCACTCCTCTTCATGTCCCCCCTACCCCTCGCTTTGCCAAGTGTGGGCCTGCAGCATGGACGACAGCCCCACCGGGATGGCACAATGGCCTTCCCAGCTGGAAGAGCCCACCTGATCCCCAATCAGTTTTCCCATCAGCAGCCGACAACTTACACTCCAGACCCAGGTGGCTATGGTGCTGTGCTGTCTGGAACCCTCCCCCAGGTTCCCCGACATTCAGGACAGACTCCACATCCTGCCTGAGCTCTGAATCCTGCCCCTCCCTACGGTACCCCGGCCTGAGATAAAGCGCGTCCCCGTGCTGTCCCCAGGACTCTGAAAAGCTTCCCGCTGCGGCCAGCTGCACCTCTTCTGTCTCTAATATGTGTGGCTGTGGCCAGCACCTTCACCTCGTTCATGTCTCAACTCAAACGGTGCCCCTGCTGGGGTCCTCTCTGACCATCTGATCTAAAGAGCTCCCTGGAGCCCATCTCTCTCAGTCTGACATTGCTCATGTACTTGCTTAAACTCTTATTTCAATATGATTTCTGACTTACAGAAAAGTTACAAGAATATGGCAAATAATTCCCACATATTCCCTTCACATAAATTTCCTCAACCCCATTTGCTTTATCTCTAACAAACTCTATGTTTTCTAGAACCAAGGACACCTTCTTACACATCCCAGTTTAGATACCAAGATGAGGATGATAATGCTGACTCAGTATTATAGACTAGTCTACAGATCTTACCCATATTTCATTAGTGGTCCCAAGGATGTCCTTTAGTAAAAACAAAAATTAAAAAAAAAGGAAAAAAAAAATCCCAGTCCAGGCACTGAACTCTGTTGCTTTCACTCACATTTTCTCTAACCTGCCCATGTAATCAGTTTTTGCATTTCATGACTTGGGCATTTTTGAAGGGCACAGGTCAGTTCCTGTAGAATGTTCCTCAGTTTGAGCTTGTGTGATGCTTCCCCAGGAATAAGTTCAGGATGCTTAAGGACATCACAGAATGATGCTGTGTCCTTCCCAGTGCCCCATTTCAGGAGGCAAGTGGTCTCCATTTGCTCCGTTTTTGCTGATGTTAACTTCAATCACTTCACGAGTCAGTGTCAGCCAGGTTCCTCTCATGTAAACTCACTATTGATTTTATAAACAGGAACTTCAGGGAGGTATTATACACACATCCTGTTGTTCCCTGACTTTCATCAACTAGATTTAGCATCTACTGGTGNCTCCGTTTTTGCTGATGTTAACTTCAATCACTTCACGAGTCAGTGTCAGCCAGGTTCCTCTCATGTAAACTCACTATTGATTTTATAAACAGGAACTTCAGGGAGGTATTATACACACATCCTGTTGTTCCCTGACTTTCATCAACTAGATTTAGCATCTACTGGTGCTTCCTGTCTGAATCAACTGTCATTATGCACTTGTCAAACGGTGATTTTCTGGTTCCTTCACTCACTCCTCACTCATTAGGTGCCGTTCTGCTCTAAGGAGGCTCTGCCCCTCCCCACCACCTTTTCTTTGTCATTTTGGACTCCAGGATTCTTGCTTTATTCAAAAGGCTATGACCTACTATTGTCATCATTTATTTGTGATTTTCAAATATCCTAGAAGGGGCCAGCAGGAGCCCCTTAAGGCTGGTCCTGTGTCTCTTCACCACACCCCCTGTTGTACACATTGTTCCTCTTAAATCGGCTCCCTTAGACATAGCTGGAACGCTATTTACTGACTGTTTCACCATCTGGAGCAGAGAGAGCAGTTAACCAGAGACAAGTATCAGATCTGTTTAGATCCAGTGAGCTTGAGGGAGCAGGTATTTACAGAAACCTTAGGGAATACTTCAGGAGCCCTGCCTATAACTAACACTGGGTCCCCACGTGACAGGTGCTGTGATGGGCAGTCTGACACTTGCACACGTGTGAGTCAGTGACTGGGCAGACTGGGCCTGAAGAGTGGACACCTCAGCCAGTGATGAAAGAGTTGGGTATTGAGTGAAAGCTGGCTGGCCCCCTTCCTTGCAGCAGTTCCTTTTTTCACTAATTAATTTTTGTAATTATTTTGGCCACATTGGCTCTTTGTTGCCGTGCAGGCTTTCTCTAGTTGTGGCTGCTCTTTCTGCAGAGCGCCGGCTCTAGGCACAGGGGCTTCAGTAGCTGTGGTGCACAGCTGAGTTTCTCTGCAGCACATGCGATCTTCCTGGACACGTGACTGAACTTCTGTCCCCCACACTGGAAAGCAGATTCTTAACCACTGGATCGCCAGGGAAGTCCCCTTGCAGTGAGTGTATTTGGCTTCTTAGAGGTGCCCAGAGGGACTGAACCGTGGCTGCCCAAGGCCGTGACCGCCATTAATATGCCTTCTGTTGGTTTTCCTCCTTGCTTGGTCACCCCTCCCTAAGCTTCCTGGCCTCACTTCCTGAATAAGCTGCCTACATCCCATCCTTGTGGCAGGCTCTACTTGTACGGGATTCTAAGCCAAGACAGGAACCTCATCTTGAGATGACCCCCAAAGCTGCAGACATGACTCTTGCTGGAGATGAACTTGAGGCAGGAGCTCAGCAGTCAGTAGGGGAACGCGTTGGATCCACTGGTCCTCCAGTTGCCGAGGAAAACAAGCTGGTCACCAACAGTGTTCATGCTCACAGGTACACACGCATGTGTACACCTTCATGCATACACGTTCACACATGTGAGTGCACACACACAAACATGGCCTGGGGATTTTACAGTTAAGCTTTACCAAACAGTCAAAGGAGAATTTTAATTTTATTCAATTTTTCTACAGAGTAGAAAAAGGGGGAGCATTCCCCATTTCATTTCACAAGACTATCATAACCTTGAAACCCAAGTCAAGCCAGAAAAGTACAAGGAAAAATTCAGTTAATCTTCTTCAATAAAGATGTGAAACTTAGTAAATTAAATACAGCAAGTTGCCTCTTGTGGCCAAGCAGAGTTTATCTCTGTGATGCAAATGTGCTTATTAATGCAATTTTTATATGAACAGATTAAAGAGAAAAATTATAAGATTATTTCAGCAGAAGGAAAAAATTCCAATAAAACGTCATAGCAAACTGGGATTGAAAGAGAACTTCCTCAAGCCTCATAAAGAATATCTTCTAAACCAACAGCAAACACCATCTAATGATGCGTCCTTGAGCCTTTAAATGAAGAGCAAGACCAAATTACAAAGTTATTCATGTCTGCAGTTAACACAGACAGATCGCCACGAAAAGACAAGCAAAGGTACAAAGATGGGAAAGAAATAATTAAAAATTGCATTCTTCATAGATGATATGATTAACGACATGGAAGAACCCCAATTAATCTACAATTTATTAGAAATAAGAAACTGAACAGATTGCTAAATACACTTCTACAAATGTTCATTGCTTTTCAGTACCATAGAACGGGTAGAACATTTAATTTAATAAGAGATGGTGTTTCCAACCACATGAAGAATACGAAGTAACTATGAACATCTCTAAGAAGAAACGTACAAGGACTTTAGGGAGAAAATTATACAGTATTACAGAAAAAAATAGAATATTTGCATAATGTAGAAATAAATCTCTAGAGTTAATATGTTAGTTTGCATTTGATTGGCCTTTGGCTTCAAAGAAATGCTAATCAGAATTTTAGAATTGTTTGTAGAGGGGGTTCCAGATTTCTCCGGAGGAGCAAAGGATGGAGAACAAGTGGGACAGGGTGGGAATGAAATGGGAGTATGCCCACAGAACTCCGAGACTCAGAATAGGGCCTTGTTAATGTGGGGGGGGGGGCACTAGTGTGGGTTTCAACAAATAAAAATCCAGAAACACATCCATGCATGTATGAAAAGTTTCCATACTTGTACTGAAAATTAGAAGGGAAATGAACAGTTTCCTGATCCATAGTCTGGAACAATCAACTTCCACAAAGAATGAAGTAAAATTGTATTTCTGTCTCACATGGCTCACAAAACCAGTTACCAAATGTTAAGTTCTTCACTTAAACATGAACTTTTGGAGAAACCTTAGAAGCACATACAGCAGAGTACTTATACAACCTTGGGAGAATTTCCTAAGTACATACACACACACTTATCAATATACACAGAAGACTACTGATAACTTCCCCAGCACCGCAGTGAGAACTTGTGTTTACCAAAGGATACTGTAGAGACAGCTGAAGCACAGGACATGGATGGAGAAAACAGTTCCCCAAACAAGTCTAATAGTAAAGAACTAGTGTCTAGAGTATGGGCTTCCCAGGTGGCACCAGTGGTGAAGAACCCGCCTGCAAGTGCAGGAGACACAGGAGACCTGGACTGGAGTCCTGTGTCAGCAAGATTCCCTGGAAGACATGGCAACCCACTCCAGTATTCTTCTCTGGAGAATCCCATGGACAGAGGAGTCTGGCGGGCCCCAACCTGTTGTGTTGCAAACAGTGGGACATGACTGAAGTGACTTAGCATGCATGCATCTAGAATATATCAAAAGCAGCTACAGATCTGCAAGAAAACGATAGCAGAAAAATGAGTAAAAGACCCAAGCTAAAGTTTAGCATCAGAAATAAAAATGTCAAACAAACACAGGACAAGATGCTCAGCCTCATTACAAATTTTGGAAATGGGAAATATCACCCAACAGCAAAACAGACGTCTTTTAAACATCTGACCAAAAACTCTGAAAAAGTATTTGCAGCAACAGGAATTCTAATACACTGCCGGTGGGAGTGAATATCCCTTTTCCCAATCTCTTTGGAAAACAATGTGATGTTTTCTATTAAAGTTGAAAGTGAGCTGGTCTTAACTGACAAGCCAGCAGTTCCATCGTGGGTCTGTTAACTAGGGAAATTCTTACATGTCGACACTAGAGCTTGAAATAAGAAAGTTCAGAGAAGTATCATTCATAAAAGGAAAAAACCTGGAAACAAACCAACTGACCAACAGCCAGGTGAATATGTTACAATGAATTCATGCAAACTGTGTGAGAGTTGGACTGTGAAGAAGGCTGAGCGCCGAAGAATTGATGCTTTTGAACTGTGATGTTGGAAGACTCTTGAGAGTCCCTTGGACTGCAAGGAGATCCAACCAGTCCATTCTGAAGGAGATCAGCCCTGGGATTTCTTTGGAAGGAATGATGCTAACGCTGAAACTCCAGTACTTTGGCGACCTCATGCGAAGAGTTGACTCATTGGAAAAGATTCTGATGCTGGGGGGGATTGGTGGCAGGAGGAGATGGGGACGACAGAGGATGAGATGGCTGGATGGCATCAGTGACTCAATGGATGTGAGTCTGAGTGAACTCCGGGAGTTGATGATGGATAGGGAGGCCTGGCATGCTGCGATTCATGGGGTCACAAAGAGTTGGACACGACTGAGTGACTGAACTGAACTGAACTGAACTGTGGCTTTTATAACAATGAATAACTTAGAGCTACAACATGAGGGAGTCACATAAAACATGTATTTTTTTTAGTTTAAAAAACTGCAGGCACAACCAGATACATACAACTGCCATTTGTAAAAACATCAGAATTATGTTTTCCAGATGAGAAAGTGGAGGCCCAGGGATCTGGTGGGCTTGCTCCAGACCACAGGGGCTGCCCTGGGACATGAACCCAGTGGCCAGCTCCAGAGTTTACATGGTTAATCATTTTCTAGGCTGGTTCTCAGCACTGAATGAAAATAAGCCAGATCAGAGAGCATTTGGTACAATTTTCCATTTTTATAAAGCTCAATCAAGAAGCAAAACAAAACAATGAGTGTTATGGGAAATGATGAACACAACATTCACAGGCAGGCAGGGGATTCTATTGGGCGGATAACTGTCTGTTTTTATTGTTGTTGTTCAGTTGCTAAGTAGTGTCTGACATTTTGAGACCCCGTGGATTGCAGTACACCAGACTTCTCTGTTCTTCACTATCTCCTGGAGTTTGCTCAAACTCATGTCCATTGAGTCAGTGATGCCATCCAACCATGTCATCCCCTGTTGCCCTCTTCCTCTGCCCCTAATCCTTCCCAGCATCAGGGTCCTTTCCAATGAGTCGGCTCTTTGTATCAGGTGACCAAACTATTAGAGCTTCAGCTTCAGCATCAGTCCTGCCAATGAATATTCAGAGTTGATTTCTAGGACTGACTGGTTTGATCTCCTTGCAGTCCAAAGGACTCTCAAGAGTCTTCTTCAGCACCACAATTTGAAAGCATCAGTTCTTCAGTACTCAGTCTTCTTTATGGTTCAATTCTCACATTCATACAGGACTACTGGAAAAACCATGGCTTTATTTTGGGAGCTTATTTTTCTATTCTTTAAAACATACTCATATACTTTTGTTGGCATTAAATATTTCACATCTTGTTCAGGAGCCATTTCAGGAAAAAAAAAAAAAAAAGCTAAAGTAAAAACAACCACAAAGATGAAATCAAAGGAGAGAAGCTCACTAGGCTGGTCCCTGAGCCAGCCTGGAAGGTGTATTTACAGGCATACTAGCTGACTACTGTGATGGGGCAAGTCTGTGTGTGAGGCCCAGGGCAGTGGGTCCTCAACCTCACCCTGCATCAGAACCCCTGGAGGTCTTGTTAAAACATCACACGGGTCCCCACACAAGAGTCAGAGTCAGTAGGTCTGCTGAGAACCTGAGTTCCTAACAGGTGATGCTGACACCGCTGGTCTGGGGACCACACTTGGAGAACTGTTGGGAATCGTATGAGCCTCTGTGTTCCTCATTATCTCCAGAAACAGCCTCAACATTGCTCAGGTTTGAACCAGAGAAGTTTCTCTTTTTTCAAAGTCCACTTGGTGGAAGCAAGGCACAGGTCAGGTCTCCATCCTCAGATTCTAAAGCAGCAGCAATGTGTGCACATTCCTGCATTGTTTGTGGACAGCACGTACACCACGGGAAGGCCCACAGAAGCCTTTAGTCCAGGAAGAGTTATGAGCTGGCTGACTGGGCCCCAAGCTCCCCTTGGAAGCACTGTCCTGACTGTAGAACAGAGACAAGCCCAGGCTGAGCCCTGCAGAAGCAGCTGGAGGAGCCTCTCCCACCCAGGGGCAGGTCTGTGTGTGAGGCCCAGGGCAGTGGGTCCTCAACCTCACCCTGCATCAGAACCCCTGGAGGTCTTGTTAAAACACCACGTGGGTCCCAGCACCAAGAGTGGGGGACCCACTACAAGGCTCCCGGGGCTTCAGAAATGCTGGATGTGAAGGTGGGAGAGCCCTCGGAGGCATCAGTAGATGGAGGGCAGAGGGCTTTGAGGACCCTGCCACCTTGTCCCCACCCACAGGCAGACACTGCTGGTCCCTCAGCATCTCTTCTGGATGCCCTGGACACTGCCCTGAGCACTGGGGGCTTGGAGCTGGACACACAGAAGAGCGGACGGTTGCAAAGCCCCCTCTCTCTTCACTTTGCACCTGTACCATTTCCTGGCTGGACACTGGCTCTTTCGCCTCGGACCCTATGCTCCTGTGGGTCTGGCACCTGCTGTTGAGCAGGTATCCGCTCATGGAGGAACTGGGCCAGCCTCCTTCACAGGGAGTCACCAGAAACCAAGTTAGGATGGGAGTGTGTCTTTTCCAAAAGCTGACGGGCAGATGCCACACAGATTAGGAGGAGGTCCCAGCACCATGTCTGGGACTCATCTGCTTTGATCACCAGTGCTGTTCCCACTTCCCCCTGGAAAACCACACCCTGGAGGGACTTACAAATACTCACAACACAAGGCGCCAAGACTCTGTCTCATCTCCCAGTTCCTCAAGTTCACTCCTCTCTTTTGGATACATACAGTCACGAAAGCTAAGATATGATTTCTCCTCCTCCTTTTCCTGCCCCAACCCACTCACGAGCTTGTATGTACACATGTCTAGAAGGGGCTGGAAGGGGCTCCAGAGCATCGGGAGAGCCCCATGCTCCATGCTGTTGGAGAGAAAGTTTTCAGTGGCCTTTCTCTCCAAATCTCAGCCTGACAAATACTCCCAGACCCCCAGGCAGAGTTTCAGCCTCAACATTGATGCCCCTAAGCTCTATGACGCTGGTCACCCTCTTGCCCACGTTCCCTGAGTCTCTAATCTCCTGAGGCTAGACCAGAGCTCACAGGTGGCCCACTCTCCTGGAATCTAAATTCTCCAATACTTTGCTCAGAATTTCTCAGGCTGCCTTTGTAAAAAATGATTTATTTAATTTATATTTTGGCTGTAGTGTGTCTTAATTGCTGCAAGTGGGCTTTCTCCAGCTGTGGCAAGCGGGGGCTACTCTCTGGCTGTGGTATGAGGACTTCTCATTGCAGTGGCTTCTCTTGTTGCAGAGCATGGGTTCTAGGCATGCGGGCTGTGGTAGCTGCGGTGCATGGGCTTAGTTGCTTTATGGAATGTGCAGTCTTCCTGGGACCAGGGATTGAACCGGTGTCCCTTGCATTGCAAGATGGATTCTTAACCACTGTACCACCCTGGAAGTCCCTCTTGATGCATTTTAACTCCCTTCCTTCTGATAAAACCCTGTGGAGGTGGGAACATCCAGGTTGCCTTCTCCTTGGGCAGCAGGTTTACACCAATTCACTGGTGTACAGGTCTTATTTATCAAAACCTTCTTCCCAACGTTGATCTATATGCCTTTGATTGTTCTGGCTCCTTTTAAATAGATTGTGTCAAGATTTTTTTCTATTGTGTGTCAAATGCAGAAAGCCCCATGACCCACAAGCCTCAGTATCTGGTCCAGAACTGAGCCCTAACAAATATCTTAGTTCTTCTGGCTCACCTCTTCCTGGACTCCTTCCCCAGGAAGCCTCTTTCTGGTCTTGGGACAATTCAAATTAATCTTCATTTCTGTGTTCATCACAACCTACTTTGACTATGGCACTCTAGATCCCAAACTCCAGGACAGGGAGGGTCTTATCTCTGCAACCCTGGGCAGAGCCCTGAGCCTAGCTCACAGCAAACAAATAAATGGGAACCACCAAGGAATGAGCGAATAATGGAAGGAGGGATCCAGCCAGGAAAAGACCCAAAGATCCTGACTGTGGCTCCCTCCAGCAGACGGTCCACAGCACACGCCAGCCCCAATGGCATCTTTTCTGCTTCCTCCCACCGAAGGTTCCCTCTCACCTCCTCCTTGTACCCCTCACCCCCCTGAAATGTCCTTGAGGATGAGGAGCTCATTCTTTAACTGTCTGACAACTCTGGTCACGCTGCACCCACAGGGCACATGTCAGCGTCCTCTGCTCTTCCCAACAAATCCAGAGTCTGAGTCCCCCAAGACACTAAACACATAGACACTGTCTCCAAGGCGGCCTCGCTCCAATCTGAATGCCTCTGGTTATAATTTGGGCTCAATGGGAAGAGAAAAATGTGTGTGGAAGTTACTTCTCTTCAGAACCAGGATCTTGCCAAGAGTTCCAGATTTCAGCTTTTGGATGTTATTTGTTGTTCCTTCCAGAAAGTCATCGTCTCTGTTCACATTCCTTCCAGAGGATGTGTTTGATCTGTTGTCTCATTACAGCTTATTATGGCTAATTGCTCAATAAAGAGCTTCTTTCCCAGGCCTTCCCTCTAAAGTGCCATCTCGTGGGGTGGAAGTGCTGTCTTCCTCTTTTGATTTCCTTCCATCACAAGCACTTTCATCAGCACCCGCCACAGACTCTGGTGGGAGCAGGGAGTGCAAAACGAAGCCTTTAGGTTCCCTCTTTCCCTCTGCCGTTCTCGCTAATGCTGAAAATGAAGCATGTGGGAAAGGAGACAACGGCTCCAAATCCATCGCCCCCCCAAAGAAAGGCACCGGGGGTCTGCCGGTGCCAGGGCCGTGGGCCACATGCTTCATTTACCGCTTTGTGGGTGGAACAAAGGCTGCACTCCAGCCCTCGGGAGCCCTTCAAACCCACCCTGCGGGGGTCGGTGAGAACAAGCCAGGCTCGTCACCCAGGCCAGCTGAGCTCTGGGAACTTGGGAATTTTAAAGGCACATGTTTCTCGAGTGAACCTGGCACTTGGGCCCCTATGCACTTTATTGCAGGTTTTCCCAGGGGAAAGGAAAGGGAGCACCATACACAGACACACATGAGCGCACGTACACACACACACAAGCACAGGCGCACACACATACACGTGAACATGGACACACAAGAACATGCACACATGGGTACATGCATATAAGCACAGGCATGCACACACATGGATGCATACACATGGACATACATGTGTACATAGGCACAAACACGGACACATGCACACACGGATACACACGCATATGAGCACACACACAAGTATACACACAAGTACACACATGAACACACACAGGCATAGGCACATACACATACATGTGCACACAAGGATACATGAGCACACACACACACAAGCCCGGGCACACACCTGCACACAGACACACATGTACATGGGCACAAAAGACATAAGAGATACACAGGGATACACAGAACTTCTGAGGAATGTGCAGAGTGACCCTTGTAATGAGCCCTCTTTCACTACCTGTGAAAGTGAGCCCAGGACAAGAGTAAATAACTCATTGGGTTTAAGAGGGCCTTTCCTGTGGTGCTAGTGTGTGAGCTCATTGTTTCTTTACGAAAAGAAAGCCAAGATAAGTCACTGACCCAGAAACTTCCCTTGGAATTAATGAACTCAGGCTGCCAGGGAGAGAAATATGGGCCTGACTCTTCGCTGGCTGCTCTCCGGGCACCTCCGCCTGCTCTCCGCACCCCAGCCGCCCCTCCTGACCCTGACAGGCTAAGGACGCCAGTGTGGTGCACCCTCTGATAGAGGCCCATCCCCCGCCGTGTCCTGTGTGGAGCGCACCGAGGCCGGGTACACACAGAGCAGGCCTTGTCCTTCTCCCACCCCTGGCTAAAATTTACAGAGGGAATTTGGCAGGACAGCTCCCTGTGGAGCACACAGTTTTATATGGTTTTATGTGGTTTCTTCTTCTTCAGCTCCCGTGTTAGTGGGATTGTTCCCATTGGTAAGAATTATTGTCTTCGGCCTGAGGCCATGCTCACCATTGCCTTCAGCCTCTGCACCCAGCTCTTAAGAACATAAGTGAACGCGTTCCCCAGACAACGTCTGTGTGAGTCTGCAACCAGGAAGGGTCATATACCCTTTTCTCCTCATGGAGAAACACAAGGCCATCTGCTCACAAGGACTTCAGGCTTCACCAATCAATAGTGTAAGGCTGAAGATTTTAAATGTCCTGGTTTTGACAGCAGAGAAACGGTAAGGGAGCTGATGGGCAATCCACAATTCATTCAGTCTTTATTTGGCAAATGATTATGGAATGTTTACTCTGCCTGGGGGCCCCTGGATAGGCATGGGGATATTTGAAGAAACAGCTAGGCCTGTGTCCCACCCTCATGGGGTTTACCATTCAAGGGAAATACCACTGGGCAATGAGAATAAGTCTTAGCTGATGGCCCGTGTGCTGGGCTTGGGGCTTAGTGCTTCTAGGAAGTAAGGGGGCAGCAGGATGATGACCCCGCTGAGCTCACAGTTTGGTGGGTGGTGGGAGAGGCAGATGGCACCACTGCCCATCCCAAACTAACAGCTCAAGGAGAGATTTGGGCCGGGGGTGTGAGCCTGAGTGCCGGAGCCAGCTCTGCCGCTTAGCTCATGGGATCCTCTCAGACTGTGTGTATCCAAGCAGAGGATGATGGGGGTGATTCTTGTTTATTAGCATGAACACGTCTTACTGGAACTAATGGTTACAAAGCTAGTATCTACAAACACTTGTTTCAGTCACTAAGCCGTGTCCGACTCTTTGCAACCCCATGGACTGCAGCATGCCAGTCTTCCTTGTCCTTCGCTATCTCCCAGAGTTTGTTTAAATTCATGTACATTGATTCAGTGATACCACCCAACCCCTCTCAGCCTCTGTTATCTCCTGCTGCCTTCCTTTGTCCCCAGCATCAGGGTCTTTTCCAGTGAGTCGGTTCTTTGCTTCAGGTGGCCAAACGATTGGGGTTTCACCTTTAGCATCAGTCCTTCCAATGAACATTCAGTGTTGATTTCCTTTAGGATTGACTGGTTTGATCTCTTACTGTCCAAGGGACTCTCAAGAGTCTTCTCCAGCACCATAGTTTGAAAGCAACAGTTCTTTGGTTGCTCAGCCTTCTTTATGGTCCAGCTCTCACATCTGTACATCTACTGGAAAAACCATAGCTTTGAATATACGGACCTTTGTCAGCAAAGTGTCAGCAAAACTGTTCTAAATGTTGAACATAAAAAGCTTTTTTTTTTTAAGAAAAAAATTATTAACTACCACCAGTGTTCAGTTACATAGGTGCTGTAGGGAGCATCAAGGCAAAAAACAAAACAGAGCCGTGGTTCTTGCTCTCAGGTGTCACTGCGTTAAGACAGGAAAGAACGAACTGGCCTGTAGTCCTTGCTGGAGGGGCGTCTGTTTCGTGGGGCCTGCACAGTGTTCTGCATGACAGAGGATGAGATGGTTGGATGGCATCATCGACCTGATGGACATGAGTTTGAGCAGCCTCTGGGAGTTTGTGATGGACAAGGGAGCCTGGCATGCTGCACTCCATGGGGTCACAAAGAGTCGGACACGACTGAGTGGCTGAACTGACTGACTGACTGACTGCACAGTGTTCTAAAAACAGGTGAATTTGTTGCCAATATTTAATGAGAGATTTCACATTTAATTCCAGATTTCTGTCTTCTGAAAAGTGTGAAGAATGGGTCATCCACGCTGGGCCCACGTTCAGGGCTGCTGTGAGTGAGCGTAGGGTGGGTCATGGGTTGCCCAGTATCTGTGGTTCTCCCAAGGGCACCGTTTGGTCACTGCAGAAATGGGAACACGGGACCATGATGGTGACAAGAGGTGACTACCACCAGCATGGAGGACAGCTTCTCATACCTGAGACCTGAGAGAGGGAGGGATGGCTTCTGGTGGGGGGAGGGGGGCAGGGAGAGAAGCCGAGAGGCTGCCCAATAGCACAGGTAAGTGACAACGTGTGGGGTTCTCATGAGATACTGGCCAGCCATGCCCTTCTCTTCCTGTCTCACCCAACATCTCCCAAAGCCAAGAGTGATGCTCAAAGTCCAAGGAGAGGCATGAACAAGAAGGCAGGTTTCCACCCAGCAGGATAGGATTTCACAATGGTTCAGATGGCCATGCCTCACTGCTGGAGGTGTGCTACCTGGAGGGGGCATTGGGTGAAGGTGAGGGCTGTGTGCTGAGAAGCACCCAGTGCAGGACGGGGGCAGACGCCCTCTGTGAATGAGGACACCCTGAGGAATCCAAACCTGCTAGTGGCGTTCTTTTATTAGCTCCACACTTTAACCATCTGAGCTAACCAGCCAACAGACCCTTCCTTTCTTAGAACACTGGGTCCTTGAAAGAACCACCTCTTCCTCCCAAGCAGCTGCCAAAGGAGAGGCTGAACTGGAATAACCTCCTTGAACTTCATTTTACATTTAAAAAATATGTTCAGTGAATCCCAGCCTCGATCCAGTCTCCTGACTTTACATAAGTGTTCCAAAAACTGGCTGATTTTCAGTTGCCTTGGCTTAATTTTTTAAAGGGATATTTTCTAATAGATGGAAAAAAATTCCTTTTCATGCTTCACTAATGCAAAAACAGCTGAACCAATTTAGCTCAAACTTTCTCAATAGCTTGTTACAATCCTAATTAAAATATTCACATACGGCACAAGCTTTGGGGAACATAATATTGCACTGCCAATCAAATTCTGGCTGAATATTTACAACCAGCTAAACAGAAAAGCAACTGCATGGCTTTCATTCTTTGTTGCCTCTTGAAGAAAATGTAGTCAGACAATTAATGGTGAGGGGATTAATGCAAGTCCAGGCCATGGCATTTCTCCGCTTGGCTTAACTCATAAACAATTGGGCATAAAGCCTCTTGGGGCTCTTGGCTGGAACGGGTGGGGTTCACACAGAAGACCTCATTTGCCCAGGATCTCCCAGGAAACGGTGGCTCTTAACTCGGGAATGGCCATGCTGCCCGGTGGGAGAGGGTGGGCACCATCTGGGAACAGACTTGGTAAGAGACCAGTTGGGCCAGCTTCCAGCTGCAGGACCCTGGGCAAGAGGTTGGACCCTCTACACAGATGGACTCCCCATCTATTTGGTGGGGACGATAACAGTCCCCAGTGAGAGACGGCATGTCCCAATGCCCCACTGGGCATACCATAAATGCACCATAAATGTCACTGCTATATCTGCTCATTCCACCTCAGTGGAACACCCTGATCAACAAAGTCAAATCCCTGAAGTGAAAAATAGCAAGAAAAATAATTTTACCTTGCTGGAAACAAACTTTTAAGCAATTGCACGATAAGCTTCTTGCCTTCTGAAACCCTGGGATGCTCTCCTGACAAGCTGATCATTTCCAGAACAATCTATCAGGATCTGGTTCCCACTCTATGGGCTGTGAAGAAGGGAGGGGTTTTCCAGATTTCCTAATGCTTTTCAGTTCTTGTGATGGCTATGTGTTTGCATGTGTATGTGTGTGCTGATAAAGGTTAATCAGTCACTAAGGCATGTCTGACTCTTTGCGACCCCATGGACGGCAGCATGGACTGCGACGTGCCAGGCTTCTCTGTCCTTCGCTAACTCCTGGAGTTTGCTCAAACTCACATCCCTTGAGTCGGTGATGCCATTCAACCATCTCATCCTCAACAGACAGACTGATAGATACAGGTTAGATAAATAGATACATGTGTGTATATATATATATATGTATAAAACACACATGTGTGTGTTAGTCACTCAGTTGTGTTTGGCTCTGTGACTTCATGCACGGTAGCCCACTAGGTTCCTCTGTCTAAGGAGTTCTCCAGGCAAGAATACTGGAGTGGGTTACCACTCCCTTCGCTAGATATAACACATAGATCGTGTACACACCCACACATAGATGTATGCATCTCTACATGTTTCCCTGTGTCTTAACCATCAGCTCCTATCTCCCAATGTGTATCTGTAGCCCTCTGTTTCTTGCCTGAAACCAGGAGACCGGATGGCTTTATGTGGCTACCGCAGAACAGTCTCTAGGTGAAGTTCCTGCGCTCTCTGATGGACTCTGAGGTTTCCATTTTGGATGCAGGCGGCCTCTGCTTCATTTTTAGTGTTTCTCTTATATTTGAAAGTCCCCACAAGAGGAAGATTGATCTGCATCCCCCCCCAGCACCACCTCCTTAGCCCTGCCGAAGACCCTCCTTCAGAGCCCCGAGGACGTCTGAAGCACGACCATGCCTCACTACACACTTTCCTAGGTGGCAAAGGCAGAACAGGAGGAGAGTCCTCTGCCCGAGTCTTCCTCATATTCTGCTTTCTTGCTTCTCTGGGGTCCACAATTCTCCAGGGAAGAATTTACTGCCTGTTCGGTGTTTACTGCCTGGACATTAAAGGGTTTGGGTTCTCTGCCAAAGGGACCACAGTGGAGTGCCTTTCTCCCTGCTCAGTGAACACGGCCACATTTCAGGAATTTTATTCCCGCGGCAGCTGCCTTGGATGTGCTGAGTGTGAAGCTGAAACCTCAAAGCCAGCAAGAATTAAGTTGGCTTTGCTTTTCTTTATGACCAAATGGCCTATGAAATGTTAATGCATGGTTCCTAATTAACAGGGCGTCCTTAGGTGTGGGAGCCGCCTGAACACTGTCAGGCAGGGGCTCTGGGCTCTGCTACCCTTCCCAATCAATACCCTGGCCAGTATCACAGACTCAATAGTTTGACCAGGAATGCAGGCATCATGTGTGGGACAGTGATTTATATCAAAGAACCAGCAGCAAGTACCATTTGGACATCTGTCGTAGGTATTTTGCTAAGCTCTGAATATGAACTGTCCTGTTGACAGGTCTTCATAAGGGCCCACTATCAGAGTGGGTAGCCATCTCTAGTGAACCTATCAGGAAGCTGGGGTTCAGAGCGCATAAGTTGCTAATAAGAAATGAGGCTTGAAACACAGCAAGTAGGGGACCCCAACTCAGTAGAATGCCTGCTGGCAAAACTGTGTCCTTCTCACTGGCATGGAGCCTGTGGGGCATGGAGTCTTGAGTCTCAGCCGCGGCACCGTGGACACTGGGGTCCCTGTTGGTGGTCTGAGGTTTCTTGGGCACTACAGGCTGTTGAACAGCACCCCTGGCCTCTACTCACATCCTTGCTGTCATGACAACAATATCCCCGGACATTTGAGAGCAAAATCACCCCTAGCTGAAAACTGGGGCCACAGAGTCTTCAGAATCACTGCCCATGCTATAAATTACTAACTCCCTGCACCTTGAAACAGGAAAACAAAGACTTTCAACATTGACACAAGAAATAAGTCCTCTAAACTCAAGGCAAGATGAAAATCCATCATTCTCCATTGTGCCCAAAGATAAATTTCATTACTGTAGCCAAGTGAAAGAACTGTTTTCATGTTTAGATGTCCCTAAAGTGGCACATCCCAGGCTCTGACTCGTCTGTTGGAAGGTGAACTAGGACAGATCATAAATATTGCACTCTCATCAACTTTCACAGGCCAAGAGGAAAAAAAAAAAAAAAAGACAGAGAAGGCAGAATTAACCAGAATTAAAAGCCAGGTTACAAGAGAGTGATTAATTTGAACTGTATCCACTTTCAAGTCTGTGGAATAAAATCCGGCTTCCTGTGAAGACTGTGTTCCATGGATCATCAGTACATTAAGATGGTTTACAAGGGAAATAGTTAGATAACGGTGGTGAAGTGAATTTACAGGCCAGAACTGCAGGCATTATGCAATCTCCATGACTTGGCATCTCGCCGGAGACTCTGACATTAATTCTAATGGAAGAGGCGACTGTTAGTGGGGAGTCAGGCTGTCTTGGAGATGTGTGATGGCCCGAGGTCCCAGGCCCTGGTGCCTTTACACCACCCTTGAGATCCCCCCACCTTCTAACCAAGCATGGCTTTACTGGAGGAAGGATCCAACCTGTCATTTAATTACACAGAATCTATGCAGTATCACATCAAATGCAGGAACTGGGGTGTGTGGGGCAAGAAAAGTAGGAGGTTACTCAGGCAGGTGAGGCCACCCCGTCAGGGGTCAGAAACCAGGGGAGCAAAGAACCCGGTTCTTCCTTACTTCAAGTTGGAGCTGAGGAAAAGCAGGTTTCTGTCCACAAAGTGGTAGGGCAGCAGGAAAGCCAGCTGTCATTTCCCCCAGGCCTGAGTCCGGCAGGACTAGGGCAGCATAAACTGATTGTGCCTGTTGTGTTTAAGATTTCAAGGTTTCCTGAGTCCTCTGACCTTCTGTGCCAGGTGAGAATGGAAAATTGGCCCCATTTCTCACTTTCTGAGTATCACCCCTTCAGAGGGTGTCAGGTTATGTGCTGTGTTGTTCAGAAGAACTCAGAAGAGCAGAAAAATGCAGGTAATGGACTGCCAGAAAGTGAACGTAATGTGTGATGGATAAGGAATTAACATATAGTGTATGCAAAGAGTTCCTGTGAATCAATAAGAAAAAGCTGTTCCCCTGAATATATTCAAGTAGTAACATAAATGGTCAATATAAGACATGAAACGTTCAGCCCTACTGGATATCAGAGAAATAAAAACTAAACCAGAATACAACTCCTTAATCACCAGATGGCCAGAAATTCAAAGGGCTGAGAAGACAAGCACTGGAGGGGTAGCCCAGAAAGAGCACACTACGCATCCTTGGGGGGCACGTGAACAGGGGGAGTCACTTTTAAAGAGGAATTATTAGAGTTTCTCACATCTTTAGATGTGTTGTCCACAATGCAGAAGGACATTAGTTGTAATAAGGGACAACACAGCAACAATCTAGATAGATAAATTAATGGGACATCCAACTCATGGGATATATTGAAATTATTATTATTTTTAATTGGGAAAATGGCAACCCACTCCAGTACTCTTGCCTGGAAAATCCCATGGACGGAGGAGCCTGGTGGGCTGCAGTCCATGGGGTTGCTGAGTTGGGCACGACTGACCGAGTTCATTTTCACTTTTCACTTTCATGCATTAGAGAAGGAAACGGCAACCCACTCCAGTGTTCTTGCCTGGAGAATCCTAGGGACGGGGGAGCCTGGTGGGCTGCCATCTTTGGGGTTGCACAGAGTCGGACACGACTGAAGCGACTTAGCAGCAGCAGCAGCAGCATATGTTCTAAAGGTAAGTATTCCAATAAAAATGAAGCTTAAAAAGCAAGTTGCAGAAATCTATGTATAGTAAGTTCCATTTATCCTAGAGAAGGATGTACACAGGCTCATCTATTTATGTAAATGCATTGGAAAGTGGCCCCTGGTCATCTCTGCGAAGCGGAGTGAGAGAGGAAGGGGGAATGGGGGCCCTTAGGGTTTGCTGGTTACTCGCCCCGTTGTCTGTGACAATGACAACATATCACGAATGATTTGTGGGGTGGAGGAGAGACCGGGTAAAATTATGATGCGATAATTAAAAACAATTAAGATGGTGGATGGAAAGGGAATTTGTGGAATAGCTCAGACTTCATTCAGTATTTGCTTTCTCTGCCTCAGAGACCCACTCAAGCGTCACTGAGGCTTCTTTAGCCACATTAAGAATTCAGTGTTTTTCACACTAAAGTGGGTGTTGGCTGGCAAAAAGGCCCGCCCATGGCCCGCACAGCCTTGCCTTCCTCTGGGACCTGAGGCCCTTTGGGCTGGAACCTGGAAGAAATCGTCACCCCTCCTGGAAAGCACCCTACCTTGCCGTGACACAAGTGGGGACAGTCGCAGGGCTCATGACTCCTCCCACAGCAGGCGGGTCTGCATTCAGGGCCGCAGTGGGGCCCTGGTCTCACTTCAGATCTGCTCAGCCTGGGGCAGATTCTGAGTCTTTCACGATTCAGTCTCCGTTTGTACAATGTTTCCTTTCAACATTATCTTTCGAAAATAAAGAAAAGCAACAGGCTCATGGAATAGTAATTCCAAGGGAAGCTTGGGCTTCCAATTCCATAACTTACTTCTGAGACCACGAGGTTTACTTGCTGAAAACTGAGCCTCTCCCTTGAGGCCACACGCAGGGGACGGCTCCAGAGTGAAGGGCAGAGATGTATCAGCCACAGTGCCCGACTCAGCACCTGGCTGGGGTCTCCACCAGCCTCGGGAGTAGAGTAGGAAGAACAGACCACGGCTGTTCAGGGACAGAAGTCTAATCCCACCATAGGCTCCTGGCTACACTGGTGGGTGTGGTCAGGTCCCTTCCCTTTCCTACATGACTGTCCCCAAACTCGGCAGGGTCGAGATCTGGGCAGGGGCTTCTCTGGCTCACAACACTGGGATGTGCTTGTTGCTAGGCTGCCCATTAAGAGCACAATGCCGCCTGCTCTGGGCTTAAAGAGGCTGGGTGCTGGGCAGATGACCCCAGCCTGGCTGCCGTTGGTCTCCTCGAGTAAGTGCCTGGTCTCTCTCTTTTCAGCTCATGCTTAATTTCCGAGAGGGTCTCTATTATAGACAGATGGGTAAGACTTTCCCTGTAAGCTGTTTATAGATGCAACTGTTGCTAATCTTTAAAACAACCAGGGCTCGCCCCTGAGCTCCTGAAATGGAAAGGGGCTCTGGGGGTCGCTGACTCCACCAGCCCCCCGACCAGAGTGTGTTTGCACCTGCCCCTAGCCTAGCAACCATATTCAGCTGACAGAAGACGTAGAAGACGGTGGAAAACCACTCTGCTTGCCCTCACTCAAGGTTGTTGGAAGGTTTTTTCCTCACCGACCTTGTAAATTAACTGGCTCACACTTCAAGTGGCTGTTTTTTCCCCAGGATTCAGTTCACAGCAAACATGAGCCGCTGCTCCAGAGGGTAACTCCTTGGAATTACCAGCTATCATAGCAGACGCAGCACATTTCACCCACAGAGGGTACGGGGACGAACCCGGGTTACATTCTGCCTTCCACCTCGAACCACCGTCCCCTCCTGGTACAAAGCAACCACTGGCCAGAGTGGGCAGGGTGCTCTTGGAGACCAGCGGTCCCCCACCAGCTGCTTGTGATGATGACGATCTGTCCTCTAGATCCCAGGCTGGTTGCAGAGATAGGGTCTACGACCCGTCTCTAGAGTGCCCATGGAAGCACTCAAACCACAACAGAAGGTGGGTTCCCAGCACAAAGTCCTGGACACCATGGCTACACAGCATAAAACAAGACAGGAAGCACAATACACTACAGGGTGATCGGACAAAGCAAGGCCACCCTTCACCTCTCATCAGCCAGAGAAGCCCTGGACAGCCAAGAAAGGACCCAGGCCGTATCCTTCACAGAGGTGGAGGCTTGTGGGGCATCTTTGGGCTTTTCATTAAAAGAAAAAAATGTAGTTGCCTTAGAACACTCAAAACAGAGCTACCATATGATCCAGCAATTTATACTGGAGATAACCGTAATTAGAAAAGATACATCCATCCTCATGTTCATAACAGCACTATTTACAATAGCTAAGACACGGAAGCAACCTAAATGCCCATTGACAGAGGACTGGATAAAGAAGATGTGGCACATATATACGAAGGAATATTATATTCATTCCAGAAAAAAAGAATGAAAGAATGCCATTTGCAGCAACGTGAATGGACCTAGAGATGATCAGACTAAGTAAGCCAGACAGAGGAAGACAAAGACTTGCAATATCGCTTATATGTGGCATCCAAAACCCACGATACAAATGAACTTATATACAGAACAGAAACAGACCTACAGACAGAGCAAACAAACTTACGGTTAGGGGAGGAGAGATAAATTAGGAGTTTGGAATTAACATATACACTGTTATATATAAAATAGATAAACAACAAGGATCTACTATATAGCACAGGAACTGCACTCAATATTTTTAATAACCTGTAATGGAAAATAATCCAAAAAAGAATACAATATATATATATGTATAAATAGATAATATATAGAGAGACAGAGATGATATAATCGGAAACTAATACAACATTGTAAACCAACTAAATTCCAATAAAATTTTTAGCTTGAAAATAAAAAGCAAAAACTAGGAGTTTCTAGAAACCCTGCATTATTTAAAAATCCAAACAGTTTTCTCTTCCTTATAGGAAATGAGGAGCAGTTATTAGCTGTCATCGGATTGCTTATTTCAAAGCCAGGAAGAAAGTCACTTTTGAAATGACAAATCGTATTTCCAGAAGTCTTATTTTCACTTCACACCTGTCAGTCCTGCTGAGGAGCCATAACCTCCAAGGCATTTGGAGATATTCAGCCAAATCGTCAAAAGAAGAGACCACCAACTGTAAGCTGATTCTGGATTACTTAACCAAGGGAAGAAAAAGAAAATTGAATAGAATAAAGACAAAGCTCTCATTTGAAATTTAATTTTAAGGTTAGAGAAAGTTGGGGCAGAAATCAGTCTTCCTCATTTTTGCTAAAGAGAATTGTTCAAGGGGGCTGTTGTTCAATTGGTCCGAGGGGCAAACAATGTCCTCCTGTCTCCTTACTCTGTCACTTCAAATGTGGACACTTTTACTATTACAGTGAGAAAATAGCCCAGTGGACATCATCATGTTACTTGTACACCAGGCTCACTTGTACTACACAGAAGAAAGTTTCTTCTGATAAACACAATTGTGGGTTTCTTGAATTTTCTTCAGTCATGGAAAGGGCTATCCCTAATTTTACAAAATTGCCATTCACTCTTGTGGGAAGACTTGGCAGTCCCAGGATAAAGTCAGTGATTCCAATGCTTACCTTCACATACCCCAAGACATCAACCCCAAGACATACCCTGGTTGGCCACATAAGCTGGAGCTGGGGAGCCAGATGTCTTGATCCAAACCAAGAAAGCAAAGCCTACCCATTCAAGACAAAGATTGTCTATCCAAGACACAGAGAAGTGAGCTGACATTTCACAAGCACTCAAGCTGGGTGTATTTTGCTTTGTTAAGTGTCTGTGATTCCTGACTTAGCTGAATGGAGTACATCCAGGTGTGTGATGAATGGCAACAACCTTCAGAGTATCTCTTGGCCTTCATTACAGGGGAAACCAAAAGGTCTAATTCATTTTAAATAACATGGACAGCTGCCATTAATGATTTCTTCTGTGATTTGTCATAGATGTTTATATTCAGTCATCATAGGAAGAATCGTGGGAGGTCCATTTCCTGCTACATTTTTTTCCCTTTGGTTAAGTATGAAGTAGGAAAAATGTGTTGACTTCTTTTTCCCCTTTAAGCAAAATCGAAGCAAGAACATTTAGAATAATCTAAAACAAAACGTTCTTCTAACCTGATCACAGGCTTGTTGCTAAACACAGGTCAGCCACCACACACAGACCACAAGGAACTAGCAGGACACGTCCACGGAGCATTCTTGCTTGGTGCTTGCCTGGTCACGCACAGGTGGGAAACGGTTCTTTTAAATTAAAGGTAAAGGTCTTGGCTACACAGGGGATGAAGCACAAGGCTGAGCTCATGAAGATCAAGTTCTAATAACCAGATGAGTTGGGGGTGCTGTGAGGTCAGGATCTACATGGGGTCCTGGAGATGAAGAACCCACAGACTGGTGAGGGGACAGAGGTAACCAAGGTAAAGGACCGTGTGATTTGTGGCTGATTAGCTGCATGTGCCCATTGGTAGGGAACTGGATAAGAAGGTGGACTGCCCTGTCTGTAGGTGTGTGATGGGGATGAGGGGGCAGACAGGCCGCCACCTGGACATGGGACCAGCAGAGCTTGCATCCTGTCCTGAGGCAGCCCCCACGGCCTCACCCCTGCAGCATGCATAGCGGCAGCAGTGGTTCCCCCTGACCCTTACTCCACTCCTGCTCCCATAACCCACTGTCCGCACACAGCCCCTGGTAAAGACCCTCCAGAGCCTTCCCACTTGCTTAGAATGGAACCCAGGCTCCTCATCATGGCCCCAACCTCTCCACTCACAAACCATCTCCTTCCCCGACCCACTGTGCTCCAGACACAGGACCTTCTTGTCCCTTTAGGATTTCCCATCCGGCCCTGTCTTAGTTCCTCTGCACTTGCTGCCCCCTCTGCCAGAAACAGCCCTGCGGCTGGACNCAGAATGGAACCCAGGCTCCTCATCATGGCCCCAACCTCTCCACTCACAAACCATCTCCTTCCCCGACCCACTGTGCTCCAGACACAGGACCTTCTTGTCCCTTTAGGATTTCCCATCCGTCCCTGTCTTAGTTCCTCTGCCCTTGCTGCCCCCTCTGCCAGAAACAGCCCTGCGGCTGGACCGAGTCCACGCCCGCCCCCTCCCCCAGAGCCCCAGCAATCGCTCAGTCTGAGGCAGCAGGCATTTTCAGCCATACCACCTGCTCTGCTTCCTGCATCATGCCCTCTTGCACGAAATCACCTTGTTCAGGTGTGTTTTTTGCCTCTCCCCTGAGAGCATGATCCCCACAAGGGAAGGAGAATTTAGAGTTGAAATGCCTGGGGAAATAATGGGTCCAGAGCAGGTGCCTGAAAATGTATTGGGTGGAAACAGTACCTTGGACAGCACCCCGGACAGGACTCCACAGAGTTCCTGTCCTTCAGGCAAGCATGGTATTCATTTGCCCAGCACAGAGCCTGTGACTCAAAGCACAGGGTCTCCTCCTGAGGACTGGGGGGTAGATGTTCCTTAAACATCCTTTCCCCCTTCCACTTGGGTGCTGAGCACACGGACATCTACCAAACTCTCTCTTCTCCCAGCTGCGGTTAAAGGTGACAGTGAGCCTGACAGTTTACTCCACACTTGCTCAGTTGGATAAGATGAATAAGTGATCAGCAGTGTCCCAGTTACGCTGCCTTCTGTGGTTATTATAGATTCGACACCCAGGCATCCCACAGAGGCACGGCTCCTTCATCAATGCGGGCTTCTTTTAGCCCACGCTATATTAAGCTGAGTAAAAATTAAACACTGACTGTTCAATGAAACATTATATTCCCAATGAAACTTGGCTAGTTAATTACAGGGACTAACACTGCTTTTAAGAACAGGAGGGTTTGGATTTCACCGTGCTAATAATTGCCTGGGGGTGTCACGTGAAGTTTCAGAGCTACTCCAGGTAAGGAATTATGGAAGAAATGGCATGCTATCCATTTCCATTTCACTGGGGGAGAAACAGCACTTTTATAGATGAACGTATCTAATGAATGTGTCAACAATGAGGGAAACAAACTAGAACTGGCACCAAATGCTCATACCAGTCTACTCACGTTTCTCATTAGGAGAATGCTCTTGGTAGAATTCAATCATTTACCAGAAGGGACAGCTAGGAATCAGATGAAAGCATTTTTGCCCCTAACATTATCAGAGCACAAGGACTCTTACCTTAGATCCTCGCTACAGTTCTACTCATCACACCACAGAATGGAGTATCATAAAGAGCCCTAGACATCAATCCTACAGACAGCTGGTCAGAGCATGAAGTTACTTTGTTTCAAAGGAGATATACCCAGCACCTCAGAACCCGGTGATTCACTGTTATATAATTCCACTGAGTTTTGTCCCTTTAAAGGGTGATTTCATATAGTCAACTTTAAACTTAGGAAAGTCTTATTTTGAGTGTGTGTCTATGAATTTTTGCTGGCATTATGCTGCTGCTAAGTCACTTCAGTCATGTCCAACTCTGTGCGACCCCATAGATGGCAGCCCACCAGGCTCTCCCATCCCTGGGATTCTCCAGGCAAGAACACTGGAGTGGGTTGCCATTTCTTTCTTCAATGCATGAAAGTGAAAAGTGAAAGTGAAGTCTCTCAGTCCTATCCAACTCTTAGTGACCCCATGGACTGCAGCCTACCAGGCTCCTCCATCCATGGGATTTTCCAGGCAAGAGTACTGGTATTATAGTTCTCATTAAAAATTAAAATATTAAAGTTGAAAGGAAGACACTGAAAAATAAGGACTGAGCTGAAATTTATCAGGAAACATTAACATAAGAAATGTCAAAATGAATAGAATTTTGTAAATTAGCAAGTGCCAGGGAAAAGCAACTCCTTGCTTCTTCAGGAATAGGTAGGTCCACGTCTGGCTATCTTGTCACCGGGAAAAGTGGCAAACCTAGAAAACAAAGATACTGGAGGGCGTCCATAAGGAAGGAACAGACGTTTCAATGAGTTACCTCTCACTGTTTCCATCTTACCACTCAGTGTATACAGTATTTTATTGAAAAGTACCTCAAATTCCTTTTAAACGTGGATAAAGCGAATAAAGACAAACAAATAAATATGGAAAACCCAACAGAGTAGCTAAGCAATTGCCAAACACATGAACTGAGGGCATATGAATACTCTTGCTCGTGTGATCCTAGTGGGAAAGAAGACTTAGAGCAGGTCCCTTCCAAGAAAAGCAGAAAATATACACCAAGAGGGAGGTGTCCATGTCAGCACTGGCCAGCACTGTCCTCTGACCCCACGAGGCCAGCATGACCTGCCTCCTTCTCCCCATCAGGCACTGCTATGCCTCACACTGAACACTCCCAGGAAACGTCCAGGAAGACCACGGTGCACGTCAAGATCTATCAGGTCTCTAAGGTTTGTCAAGAATCCTCCTTCCTCTGGAATGTGCCTTCTGCACCTTTCANTGTCCTCTGACCCCACGAGGCCAGCATGACCTGCCTCCTTCTCCCCATCAGGCACTGCTATGCCTCACACTGAACACTCCCAGGAAACGTCCAGGAAGACCACGGTGCACGTCAAGATCTATCAGGTCTCTAAGGTTTGTCAAGAATCCTCCTTCCTCTGGAATGTGCCTTCTGCACCTTTCACTGAGATACAGTCCTTCAGGTCTAAGTCAAGTCAGCTTCTCAGGGAGTCTCTCACTGTTTATTTGCTTTTTATCTCAGCCCTACTGTGTCCATCTTACAGATGTGAGCGTTGGACCATGAAAAAGGCAGAACATTGAGGAACTGATGCCTTTGGACTGTAGTGCTGGAAAAGATTCTTGAGAGTCCCTTGGAAAACAAGGAGATCAAACCAGTTAATCCTAAAGGAAATCAACTTGAATACTTGCTGGAAGGACTGATGCTAAAGCTGAAGCTCCAATACTTTAGCCACGTCATGCAAACAGCTGAATCATTGGGAAAGACCCTGATGCTGGGAAAGACTGAAGGCAGAAGAAGGTGAGGGCGACAGAAGAGGAGATGGTTGGATGGCATCACCCATTCAATGGACATGAACTTGGGCAAACTCCGAGAGACGGTGAGAGACAGGGAGGCCTGCATGCTGCAGTCCATAGGGCTGCAGCGTCAGACATGACTTGGCGACTCAACAACAACAGTAGTGTCCAGCAGACATGACTGGCTGTCATCACTGCAATGGGCACTCGGCTCTATGGTGCTGACACAGTGGCCCACACCACCTTGGGCCTGAGACGACGGTTATGCATCAAAAGTTCTACCCATTTATAACATGAGCTTTGAAAAATGCCTTGAAGAAAAGCACCGTGTCTGAAGAGCAACACACATCCTCAGCCAGGATTCCAGAATAAAGAAGTCACTAAGCCAACCCACAATAGTGTTTTTTGACCAAGACCTTTCCTGAAGTCACTGAGAGCCTGAGGTCACTTGTTACTGCATTCATACCTTATCAATGCTGACTGATTCCAGAAACATGGAAGGTTTTTCTGCTGGGACACAGGGGAGGGAGGAACAAGCAGACAGGGGAACAGTTACGTGAGTTCTTGCTGGACTCTTATCCACAGACACCGACCTAGTCCTCTAAACATATCCCAACTGCGGGTTGAGGTCTGTGTGGGTTCCCACATGGAGACACATGTATACACATGTCTGCATACATATATCCCCACAGAAACGTTAAAAAATTCTAGCTAAATATTGTTCTTTTTATGTTCTTGGCTCCCAGCCAACCTTCTGATATAATCTGAATGGAAATTATTTTTTGGCAAGGGCTATGAACCAGAAGTTCCTTTTACCTTAATTCATAATCATTTCGCATCTCATTTTCTGGCCCCAAACAGATATTCATCTACTCAGGTCGACATGACGTTGGCTGAGTGAAAAAACTCTTCAGGAACATAACAAATTTCACCAGAGGTATGAGCAGATGCCTGCTTCCTAGGCTACTGCACAGAGAGCATCCTCCACCTACCCCGGCAAGTGGAGCTTGGAGATGACACCATGAGGCACTCAAAGTCCTGTGGATGGATAATCACAGAAACATTGCCAGAAGTCAGGCAGAGCAGCCTTTTCCTAATGGTGAGGTCATTTGTGAGGGTCAGAGGAAAGTTACCATTGACAGGACATGGTTCAGTTCGATTCAGTCGCTCAGTCGTGTCTGACTCTTTGCGACTCCAAGAAACGCAGCACGCCAGGCCTCCCTGTCCATCACCAACTCTTGGAGTTCACTCAGACTCACATCCATCGAGTCAGTGATGCCATCCAGCCATCTCATTCTTTGTTGTCCCCTTCCCCTCCTGCCCCCAATCCCTCCCAGCACCATGGTTGGATGACTTCAAATATTTTGGATTCTTCAATTTCTTTGTGTTACTTTTTTTTTTTTTTTAAGGCTAAACGGTACAGTTGGGTGAATTTCATTTGAGATGCCACCTTTATATGTGGCCAGAATTGCCATGCAGAATTTTAAAATAGAGCACTTTCCATTTGTGACTCCATCTGGTGTCCCTAATCTGGCTCCGGCAGCTTCGGTGATATGTGGGAAGCCACTGCTGAGTCAATAAGAAAACCAGGGAAGTGGTCGTGCAGGGGGTGTCCACGTTCCTCTGCCGTTATGGAACAGGCGGTCTCAATTATGCAGCTGGGTCTCTACAACCTGTGCTCTTCCAGAAAGTTCAAGCTCGCCGTTCTTCAGACCAAGTGACAGAGATGATGGTCCTGTCTCAGTGTCACTCGAGCCAGCAGGCCTCTCAGACAGTGGCCTGTGCATGTCTAGAGAGTTTTACGAGCCCTAGACCTTGGATTAAACACCCAGGCTTCAGCATCTCCCCGCCGTCCACTAATCCTTATGCACCTAAATGGGTCATAAAAATGTGACAAACAGATGCGTCTACAAGACCCTTCATCAGTCACTTCCACTGATGCAGCTTCCTATTCGTAGCATGCGGCAATTAACCAACAAATGTGTTTACCATCTTAGAAGAAGGAGCTCTGGCTGAGGAATCATGTTATTTACTCATCTTCTCACTAGTTTCCAAGACGGCTAAGAGTCAAGATCCCCATCTCCTTCCTCAATTCCAGCCTGTCTTAAATAACGATGTGCACACATCAAGTGAATGAAGCTATGTAATCTTTTCCAGACATTTCCATCAAACCAAGGGAATGCCATGTGTGGGCTGCTTCACAATTCCCAAATCTGGTCCCTGCTGGTTCACTTTGTCACTGGAGTCCTTTATTCTCTCCCTGAGTTTATATAGCTGAATCAAAAGTTCCATAGTAGCAATAACAATGACTAACATTTATTGAGATCAAACCATGGACTGAATTTTGCGTTGGGCACTCACGTCACCTCTGTGTGAAGCACAGCCAAGGGCAATACTTCTACCACACGATTTCTACCGTGGAAAGTGCACAGAACAGCAATGGAATCACACGCTGGGATGCGCCTGCCCGGTGCTCATCACGCATCATTCTAAGCCGGCCAGCGGCTAAGTGTGGCACCCAGGATTGTGTATGATGAAGTGAGGTCTGAGGTTTCATCCTCACATCGGAGGGAATCAGTCCCCACCTCTTCAATGGAAGGGTTACTCTCAGTTCCACAGGGGACACAAGGATGCATCTTAGAGTTTGGATTCTAAAATTGTGGCCAATAGGCTCTGTCCTGGGCCAGCGCCCCATGTGATAGTCAGCGCCACGATATTTGGGGCTTTGCAGGGAAACAAAATCAAATGCAGATCCAAAGGGCTGAGAAAAGACCACTTGTTTTAACAGCATGCTCTAAATTATTGACCCGGAGATTACTTTAAGAGGAATAACTCTAATACGAGTCATCGTAGAATCTGATCTAAAAAATTCATAACACCCTCCCTTTGGCAAGATCCGTGACAGATGGATGTCTTGCCTGTGTTTATCCACCCAAGGTGGCCTCCCTTATGCAGCAAGCAGAGGGATGCTGGTTGGTGGCCACTGCTGGAGGCCCCCGCCACGGGTAACACATCCATATGTTCACGGACACCGTCTCTTCGATGCCCCACTGGCTTCATGACCTCGGGATCAGAGCGAGTGTCCTTCCTCACCACCTGTCGTCTGCTAATGGCCGACCCCCATTCCTTCCCTACCCCTGGATCCTCTTGTTGGGATTACCCGTATAGTTAAATGGTACTTTCTACTCTCTCATTTGATTTAAGGTTTTAAATGATGGGATTACACTTACCTGGGTTTTTAAATTATGTCAAAGAGGCTTTCTGGGAATTATGATTTCTTAATTAACTCATCTTCTTAAACTCGGAATGCTCTTTATTTTCGTAAAACGAACTCGGAAGCAATGAGATGGCATTTAAAATATGCAAGTAACTAACTCTTTAAGAGAGTGACTAATTCAGAGGGCTTTTCCCTTCAGACATTCTAAATTGGTTGCTCTATATAGGGTTCTGAATTCACTGCTCTGATCTGAGCCTGGGGAGGGTTCCTTCTCAAATTCTTAGAGATAATGAATCCCTGTAAGGTATCTGATGTCCAGCTGTGCCTGGGAGGGGAAGGAGCTGCAAGAATACCAGAGTGTCCATGTCACAGGTCTGGGAAAGGCACGGAGCAGGCAGAAAACGTGTGTCACGACCTGTCTCGAAATCCTCTACAAAGTCCTGTAATGTCTTTTGTGCAGTCAGCACACCCCAATTTTCATCTAGACCCAAGAATTCTACTTCTTCTGAGGCTCTGATGTTCTAATGTTCTAAAACAATTATGTAGAATCCCTTCAAGTACACAACATGACCAACAGTGTTTATTTAACTATGAAAGATCTCATAGCCTACAAAAAATAATCACACACACACATCACCTAAATTTAACAAACAATAGCCCTCACAATGGCTATTTAAAAAAAAATTTTTTTTTGGCTGCACTGCATATGGGATGCTACTTCCTCAACCAAGGATCTAATCCTGCCTCCTGCAGTGGAAACATGGAGTCCTAACCACTGGACAACCAGGGAAGTCCCGACCATGCTGGCTTTTAATCTTTGGGACATTCACGTGTTACAGTGGAAGCCCTCACTGCCCACCCTCTTGCATCCTGTCTCCACCTTCATATCAGGTACCACTGTTTGAAATTTTGTTGGTATGTTGGCTTTCTTCATGTTTGTGCTTTCATTCCATATAAAAATACAGTATTTGAGGGCAATCTGAAACATCACGTTAATGATACCATTTACTCAATATCGCTGTAATTCTTGTGTACATTATGTTAGAGATTTATCCATGGGGATAAATATAGAGAGAAATGGTTCATCACAGAATCACACTGAACACACCACGTTTATTCTCCTATCATTGGACTTTTTGGCTTTGTTTTTGCCATTATGAATGTTTTGACAGCAATGTTCTTGTGCATTTTCCTTGGGGACATGTTCAAGAATGTGTCTGGGGGATATATATAGAGGCAGTAAATTCACTTTAGGACATCCACAAACATAAAATGAAGGACAGGATTTTCTCTAAGATTTTCTAAGATGATGCTATCTTGGTCCTAAGGACTGTTAAACAATTGAAAAATAAACACTTTTCAGAGAGACATGAGTATAATGACGAAGTCCCTATCAATTCCATCTTAAGTCTTAGCATTGGGAAAGTGCTTGACACTATTGTTGAAATTAAAGAGTAATAGTTGATCAGGGGCCATTGAGGATAAAGGGTCAGCTCTACTCCTGGAGAGCAGGGCAGTTGATCCTGGGTCAGAGGGCCAGACAGAGGCAGGAGGGGCGAGGGTTTGGGTAGGAGAAATGGTGACAACCCCATCCTAGAGCCCAGCTGCCTGCCTGCTGGTTCTCTGATTCCCCTTCTCCAGGGAACACGTCTTCATGGTGAGAAAACCAGCCTGCCTCATCCTCCCACCCCCATTCTCGCCCAAGCCTTATTTACAATTGCTCAATCTGCCGAGACAGAATGTTCTCCTTTGAAATGTTTAGTTGCAGGAAAAGCCTTTTTGCTGGTTCTAAACCCCTGGTTTTCTTCTCCTCAGCATTTCCCCCATCTCCCTTCTTAAAGTATTTGATAACAAGCCTCTTCAAGGGCTTTGAAGCAACAGCTGTAGAAAAGGAACAGTTGAGCCAGGGTCAGCAAAACGGCTGACACTTCTCTCCTGGGTCAGACCAAAAAGGCAAACCTAGTCTCACGATTTTCTTGGGAATGGCTAGAAGTGATGCTACGGGAACAGCTAGAGATAATTCTCTGGGAACAGCTAAAAGTGATTCCAGAGGTTCAAATCTCTCCCCTCCCTGGAGGCTCCGTAAGCCCACGGCCCTGCTGCCCAGCCCTGGGACTAGAACCTTGTCAGAGACCCCAGCGATGAGAAAGAGCCTTTGGGTATCTGCCCAGTTAAGAAGAAGACTGTAAATGCTATTGTGAAATAACCAAACTAATTAACCCCCTGCTGTCTGAGAAAACTAAAAACTCCGGGGCAGAAATTCACACATTTCAAAATTACCAGGAGAAGGAAGGAAGGAAGTGCCGTTTCTATCTTCATAGCTGTGCGACTCCACAGTGTGGCACTGATTTGAAAGCAGGAAAAGCAAGCACGGTAAAGGAAAAAACCTCGGCTCCAAGACAGAGAAATCTTAAAGATGACAAAGCTCAGAGAACAGGAAGTCAAACTTCCAAATGGGGAGGACGAGGCAGCCCGGGGGTGGGTGTGTGAGTGGTGTGCGTGTGCAAATGGACATCCTCAGGGAGAAGGCTTTGAAGACAAACCACCTAGACTCCTGAATATGAACACTGGAGAACTTTAAGGACTCGACCCAGAGTGTATCTGCCCAGGGCTTTCATCACCAGTATCATCCTCCTCCTCTCTTCCTTATCAGCATCATCAGCATCCTTACCTTTCATATCATCAGCAGCATCACTATTAATCTCAGTCCTCTATTATTACTATATCTCCATCATCGGCTTCATCAGCTTCTCTATCATCACCGTTTTTCACCATTATCGCCACCATCATCACTCTCATCCTCTGTCAACTCCATCATCTCACTGCCATTATTCTCTTCATCTTCATCAACACCGTCATCCCCATCGTCTTCTTCTTCCTCATCACTACCTGCATCATTGTCATCATCACCTGACAACGCACTCTGCCAGCCACATTCAAGAATAGACCCCCTGCTGCTAATGCTGCTGCTGCTGCTAAGTCGCTTCAGTCGTGTCCGACTCTGTGCGACGCCATAGACGGCAGCCCACCAGGCTCCTCTGTCCCTGGGATTCTCCAGGCAAGAACATTGGAGTGGGCTGCCATTGCCTTCTCCAATGCAGGAAAGTGAAAAGTGAAAGGGAAGTCGCTCAGTCGTGTCTGACTCTTAGCAACCCCATGGACTGCAGCCCACCAGGCTCCTCCGTCCATGGGATTTTCCAGGCAAGAGTATGGAGTGGGGTGCCATTGCCTTCTCTGCATATACCTCCTACTTTACAGTAAAGCCCCTGCCACTCAGAGAGAAACAGTAACATCTGGGTCAAGGGGCTGAGAAGCACAGAGTCAAGATTCCAGCCTGGACCTCCTTTTCTCGAGCTCTTGCCGGGGAGAAGGACCATGGTTTGTCCCAATCAGCCAGACTGAGGCTGAAATCTAACTGCCACCTGGAGTGCCTGTCCTCACTGCCCTGTTTGAGGGGATTTGTTTCCATACTGGGTGTTATTCCCATGAAGGGAGGCAGGGAAGGAAGAGAGAGCCAACCCTGGAAGGTCTAGTGTGTGGAAGAGGGCAAACAGAAGTGTCCCAGGCCCACAGGGCTGGGATCCTCAAGGACTGATTCCTGTCTGATTCTCAAGGACTTGGGCCACCTGTCCTCTGCAGCGAGAAGTGGAAATTCTAAGTAACAACTTGCTCTATTTCAATTAAAAAGAAGCTGCTCCCTACACACACAGAAGGCTGGATGTGGCAGGCACTGGCTTACTTTCAACAAATACATAGTGAGGACCTACTGTGGGCACAGGATTGGCACTGACCAGAGGAGAATGAAGGGCTTCCCAGGAGGTACAGTGCTAAAGAGCCCGCCTGCCAATTCAGGAGACTTAAAGAGATGTGGGTTCAATCCCTAGGATGAGAAGATCCCCTGGAGGAGGCCATGACAACCCACTCCAGTATTCTTGCCTGGAGAATCCCATGGACAGAGGAGCCTGGTGGGCTATAGTGCATAGGGTTGCCAAGAGTCGGACACAACTGAAACGACTTAGCACANCAGCATCATCAGCATCCTTACCTTTCATATCATCAGCAGCATCACTATTAATCTCAGTCCTCTATTATTACTATATCTCCATCATCGGCTTCATCAGCTTCTCTATCATCACCGTTTTTCACCATTATCGCCACCATCATCACTCTCATCCTCTGTCAACTCCATCATCTCACTGCCATTATTCTCTTCATCTTCATCAACACCGTCATCCCCATCGTCTTCTTCTTCCTCATCACTACCTGCATCATTGTCATCATCACCTGACAACGCACTCTGCCAGCCACATTCAAGAATAGACCCCCTGCTGCTAATGCTGCTGCTGCTGCTAAGTCGCTTCAGTCGTGTCCGACTCTGTGCGACGCCATAGACGGCAGCCCACCAGGCTCCTCTGTCCCTGGGATTCTCCAGGCAAGAACATTGGAGTGGGCTGCCATTGCCTTCTCCAATGCAGGAAAGTGAAAAGTGAAAGGGAAGTCGCTCAGTCGTGTCTGACTCTTAGCAACCCCATGGACTGCAGCCCACCAGGCTCCTCCGTCCATGGGATTTTCCAGGCAAGAGTATGGAGTGGGGTGCCATTGCCTTCTCTGCATATACCTCCTACTTTACAGTAAAGCCCCTGCCACTCAGAGAGAAACAGTAACATCTGGGTCAAGGGGCTGAGAAGCACAGAGTCAAGATTCCAGCCTGGACCTCCTTTTCTCGAGCTCTTGCCGGGGAGAAGGACCATGGTTTGTCCCAATCAGCCAGACTGAGGCTGAAATCTAACTGCCACCTGGAGTGCCTGTCCTCACTGCCCTGTTTGAGGGGATTTGTTTCCATACTGGGTGTTATTCCCATGAAGGGAGGCAGGGAAGGAAGAGAGAGCCAACCCTGGAAGGTCTAGTGTGTGGAAGAGGGCAAACAGAAGTGTCCCAGGCCCACAGGGCTGGGATCCTCAAGGACTGATTCCTGTCTGATTCTCAAGGACTTGGGCCACCTGTCCTCTGCAGCGAGAAGTGGAAATTCTAAGTAACAACTTGCTCTATTTCAATTAAAAAGAAGCTGCTCCCTACACACACAGAAGGCTGGATGTGGCAGGCACTGGCTTACTTTCAACAAATACATAGTGAGGACCTACTGTGGGCACAGGATTGGCACTGACCAGAGGAGAATGAAGGGCTTCCCAGGAGGTACAGTGCTAAAGAGCCCGCCTGCCAATTCAGGAGACTTAAAGAGATGTGGGTTCAATCCCTAGGATGAGAAGATCCCCTGGAGGAGGCCATGACAACCCACTCCAGTATTCTTGCCTGGAGAATCCCATGGACAGAGGAGCCTGGTGGGCTATAGTGCATAGGGTTGCCAAGAGTCGGACACAACTGAAACGACTTAGCACAACACATGCAAGGGAGAATGGAAGGGGCCCACAAAAGGTCTTCCTGGAAGAGAACAAAAAGGAATGGAGAGAAGACTGGGCAGTGTGCTGGGGACCAGGTCCTAGGAGGTCACAGGACAGGAGAATCATTGAAACACTCTGAATGAACCGCAGTGATGCTGCTGGTGGAGGAGGACTTAACAACCTCACTAGGTGCCATGTTTACACATGCCATCTGACTGCATCCTTGAAATGACTCTTGAGTGAGGCAGGGCTGCTCTTACCCCAATGTACAGATGAGAAAACCAGGCTGAGTGAGCAACTCTTAGCATAGTCACTCTGTAAACATCCCCGTCAGAAGGTAACAGCCCTGCACAGCTCACTCCCCAGCCACCGCCGGGACCACACCCTGCTCTGTGGCTCCTGGCCAGGGCAAGGCCCTGGGAGATCTACTGTAGTCTCTGCTTGGATGATCTCCATGCAGGGAGCTCTCCAAGTCTGCCCAGGCTGTGCTAGTGGTAAAGAACCCGCCTGTCAGTGCCGCAGATGTAAGAAATGCTGGGTCAGTCCCTGGGTCGGGAAGATCCCCTGGAGGAGGAAATGGCAACCCACTTCAGTATTCTTGCCTGGAGAATTTCAGTACAAAGAAGCCTGGGGGGCTACAGCCCATGGAGCTGCAAAGAGTCGGACTTGACTGAAGCGACTCAGCACGCAGGCATGCATGCACGATGTATGAACCCCATCTCGGCGTGAATTTTATGCAGATTCTCTCACAGGAATCTGATCCTGGATATTCAGGAACAATCGTTGGTATAATTAGGGTCCTGCCAGGACCACCTCTGAGCAGACAGACCCCCTTGCCTGGCTGAGTAACCAGCAAGCGGGCATCCACACCTGGTGTGCAGTATCCACGGTGAAATAATCACACTTTGAGCACCACAAAAAGGTGCAATTAGATGCTTTAAATAGCAGATCCATGTGTCCCAAATCTCTAAAAGCTTCATGTGTGGCTCATTCCTAAATTTTTGAACAAAGTGAATATAATTACCTCCGATGTCCCTTGGACCACAAACACTGTGACGTTGTTACATGGGAGGAAACCGCTGACCTGGACCCGGCTCCTCTGTCCTCTTGGGCTGGGCAGGGAAGGACAGAATCAATGCAGACACTGGACACTTGTCCAGGCCCCCACACCCACCTCTGCAGGCCTGCCTGTCCGGCACCCGACAGAGCCACCACGGTACCAGGAGCTGTGGGATGTCTTCTCTCATTAGCGTCCTGTAGCACCATTAGAGCTGCCATCATGCTTATTAATAAGACGCAGAATGCCTCTCACATCTGTTGGGGGGACACTGAGATCTGAACGGTGACTGAAGCTCCGCCAGTTCTTTGCAGTAGCTTCCACCAGGGAGGGGGTCTGGGGGCTTCATCTTGGCAAGTGAGAAGGAATGTCCCCGCTCTCTTTCTAGCGTTCTTTGTTGGGAGTTGCACACTGTCTGGTCCTTCACCCAGAAGGTGGGTCTCACTCCCATCCCATGGGGCAAGCCCCAGTGGGTGGCCTTCATTCCATAACCATTTGGGGTTTCAGAGCCCTTGATAAGACCAGACGGGGAACTCCAGGGGATGAGGCTTCTGCTCAGCACCTGCTCATCCAGGGAGATCTGAGCACTTACTATGTGCCAGGCATGGGCACAGAGCAAAAGGCTGCCTCTTGACCACAGAGCATCTTGTCTCATGGAGGAAAACAGACTACAAACCAACGGAGGGGAGCAGTGGATTCAGGGCCTATGAGTGCTGTGAGGATGCAGGAAAAGCACAGCAAAGAGAAAGCAGGAGTGAGTGAGGGGCTGAGGACCACCCGCTTCAGGCCACAGGTACATACTGGGGACACAGGTACATACTGGGAGGTCAGGAGAGGGCACTGCAGGCCTGAGAGGTGAATGAGCCTGGGCACACGGGACCTGCAGGATTGCTAGAGCGTGGTGACTCACTGTGGGGGGAGGTCAGGAAGGGCGGGCAGGTATGTAGCTGGGGAGGGCTGCATGGAGACAGGAAACTGATGCTCTGGGGCCACGAGATGTCCCCAGGTCGCAGGAGCCACCTCTGCCCCCACGATCTGCTGGGTGACGGAGCTCTCCACTCTTGAGTCGGCTGAGCCTTTCCCTAAACAGCCCAGGACTTTTAGGACATTCAGACTGAGACGCAGGCTTGTTGAGGGAACACAGCGCTGGGTGCTGGGCAGGGAGGACAGAGAGGGTGCGAAAGCACGTGGGCGTCCCGAGGGGAGACCGAGGAAGGGGCTCAGGCAGTCCACCCCCCTGCAGGCTGGGGTTTCACCTGCATCACCAGGGAGGCAGGTCCTTCCCACCTGGGGAATCCATAGTCACGTTCACAAACGGAGTGGCCAGTGGGTAGTCCTCTCCCAACCTGGGACTGGCCACAGAAAAAGGGACCCCAAGTCCCGGCTACTCAGGAAGGAAGAACTGAAAGGGGGCTCCATCCAGTGGGAAGAAAATGCAATCCTAAACCGCTAGTGCCATGTTAGAAAAGTAAAAATAGAGGGGAAACGGATTTCCCTAATATGTTTTATTTAATCCAATGCAGCTGAAGGAGGAAACAGAACAGGCTCTCCCTTGAAAGCAGGACTCCGTCTTGGGCCGGACTGTGGACTTTGAGCTCTATGCCCGATATCTATGGAAATAACATACCAACTGGAAAACCAGGCCCCTGGAAGGGAGAGCCCCATCACCTAAAAGGGCTCTCCATCACCTAAAAGAATACCCTAATTATCTGTGTAAGGAATAGAATCATACATTCTATTATGCTTACTGGGGTATGACCACAGGCCTATTGATAATTGTCCACTGTGAACTACGGAGGCTTAAGGCATATGATCAAGGGTTAACTTTGATTGTATCTTTCTTTTTCCTTCGTTCAGACTAGTTTCAGGGAACCTTATACACTTAGGGTATATACGATTTTCACAAAAATTGGTCGGGGTCCTTGGCTAAGAGGAGACTCTGCCTTGGGCCCGCCGGTGTAATAAACTGCACTCCACTATCTGCATTGTCCTTCTGAGTGAGTTTGTTTCCTGGAATGCTTGGCTACAACACAGCAAAAAAATATTAGTTTATACACACACACTGCACAAAACGTTATTAGTGGGAGTCATGTGGGCTTCTCCATGCAACAACTCAGGAATCCAGTGTCTTCTACACTTGCCTGCCCACCCTTCCCCCCATTACCCAGCCTCTTTGTGTCTCTGAAGCACTGTGTTCTGAGTGGTAACGCTGGAGCTGCTTGGAACATGCCCTCATAGCAGGTCTCCCAGAGAGCCTAGGGCTGGATTTCAAGCCACTCTGCCACAGGCACCATAAACTTTCTATTACTGGCTTGCAATGTCAACCTGGGACTTGGGCACAGGTGTGTGGAAGCCACGGAAAGAAGACAGCTCTGCTCACCACTTCATTCAGAGCAGCCTTGCATTCCCCTTGGGGCCCTGGGCCTCCTCCATCCTCCACCACCTGGACACACACTGGTCACTCGTGTGGCCCCTGCACTGAAGTCAGAGCCTGGCCACCTGGTGACCTGTGAGGTACACAGCACCTGCAGAGTCTCGGTAAGCCAGAGCATGAGCCCTCCTTAGAGCCCATGCCCCTGCGACATCCAAATGGAGGAGGCCAGCTTGGGATCTGCCAAATGTCCAGGAAAGAGAGCCTCACCACCCCACCCCCAGCCCAGCCAAGTTGTGTGCGTGATTGGAGCGTCTGTCGCACCTACTTCTGCCTCTTTTCTTTACAAGAGTTGCTGAAATGCATCTAAAAATAATTCCTTGCTCTCAAAAGGCCAAGCTAGCAGTGGACACCCAGGTAGCTTCTTCAGAGGGGAAGAGCCCCTCCCTTCACAAACAAAAACAGAGCCCAGCTTGGTCCAAAAATAAAGACTACAGGTTGGGGCTGGTGTGGCTGAAGCTTTATTCCAGAAAAGGTTCTAAGGCGACCTGGGTCTGGGACAGGAGGGGCCCAGACACCCATGGGGCAGAGAGGAAGCCACCACGGGCCAAGCACTAAGACGGCAGGTTAGTCCCAAAATAGCCAGGAACAGGGTGGGGCCCAGGAGAGGCCAGGGCCTTGTGAGCATGATGGGTAGCATCTGTGAAGAGGGCAGATTTTTTACCCTGAGATGCCAGGTAAGAGCCAAGAGTGTAATCAAGGGTGCTTGCAGTCAGGAGAGGGACCATGGAAAGTCAGCCTCTGAGTTAGCCCAGAGCAGCACTGTGTGCACACAGAAGAGTCCTGGGTCACCACCCCCAACCCAGGACAGAGGGAAACCCGTAGCATTCCCTCCACCTAAGAAAGGGTCTGAGCCAGGGCTGGAGAAGTTCTGACACATGCAGGACAATGGGACACACCAAGCATCCCCCAGGGCCAGTGAGGACAGGAAGGAGACCCCAGGACCAGAAAGTGCTCTTTCCAGGGGGTCAGGAATGTCTGGGCCCATGTGGGTGGCCTGGGGCCTCTGAGCTCCTGCACTTGCTGGGGGCGGGGTGGGAGGGGTACATCTCTAAGGAAGGACGTGACCTGAACACCAGCGCTGCATCCCAGGAGGTGCCCTGGATTCTTCAGGGCTGAAGCCGGACCTGGCTGGCCCTGAACCCATAACCATGATGGAAACCGATATGCCCAGGAACTCTGGGTTCTTTCCACATCACCACTCTGACAGATTTACATGTTCTAGGTTCTCTCCAAAGAGCCACCAAGACAGGCCTACATCCCAACTGGCTCTGCTGTGATGGAGATAATTGTGGGGGCAGTGCCTGCTCTGGCCTGCTCTGTTCAGTGTGGAGGGCATGATTCCATATGGATCTGTGCTTCCATCCAGGATTGACCTGTCAAGAAAGACCTTTTCAGGCCAACAAGCGCAGAATCCTAAATACGTCCTAAACACAGGGGCTTGTGCAGCGGTGGGCAGGGCTGAGGACACCTGCAGGGTCCCACCACGGGCAGGCAGCTGAGGCTAAGACATAGGGCATTCTTGACCCTTTTTTTGACCACATCATGTGGCATGTACCAGGGAAGGAACCCATGTCCCCTGCAGTGGCAGCAAGAAGTCTTAACCACTGGACCACCTTGGAATTCCTGACATTAGGTGTTCTTGAAGGACTAGCAACAACAGCTTGAACTTTGTTGAGCCAAAGCACAGGCCACTCTGCTGACAGTTTAAATGACCATCCAGGGTCTGTGGGATGGGAGAGGATAATTTCCAGGAGGCGAGCACACGTCTAAAGGCAGGAGAGCATGTGAGACTACTAACACAGGAGCAAGACCAGGACCCTCCTATACATACACCCAGGTCACAATTTGCACTGAGAATTAGCATACAAAGCGCTTGTGCATATTTGCATTACTTTAACATGTAATGGGAAAGGGGATCACTATCAACACCTAATAGAAAAGGTAAGCTTCCTCCTTGAGCAAACTGTTGTTTAAATTATACAGAGTGAAGTAAGCCAGAAAGAAAAACACCAATACAGTATACTAACGCATATATATGGAATTTAGAAAGATAGTAACAATAACCCTGTATGCAAGACAGCAAAAGAGACATAGATGTATAGTCGTTTGGACTCTGTGGGAGAGGGCGAGGGTAGGATGATTTGGGAGAATGGCATTGAAACATGTATAATATTATATGTGAAACGAATCGCCAGTCCAGGTTCGATGCATGATACAGAATGCTTGGGGCTGGTGCACTGGGACGACCCAGAGGGATGGGATGGGGAGGGAGGTGGGTTCAGGATGGGGAACACGTGTACACCCGTGGCAGATTCATGTTGATGTATGGTAAAACCAATACAATATTATAAAGTAGGCTCCAATTAAAATAAATTTATATTTAAAAAATTAGCAATTCTATTAAAAACCAAATCTAGTCCCCTATGAACAATCCACAACAGGAAGCAAGAGGCCCTCCCTCTTGCCCCCTGCCTCCCCCGAGGAACATGTTTTCTTTCTATCAACCCTTCCAGAAATGTTCTATGGATATACTAAAACATAGGCACAAATGTCAAACAGAGTTCCCTACTTTCCACACGAAGGGCCCTAATGAATGCATCATTTTGCAGATTTGCTGTTTATCACATAAGGTCAGTTATGAGCCAAAGTTCCACGGCCATTCATAGCATTATACCTCATCTTTGATAAAGGCTGGCTGATTTTCTGTTCTGTACTAGAGACAGTTCTTGACTGATAAAGAGTGTGTCATTTCCAGTTTCCTGTAATAAACAACCTTTCAGTGAATGCATCTGCACACCTGGCTGTATAGATATAGAATCAGTATCTAGAAGTGAAGTTGTTGCATCAGCAGTGTGCCCACCTTACGTGTGATGGATGCGGTCAAGTGACCACACATAACATTGAATACACATCTCCCATCACCACCTGTGGCCAGAGTCCTCCCAGCCTCCCAGAGCTGTGCACCTGTTGTTTAATCTTTGCCAATCTGAGTGGTGAAATGGTAGGTCAGACTTTTATTTTGCATTTACATGAAAGTGAGCAAGTGCCTTCAAAATGTTTCTCAATCATCTAAAATCCTTTCCCCACCACAGCTGCTTGTTCACATAACATAGCTATAAAATCACATAATTTAGTTCAACACCCCTGCCTCCCTTCCCCACCAGTGTGAGCTCTTTGTCCCATTGATTTTAAAGAGCTCTTTATTTATTAAGGAAAACTGTCAAACACATAAAACCATTTTCCCTAGGATTCTATTTTTTCCTATAAAATTTAAATGNCTGCTTGTTCACATAACATAGCTATAAAATCACATAATTTAGTTCAACACCCCTGCCTCCCTTCCCCACCAGTGTGAGCTCTTTGTCCCATTGATTTTAAAGAGCTCTTTATTTATTAAGGAAAACTGTCAAACACATAAAACCATTTTCCCTAGGATTCTATTTTTTCCTATAAAATTTAAATGGTATGCTTTTGACAGTCAGGAACTTTAATTTTTATATGGTCAAACATGGCTGTCTTTTCTTATATGGCTTCTGAGTACATGAATTTTTCAGATAAAGTATGAAACTTCAAAGCAATTATTTGCTTCCAGCATACCACTTCAGGCAATGTTCACAGAATCCCAGGGCTCCCCTTCCCCCTCCTCTGCTACAGAACTGCTCTGCGAATGAGGATGGAGAGGACACCTTAATCCTGCTTGTGAGGGTAGCTCTTAAAACTCACAGCCAGTGAAAATGCACCCGGCAAACAAGTTATTTGAAAATGACATTCAGGAAAGCTACACCAGAAATGGTTATTTCATGTAACTCGCTAACTCCACGGCTGCAGTATCTTGGTTCTTCAGATGCTTCAGGATTACTGAGATGAAAAGTCATAAGAAGGAACATGTCTTGCACTTACCTGTGCCCTCGTTCCACAGAAAACCAGATAAATTTTTTCTCTAAGAGAATGAAAAACAACTCATTTTGTGCTCCAGATGGATGTGACCTGAGAGATAAAAGTCTCTGTTCACAGACTTAGAAAATGAACTCATGGTTGCCTGTACACATTGCTATATTTAAAATGGATAACCAACAAGAACCTACTGAATAGCACAGGAAACTGCTCAATGTTACTTGCCAGTCTGGGGAGGGGCGTTTGGGGGAGAATGGGTACATGTATCTATGTATGGCTGAGTCCCTTTGCTGTCCATCTGAAACTATCACAACATTGTTAACACAAAAAGTTTGAAAAAAGAGAAAAGCCTCTGAATTGTAGAATCTCACCCCCAGTGCTCTTGGGCAGTCAGTCAGCCCCTCCAACATGCAGGACACGGGGTCCCAGGGACCCCTGCACGATGCGTGTGAGCCTTCTGGGTCAAGGAGTAACTGAAATCCATGAAGCAGTGTAGTATTAATGCTACTGTCTCATACTCAGTCTCTGAAAACCGGTCATCTACTGGGTATATAGTAACTCAGGCCCCTACCGCATCTGAGTAGCCAAAATTCTACTCCTCTGAGTTGGCCAGACAACACGTGTGCTGTGAATTTTCAGGAGATTCCCATTGCACACTGGGGAGAAGATCGTGTATTTCATAAGATAAGAATAACCCCTTTCCTTCCCCCTAAGCAAGCTTCCTGTTATGAATGCAATTTTGCAGCCGTGAGCGAATATAGTTCAAAACATGCCACTCATTCGTTTGTTCGTTCGATATATATTCACAGAAACCTACCGTGAACTCCACTCTGGGCTAAACTCTTCCTAAAACAAGTCACTTAAGTGGAGAAGTCTGTGGAGAGTAACTATGAATTACCTGTCTAAATAAAGATTCCATGAGGGAAACTCAAAAAGAATCACCTCATTCTTTCAGTATATTTGTCACCTGAAGTTAGTGTCTGAAAACAGAAGGGAAAACAGTTCCAATCAGTCCCAATCAACTGTGTATATCTCTGGGATCAGCCTGTGTACAGACGGCCCCTGACTTAATAACGGTTCAGCTTATGATGTTTTGACTTCAGGATGGTGCTAAGGGATATAGGCTAGTAGAAACCAGAGACTTTTGAATTGTGACCCCTTGGGTTGGCAGTATGCCACAGTCCCGTGACCAGGAGGGTGTACAAGCAACATATTTATACTCACTCTGGACCCAGACGACCACTGTCCTTCACGTTCAGGACAGCCTTCTGTCAACATGAGATATGCCACATTTTACTATAAGACCAGCTGAATGGACATGAGTTTGAGCAAACTTTGGGAGACAGTGAAGGACAGGGAAGCCTGGCATGCTGCAGTCCATGGGATTGAAAACAGACACAACTGAGTGACTGAACAACAATTATAAAACAGGTTTTTATTTAGATGATTTGGTGCAACCACAGGCTGATGTCAGCATTCTGAGCACATTTAAGGTGGTAAGGCAGGTGGGTAGGTCAGGCACATTAAATGCATTTTTCACTTAACATATTTTCAGTTTACAATGGACCTGACATAATCCATGTAAGTTGAGGATGATCTATATTAGGAATGGTGATTTCTCATCTCCTGATGGGCGTGGAATAAGGGATATTGAGAGGTGTGGGAACAGGGTGCTGTGCTGACAAGGCCAACTGGGCGAGTCCAAGGGAAAAAAACGGCCAAGGTCATTGAGGGCTGCCTCCAAAGCTCACAGCATGGAGCCCTTTAGAGAGATAAACCCACAACATACCTGAGGACAGAGCATACTGTTAAACCCTCCACTTAGACCAGGGCTCCTGGCTTTGCCTTTACTGCAGGAACTTGAACTCTGTCCCTCACAGCCTGCTCCCCACATGCACTCACTCACGCACATACATGTACACACACTCACATATGCAGAGATACACATGAGGACACACTGAGATACACACACATGCATATGCAACTTCTCATATTTTTTTAAGGAGAAGTCTTAGCCTCAGCATTCCAAGGCTCTCATTATAGGAAGCATAGGAAAAAGACAAAAAGAAAAAGCAAGGAGGATCAAGGGTTTTGGTTGAAAGGTGCCCTCACCTTCAGAATCCACAAGAGCTGCTCTGCCTCCCCTCCCCGACTCTCCTAAGGTGAAACCTGCCTTTCCCAGATCAATGAGACCATGTACTCACTTCCCAGGCAATTAACTGGTCTAATTTGCAGAGTTAGATAACCGCCAGAGCCCTCTGACCTCAATCGACTTCTAACGAGACCCACGGAGCCCCTGTCTCCCAGGAAATGTGCAGTGGGGCTGGTTTTATTTTTTTGACCACTGGCCAAAAGGCCAGACTAGCCAGGTCAACACTGCCCCAAGGAGGATCCAAGTGAGGAGAGCCTGAAGGAGCTGGTGGTTCCGGGGCTGGAGACAGACTGCAGGCCACTTCCCCACTCTGGGCAGGAAGACAATGCCTGCCCTGCCCCACGGAGGGAGCCAGGCCCAGGCCAACGTCCAGCCCCAGCGCCCCTCTCCAGCCCTGTCCTGCCAGCCCTGTGGCCCTAGCCTCTCCCAGGTCCTCTTCACCCTTGCTCCTCCTGCCCTACCTTTGTCCCTCTTTTGTCTTCTTGGCTCCTGCTCACTGCTCAGTTCTCAGCTAAAGCCAGGTTTTCCTAGCAGTAGGAACATTCTGGCTGGATAATCCTCTGTCCTAAGGGGGCCACCTTGATAACTGCAGGAGGTTATCAGCATCACTGGCCTCTACCCATCAGATGTGAACGGCATCCTGCCTCTTGTTGTGGTGAATGTAAATGCCTCCAGGGTTTCCAGGTTCATGGGGGCAGACAAGCCCTGGCTGGAGCCCACCCCGCATGGCAGAGGTCCTTCCCCATCCACCCCAGCTTCCCTGGCCTCCACTGTCATTCCTGCCTTCTTCTCCAAGGCCATGGGATTGGATTTCTTGACTGGCCCACTGGAGTCAAGAACCAGCACATTAGTTCCTGTGCTGAACACAGTTGGCCTCTGGTAGATGCCCTCAAATACTGGCTGAATGAAAGAATGACCACGACAAAAACAGGAAAGAGGGAACCAGAAGAACACGCACACGTCCCCACCTGAGATGCTGAGGAAGAGACTTGTTCACGGACCACCTGGACACCCTTGGGTGCTGCTGTACCAGCAACACAGGGGCCCCAGAGCAATCCAGGCATAAGCCCTGCCCCAGAGACACTGAACCAATAGGAGCATTTAATCCAGGCACGAGCCCTGCCCCAGAGACACTGAACCAATAGGAGCATTTAATCCAGGCATGAGCCCTGCCCCAGAGACACTGAACCAATAGGAGCATTTAATCNCCTTGGGTGCTGCTGTACCAGCAACACAGGGGCCCCAGAGCAATCCAGGCATGAGCCCTGCCCCAGAGACACTGAACCAATAGGAGCATTTAATCCAGGCACGAGCCCTGCCCCAGAGACACTGAACCAATAGGAGCATTTAATCCAGGCACGAGCCCTGCCCCAGAGACACTGAACCAATAGGAGCATTTAATCCAGGCATGAGCCCTGCCCCAAAGACACTGAACCAATAAGAGCATTTAACTGGAGATCTTCTCACTGAACAAACTGTGGTGGCACCTGTCTATGTATGGTGGACAGCTAGTTCTAGGAGACGCTCACTTTGTACAACCGACACTTCATCCCCATTGCACTCTCCCAGCCCGGCAACCACTCACCACATGCTCTAGTGAGCCCACTACTGGGTATGCACCCAACAGACCTGAAATAAGCCTCTCAAAGAGACATCTGCATGTCTGTGCAGCCCCGTTCACAACAGCCAAGAGACGGAAACAACCCACGTGTCCACGGATGGATGAATGGATACAGGCAATTTAAAATCTGCAATAGTGAAAATGTAAGCTAGTCCTACCTCTTGGTACAATAAAGAAGGAAATTTTTGACAGCTGAATTCTCCAATCTAGAAAGTNCCCCGTTCACAACAGCCAAGAGACGGAAACAACCCACGTGTCCACGGATGGATGAATGGATACAGGCAATTTAAAATCTGCAATAGTGAAAATGTAAGCTAGTCCTACCTCTTGGTACAATAAAGAAGGAAATTTTTGACAGCTGAATTCTCCAATCTAGAAAGTATCAGAAACATACAACCTAGAAACTATCAGTATCCTGTTGACCCTGCACCCACGGCCACACCTGTACACAGAACCAAATGTGGCCAAAGACACTGGCTGGAAGGATCTTCTGCTTAGCCCTCCACCCTCAGAGCCTGGGCAAGTGGCAGGCACAGGGAATATGAGCATGTTTGCTGATGAACAGATAAGAAGCATAACACAGCTCAAGCAGCAGCCTAACTCATCGGTTCAAGCAATGACCATGCAGTGTTCCTTCTTGATGCCAAAGACCAACTCAACAGGACACGCTTCCTGACCTCATGGAGCTTACAGTTGTCTCATCAGGGGCAATGTTCAGCTGGGCATGTAAGCTGGAGTGAACGAGTCACCCCAATTCCTTTGTACCAGGTCACTGTGCCTGGTAGAGGATGCGCCCATATCCCAGCCCCCCAGATGTCCTGATTCACGGTTTGTTAATGAAGCTGTTGAGCAGACAAGGCTTCCTTAAGAGAAGGTCACTATTAATGCTAAGAGATAAACAAACAGGTGGGCTACCCAAGAGGCACTAATGGTAAAGAGCCCACCAATGCAGGAGATATGAGATGCAGATTTGATCCCTGGGTCAGGAAGATCCCCTGGAGGAGGGCATGGCAACCCACTCCAGTATTTCTGCCTGGAGAAGGCCATGGACAGAGGAGCCTGGTGGGTCACAAAGAGTTGGACATGACTGAACATGTTGAGCAAACAAATGGGTAAAAAGGAAGGGAAAAAGAGCATTGCTTTCAGAAATTTTTACCTTCTTAGGCTTTTATCATGCAAAGCAGTAGGTCCTAGATGAAATCAAGCACAAGGCAAACTACAGATCTCGGGTGCCGCAGCTAAGATTCGGCACAGCCAAACAAATAAACATAAATGCAGCTATGTTTTTAAAAAAGGGTTTCCCAAGTGGCACTAGTGGTAAAGAACTCGCCTGCCAATCCAGGAGACATAAGATGTGGGTTTGATCCCTGGGTTGGGAAGATCCCCTGAAGAAGGAAACGGCAACCCACTTCAGTATACTTGCCTGGAGAATCCCATGGACAGAGGAGCCTGGCGGGCTACAATCCTTGGGGTCGCAAGAGTCAGACACAACTGAGCAAGTAACAGACACATATTAAAAAAAAAAAAAAAAACCCAAGGCAAAGCTGCATCCTGTGTGATGACACAGTTGAGACCCTGTGGACAGTGGACTCACTGAACCAAGTCATGTCTGCTACATAAACTTTAAGATTCTGGCAGGTGGGGTGGAGATCTACTCGCCTTGTGGCACCAGGTCAAGCCTCCTATGTAAGTTCTCTGCTTGTTAAACCTGTCACCCATCCATCTGGAATGACTGCCTCATTCTCAGGTCATTCCTGGCCCTCTGTGTGCGGGATCAGTTTTTGAATCAACTTCAGCCCTCTGTCTAGAGCTATGGTTCTCAAACAGGAGGGTTCTGCCCCCAGGAGACACTGGCATGATCTGGGGGCACTTTTGGTTGGGTGCTACTGGCATGGGGTGGGTGGAGGCCAAGGATGCTGCTGGACATCTGACAAGGCACGGCACAGACCTTAAAACAGAGAACCACCCAGTGGCGCCCACGTTGGGTACCCAGCACCTGGCCTAGAGCAAAAACAGAGGAGGCCCTGGCCCCACACAGGACCTCAGCGGGATGCCCTACAGCTGCAGCCTTCCCGCCTCCACCAGATTGTGTGGCCAGGACTTGCTAATAAACACTTCAATTCAAGCTCGATTCCACAGAATTGCAGAGCAGGCGCCTGGAGGCCAGGCTGCTCCGGCACCTTCATTTATTGGGTTTCAGAAATAACGGAGAGCAGAGCGTGGTAGACTTACAGTCCCACAACAAGCTGTGTGCTCTGAAGGCTGCCCTGCCAGAAGAGGTGAGGTGGCCATGCCCACTTGGTTCACCTCCCCACCTGGCCTGCACCTCAGCTCTGACTATCATCCTGAACAAATGATTATAAAACAAGAGATGGATGGTTTCTAGCTCTGGGCACCCACTCAGAGATCCGCCCCCACCTCCGCACACTATGTGGGGCAAGGCCACCCTAACGACAGTGGAGTCCAACTTCGCTTTCATCCTCTTTTACACGGTCAACACTTCTTTGCTACCAATTAGCCAATCTGTTTGATCAAACCTTACTCCCAGCCGTCAGCAGCATTTGTGTCCTACTAAATTAATTGTGCTGAAAAGCAACCACTTTTCCTGTAACGGGCAAAGCGATCCTGCTTAGAGAATGCGGCCTATGGTGGACGGGCAGAGGCGAGCGGCAGAAACCTGATAAGAGGGAGTTGATGGCTTTATTCTCCCTTCCAGCCAAAGGTTTATTCTACCTCTGCTGGATAACACATCGGTTTTGCCATCTGAACCTGATTTAAGGGGAAAGGGGACTTTTTCAAACTCGTTAGAGCCTTCAGATTATAAACGTAGTTAAGCCTGGTCTCCATCTGCGAGGAGCGGGGCCTCTCCCATCTCCGATGTTCCAGAAAATCAGATTTTTCTTTTCTTAACTCCTCCTGATGGAATGGATTTTGAAAAATGCAGATCCATCAAAAAAGCCCCTCTGAAAACACTCTTCCCTTTGGAAAATGAGCTTCTATTTCCTATGTCACAGGTTTCTCAGAGACAGGCAGATCTAATCCAAAGAAACATGCCAGCAGTGGGGAGGCCAGAGGACCTGGGTACAGGCATGCAGGTAGGGAAGTGCCTGGATCTCCCTCCCCTGAGATGACCTGCATGCCAAGGCCACCTTCCCAGGCCTCAGGAAGGCCACCTTTCCCTGGATCTGCTCCCTGCTAACCCACCCCGAGGACAGACAGTGATAGCCTAAGGACCGGGTCCAGTGCACTCTGCCCTCACCCCGCCCCTGCTGCCTGGCTCCACCAGTTCTTAGAATCATTCCTTCTCAAGCCCCTGTCCCTGTTACTTCTCTTTCTGCAGCAGGAGATGGAAAACCTGACTCCGAGTAGTTTAAGTCAGAGTGAGACTTGTATGATTTTGCAGCTGCAGTCTGACTATATTCTCATCGGTGGGGCCACTGATCCCAAGGACAGCTTCCTCTCTCCACTCTGAGCTCTATGCTCCCTGGAAGCACCACTTCTTCCAGACACCAGACTCCTCCAAGGCATCCAGGAAGAGTTTCTCTTGCCCAGGAACCCAGAAAGCCACAAATGTTTCACTGGCCGTGTCTGATCACAAGCCTACCCCCACGTCATCACTGTGGACCCAGGTAAGAGAGGTGCTGCGGATGAGGCTGGGTCTCCATTGCCCCCATATACCCTAAGTCTGGAAGGACCCTCTGCAGAGCGCACAGGAGTTTCCTCAGACATGAGACACGAATGAAGGTTCTATTACCAAAGATCCCTGAATGGGCGAGGGATGGACAGATCGACCAACCAGATCCCTCTGCTGCCCAGGCTGCCTCACACCCCTGAGTTCTAAGGGATGAGTTCACTGCATGCCCAGGGCACAGCCTCCTGAGGCCCCTGACCCCATGCATTGGTAACTGTTAATTCCTTCTTCTGAGGTTGTCCTTCAGATCAGCAGAGATGACAGGGTGACCCCTGTGCTTGGAAGAGGGTCTGCGGAGTCCCCATGATGGAGGGCCCTTCCCTCACACAAGTGATCAGCTTCTACGTGCTATGATCTACCTGGAAGGAAGGATCTACTTAAAAAAAACACAGAGACAAACCACTTCTGGGACATGGCCAGGCCACAGCAGGGGGACAGTCCTAGCTCCTCTCACACAGGCTGAGACAAGGGGGCCTTCATTCCCACATGAAATTAACAGCTCCCTCCCCGTGGTTCTAAAAACATATTTACCCAAGGTCCACACAGTGTTGAGAAGTGACTGCTGGCTCCCCAGCAGGCCTGTTTGCACTAAAACAAAGGTGCCAAGGGCAGCCCAGCAGGAGCTGAGAACCCAGAGAGACGTGCACCCTCCACAGGGAATCCAGTGGTGTTCATGCTATGCTCACCAGGGCACCCCTAAGCCCATGTCCCTTCCGGCCCCTGGGCTCTCCCCACAAGCTGGTGCCCCGGGCCCGAGGGAGGAGGGGAAAGTCACCACAGAACAGCAGCAAAGACTGTTATCCCTGCTCTTGGCTAAACCAGGCCGGTGTAGTACACAGGATTAGGGAGGAAGGAATAAGCAGATTCTAGACACGACTAGGCCCTGATAAGCCACAACAGGAAAATCACACTGGATTAGGGCCAGCCTGTAGTAAGAACTCCCTCCCTGTGTTGTCGGCCTGGTGTCCACTGTACAGGAACTGGCGTCTCATCTCTGGAAGGCCCGGGGGTGGGCACTACCCTGGGTAGTGTGTGGGGGGTGGGGGCTCAGCAGGAGAATACCACGCTCACCCCAACTCCCGGTGGGAGTGAGGCTGCGTGTATGTCAGGGGAGGGCGGCCGGTTAAATACTGAAGGAGGGAGGGCAGTGCTGGCCTGGTCAGCTTCCAGGTAGCCTGGGGGTTAAGCTCTGTCTCTGCACTGGTGGGTCAACAGCAGGCAGAGGATAAGGGTAGGAACTGCTGGGTTGAGAGGAAGGACAGGAGAGGGGCCAGGAGGTGCCGGCCACCCGTGTGTCCTATCAGTACAAGGGCTTGAGGTCCACTCTGGAAGATGATCGCATGCTGCCGCTCTTGGCCCACCCCTCCAAGTGTCTGCTGTGTGTGACGGGAAGCATAGGCCTGAGGGACGTGGCCCTGCCTCCAGGGTTCCCAGCTCACGGGGCAGGTGGAAGGGGAGACGTGAGAACAAGGAAAGTGTAAGTCGCTCAGTCATGTCCAGATCTTTGCAACACCATGGACTGTACAGTCCATGGAATTCTCCAGGCCAGAATACTGGAGTGGGTAACCTATCCCTTCTCCAAGGGATCTTCCTGACCCAGGAATCGAACCTGCACTGCAGGTGGATTCTTCACCAACTGAGCTATCAGGGAAGCCCTGGGAACAAGGAAGAAAAGGTCAAGGCTGGAAGAGTCACTGTGCAGCCGGGGACGGTGACTTTTCCTGACCCTGCGGGCTGGGGCGGGACAGGTACCACAGACACTGCAGAGCAAAGAGCACTGAGCTGCTTGCAGGCGCCCCAGCCTGCTCATGGGGCTGGTCCTATACCCATGGATTTCTTTTTTTGTATTGACTAGGTCTAGAATCACTGAATAAAAGCACAAAACCATTTCTCTGGCTCTTGGCATGTTTCGTCAATTTCCTTTCTATTTCAATTTAACATTTCTGGATGTAGTATAAAAAATGCTAACTCAACAGATTTGGGCCAGTTTTCAGTAATATCACTTAAAAGAAAAAGACGACTTTGTAGAATTGGTAGGACAACAGTGGCAAAATACTGTTTTCAGGCCATTTCCTTGGTTACTCATGAAACTGAACACTTTTCACTATGTTTATTAAATATCTGCTGTTGTGTGATTTTTCTCTGTAAGGTTTGGTCTGCTTTTCTAATTTGAATTGTTCTCACCAATCTATATTGCTTCTTTATATTTAAAGGTGAGAAACTCGGTGTCCTATTTATCAAAGTGATTCTTCCCAATCTGGCTTTTATTGTGAACTTTTTTTTTTAATTCTTTTTTTTCTTTCAGATCCAGCCATCTTTTCCTTTCTGATTTCACCGCCTGCTTTTCTGTTCAGCAAGCATGTTCCCATTGCTATTCAGAGCTCAGATAAACACTCACTCCTTTACATTTTTATTTTGTTTTTGTCTTTTAATGGGCTAACTTTAAGTATCTGCCCACCCAGCTGGGATTCAACTAGCTCTTCAGCTCACCCAGAAGGTCAGACCCTAAGCCTCCGGAGGCCGCCCCTGCCCCTCCTCCTCCCCCTTTTCCTTTGGGTCTGGCCCAGCTCTGATTGGGGGTGGGGGCGGGGGCAGGGGGAGGGCGGTATGTGTCTCTCTCCAAGCCCAGTGGTGGCACCTTGGGATGAAGTGTACCTCCCATCCCAATCCATCTGTTGAAGTCCCAACCCCATTACCTTAGAATGTGACTGCATTTGGAGACAGGGCCTTTGAAGAAGTAGTTTAGGTAAAATAAGGTCATTAGTCCTGATAAAAGAGAACTGGTGTGTGTTAAGAGGAGGAGGTTAGGACACAGTGCACAGAGGGACCGCCAGGTGAGGATATAGGAAGATGGCCATCTACACACCCAGGAGAGAGGCCTCAGGAGGAAGCCACACTGCTGAGCACCTGGTCTTGAACTTTCAGCCTCCAGAACTGAGAGAAATGCATTTCTGTGGTTTAAACTCATCGAGTCTGTGGTCCTTCGTTATGATGAGCGAGTGGCCGGAGCAGACGGATATAGGAAGACTCCTGATCTGGCTGGTGGGAGAGGACCCACCCACTGGAGTGAGTAGCACCCAGTGGCTGGAGCATGGGGTCTGTCCATCACCTGGGCCTGGCTGTTTTGAGACCAAGCCAGCTGTAGATGGCTCTGTGCTGGCAAAGTTAGGGGTCAGCAGAGGAGGGCAGGTGACCTGAGCCAACCCACAGGCACGAGCCTGGATGATGACTGTGCTATCTCTGTGACCAGGAGGAATGTCCCCCACCCCCACCACAGACACAGGACTTTTCAAAACTGATCTGGACAAAAGTGAAATTGTTAGTTGCTCAGTCATATCCGACTCTGTGACCCCATGGACTGTAGCCACCAGGCTCCTCTGTCCCATGGCATTCTCCAGGCAAGAGTACTTGAGTGGGTGCTAGTTCCTTCACCAGGGTATCTTCCTGACACAGGGAAGCCACATTCAACTCCAAGATCTTCATGGAAGACATTCACCATGTCTAAATTCCCTAAAACTTTCTTGGACTTTGTTCTGGTCGCTGCTACATCCAGGCCCTGGCACTCAGAACACAGTCAAGAAATATTTGAATGTACACAAATCAACCCTTCCACTGCTCAAATCTTCTGCTAAATATTATAGTTAAGGTCATGTGTTTCCTTCCAATAGAGGCATGAAAAATGATTTGGGGAAACGGTTCTGGAAGCTTTATGACATCTCAACTGTTTCTCTTTCTTCCTGTTTATCTGTGTTTTTCTTTTTGTTACTTTGCTGTCTGCTTATAACACCCACCCAGCCTGACACAGACTACCTCAAATAAATGTCCAGAGCAGAGAAGGCGGTGTCCATGCCCAGGCAGCTGAAAGGGAAAAGGACAGCTCTCATGAGCGGTCCCTGCTGAGAGCAGGGGGCCAGGAGAGGCGCTCCCCTGAGTTGCCAAGGATGGGGATCCCCCTGGCCCCCCACCCCAGCACTAAGCTGATCTCAGGACCGGCTCCAAGGAGGTCACAGGATCTTCCGGCACAGCTGCCCCTGGAGCAGGGCTGGCCTCGGGGTGTGCAACCCTCACAGTTACAAGGTGCCCGGCACTGGGAAGGGCTCTGCTTGGCTCAGTGCTCTGCTGCTACCACTTTGAAACTCTTCAGGATTTTTGCACAAGGGGCCCCACACTTTCATCACGTACTGAGCCTCGAAAATCTGCAGTCGGAGCCCGGCTCCAACCCAGGTGGGAGCAGAGCAGTCTGGGCAAAGGCTCACCTGCTGTGATCTAGATCACCAGGAATCCATCCTCCTGCCAACTGGGGGTTGCAGGCCCTGCTCCCACGGCCAGCCTTTGAACGTGTTCTGAGCAACTTCAGATGCACAGGGAAGGGCTATTTCAGGTACCAAGACAGGTTTCTGGCAGCAAAATTTAAGCTCCAGAGTCCAGGTGCCCAATCTCCTTACCTGAAATCATCAGGGGCAAGACCTCGGGGTGGGGGTGGTGGTGCCTGAACAGACCCCATCAGCAGAGGGAAACCACGCGTGCTGGAGAACTGGAGGCACCTCACATTTTGCCTGGTTTGTGCCAAATGGTAAGCCCAGCTTCCCCCCTTCCTCCAGCCCCTAGCATAGGCAGTTATTTTGATGAACAAAAGCAGCAGCCGTTTCAGCAGAAAAAAAATCTCAGAGGCTGCTGGTGTGTCTGACTTCTGCCAGGATTTGCAGGTGGACAAAGATTAATTGTCTGCAAAGCTTTCTTGCACAATGCAGCTCAAAGGAGGGTGCCACTGGACTTCACAGCTCCCTGCCTCCCTGTTCCCACAAGAGACACTGGATCCTACCAGTTCCAACTGCACAAAACCAGTTCCACTCACCCAACCCCACGGTTCAAGGCAATTCTATGACAGCTTTGGGTAAGTGTGCAAGCGTACGGTATTTAATATCAAAATACTCATTTGCAGAGCCCTGGAATATCACACTGCCCCTGGCAGTGCAAACTTGTGTGAAAACACGTTAGGTACACTTAGAACCAGGAGGCTCACTAGGAATGGACTAAATGATACAGGAATATTTGCATTTTTCCTCTGGGTGCTGAGAAGAGAGTGAAAAAGCTGGCTTAAAAACCAACATTCAAAAAACTAAGATCATGACTTCTGGTCCCATCACATCACGATAATAGATGGAAAAAAAAATGGAAGCAATAACAAACTTTATTTTCTTGGGCTCCAAACTCACTGCTGATCGTGACTGCAGCCACGAAATTAAAAGACGCTTGCTCCTTGGAAGAAAAGCTATGACAATGCTAGACAGTGTATTAAAAACAGAGACACACTTTGCTGAAAGTTCTGTGTAATCAAGGCTAAGGTTTTTCCAGTAGTCATGCACAGACGTGAGAGTTGGACCATAAAGAAGACTGAGTGCCAAAGAACTGATGGTTTTGAACTGTGGTGCTGCAGAAGACTCGAGAGTCCCTTGGACAGCAAGCACATCAAGCCAGTCAATTATACAGGAAATCAGTCCTGAATATTCATTGGAAGGACTGAGGCCCGAAGCTGAAGCTCCAATACTTCGGCCACCTAGTGTGTAGAACTGACTCACTGGAAAAGACCCTGAGGCTGGGAAAGATTGAGGGCAGGAAGAGAAGGGGGTGAGGGAGGATGAGATGACTGGATAACATCACTGACTCAATGAATATGAATTTGAGCAAGCTCTGGGAGACAGTGAAGGATAGGAAAGTCTCGTGTGTGCGGTCCATGGCATTACAAAGTGCCAGGCACAACTGAGCAACTGAACAACAATCTGGGTGCTGAGTTCAGACCTAACACACTCCACCATTTCCACCTTTCATTGTAAATGAGAATTCCTGTCCTTACACTAACACGAGGGCTGGGCTTCAGAAGTTTAGTGCAGAAGCTTAGCACATGGCTGTGTGGTGGGCCCTATGTGACACTATCTGGCATGGCACTGTCAAAAAACTCCAAGTGCTTATCAGTGTAGACTGGACAGATAAAACATGGGCATGCACAGGAAGGAGCGCTATGCCGCAACGGAGGTGGAAAAGCGTGCCACGGGGAAGCCAGTATCCGATGACTTAGAGCCTAACCAAAGGAGCTAGAAGCATGAAGAAAGATGCTACAGGATTCCACTGACCTGAAGTCCAAAATCAGGCAAAAGAGGACGCGCAGCCCACCCCTTTGGAAGGAGTGATGACTAGGAAAGGCCTCGGAGTGTGGGTTCCACTCAGTCCCTTGGTAATAAGTCTGGTGCTGGTGGCACCATGTGCTTCGTTTAAAAAGTTTTGCCATCTGAACACTCACAACTGATGTGATTTTTCTGCATGTGGCCAATAAAGTTTTTAAAAAACCTAATGGCACTGCGGCAACACAGCCAATCAACCACGTCCTGGAGTGTAAATGGAAGTTTTGAAGGAACCTGGGATGTTTTGCCTGTGATATTCTAAAGCAACTTGCTGAGTCAAGATTCTCAATCATCATTCTTCCCAACAACTTTGGAAAGGCCCTTAAAGTCAGCAGATGAAATTAAAATCCTCCATAACAAAGGTAAGCGGGGAAGCTTCCCAGCTTTTCATGGGGGATAGCCGGGAACTGAGTAGACAGGGCCACTCCCTGAGCTGTGCTAGTGTGGCCGCTGTTCATGAAAACATTAAAGGGCCTAGAGTGAAAACAGTAAGGGTGCCTGCAGAAGGCTCATCAAGTTCAAGAGCAATACAGGCCATAGATATTTATGGCCTCATAGGATCCATCTGAGGCTCCGATTTTCTCATTCGGATCCAGGTGTACAGACACACACCATCCCGCCAGTTATCCTGAGCTCTGAGCCCACCCACCTAGTGGGCACTGGCTGAATCCATGGATGTGGAGGCATCCTTCACCTGCTTCTTCTATATAAGTGGACATGATGAGCACCTGATCGTGGCAGCTCATTCTCATCTTGACATGCTAAGCGGCCACTTCACTGCAGGTGAGCAACAAGCCAGGCTCCTCAGCAGGTGCAGACTTGTGTCCATCAATACCTGGGATGCTGTCAGACCAAGGGGAGGAGGCAGGAGAGTTAGGAACTCTGTGGGAGTGGGAGGGTCTGCCCCCGCCTAGAGGCGCCCACACTCCTCGGCCCATGGCCCCTTCCTCTTATCACTTCAACCTCTGCTTCCACTGTCACGCCCACTACTAACTCTGCCCTCCTCCTTCCAGGCAGAAGGGGTCCTCCGGAGATCATCTCCCACTTCCATGTCCTTAACCAAATCCCACCTACAAAGTCCATTTTTGTCATGTAAAGTGACACATTTGCAGGTCCTGGGGATTGGGACACGGTCATGTTTGGGGCCATCATTCAGCCCCTTACACACAGATACCCAGGTTGAATCTAGAAAGCAGGTATGTCCCAAACCTTAAACTCTCCATCAGGGGTGCGCAGGGCCTGGTGAGGGGACCACCTGCCTCACGATGACGTGGTGGGGGGGCATTTAATAATGCAGACCCCCTGTCCCCGCCCTGATCTCAGTCAGAATCTCTGCAGGAGGACAAAGGGACCCTACCGATCTTGAGAGAGTAAGGTTCCTAACAACGGACTCGACACTGAGGTCAAGAGAAAACACACACATCAAACATTCCTTCTGCTTTTAGTTGTCTATCTGAAGTTACACACCAGGCTGGCTCATCACTTTGGCTTGTTCAACTTTAGAAAGACCTGCTTATAAAGGTCTGGAAACTGCATAATGAGTTGACAGACAGCAAACCCACCTGCAGCGGGGTGCGGACCCGGTGCACGGTGCAGGAGCAGAAACTTGGCACGGCCCCCGACCCACACAGTCAAAGTCACCCAGACCGGCTCCCAGGCCTCACACTGAAGCACCCTGCAGCCAAGGGACGCAGAGAGCAATTCCGTCAGGCTCTGACACCCTTCTCTCCCCAGCAAAAGTTGCACAGCTTTGGATGGGGGTTCTTATTCTTGTCACTGGGATCTGACTGAAAAACTACACTAATCTTTGCTCTCCTCTGAGTTATCCTTTAAGTACTTAAGTTTTAATTATACCTAAGTCTACCTGAAGACGTTCTGGGAAAGTTCCAGTATTGTCCGTCAGCAATGGAACACAGTGTAAGAGTGCGTGTAGTTTCCAAACCCCCAGTTGTTAATGAAATCCCAAACATTCAGATTTTAATTGAACTAGATAAAGATTAAGAAGCTTAGCAGCAGCTGGCATTACGAATTAGTTCTCAGCAGAGTTTTATGTTGTACTCTAAATCATCGCCTTTGTAATCGTCCTAAATTGTCCTTTATCTTGCTAATGCAGATACGGTTCTCAGGGAGCATCAGGCTTCCTGTGTCCTCAACTGCCTGGAATATTTTGATGTGTAAAGTCTTAATAGTAATTTTAATAATATTGTGATCTACACGTATGATGTATATTCAATAAATTCTTACACTAATTAGAAAAAACATCAAGGCCTTGATGTGCCCTATTTTTAGAGATGAAGTTTATTGCTTGAGTATCATTTCTGGAAACTAGCAGAGAAGCAAGAGGACTCCCTTGAGGGGGTCTGCATGGAGCGGGCGGGGGTGGGGGGGAACAGCATGGACTCAGCAGATCAGGTCTGCAGTCAACATTGGTGACAAATATCCCCCGCTCCCTCCAGGCAGCCAGCATGGACAGACCACGATTCAATTAAACCAAATTTGATTCTGGGCCCTGGGGCTGTTTTCCCAAGTGGGGCGGGTCAATGTACTTGAAGTGTGTTGACATAGGCGCCCTTGAAAATGCACATGGGCTGCTCCCCAACTCCTACATCTGTATAACCGTGACCTGGAGGGCGGCAGTTATGGGAACAACTACAGAGACAGGCAGGCTTGGGGTTCAGAATCCAGAACAGGACATGCTTGTTTGCTGAACAAATTAAGACACACATGCTTCCATAGAATGCTATTTTTAATAATATTCCTTTATATGAACTGGTCCCAAGCCAGATCCTCCTTCTAAAGCTTCATCTCAAATGATCACACCAGAAAAACAGCAGCCTGGGATGCTTGCTGCAAGCACCCACCCCAAAGAGAAGACATGGGCTGATGTTTATGGCTGATTTCAAAGGGCCTCTAGCACTTTTATAGGCTGCTTTTCTTTGGCTTTAGGCCTCATCATTGTCTGCATATAGAATGTGGTTCTACTTAACTCTCACAAGGCAGGATGTGGAGAGGGCGGGTGGGTGGCTGTGAGTGTCTGAGGGGCTTCAGGAGAGAATCAAACACCACTGGGATAACAGGAAAATGACACCCAGACTCTGGACACCAACCCTGCGTGTCTGGAGTGATGCCCCTGATCCATCATCAATGGAGCCAGGAACAGGAAACTCACCCAGAGCTCAAGTTCCTCCCTAAAAGTCACTCCTGGGTGTCATCAAGAAGGTAAGTTACCAGCACGCAGCTGAACCAACGCTTTCATTCCACTGTGGTTTCCTTGTGGCTTTGCACAACTGCAGTATCCCCAGCGTATTCTAGTCCTGGGGCTCCCGGAGCAAAGGACCACCAACTGGGGAGCTTCAGACAACAGACTTGACTCTCTCATAGGCTGGAGGACTGAGGTCACTCTCAGGGTGTGGACAGGGTCAGGCTCCCCTGGCGTGTGTGGGGAGGGTGGCTCCTGCCCTCCCAGGCCGTCCTTGTCTGCAGACACATCACCCCACTCTGCCTCCATTGTCCACCCCACCTTTGGGGGTCTTTACCCAAAACCGGATTAAAGGTCCTCTTCCTCCCTACAAGGACACCAGTCGAGGGATTTAGGGCCCAACCTAATTCAGTGTCACCTCGACTTACCTTGATTACATCTGCAAAGACCTCCTCCCTTCCCACCCCCATCCCCAAATAAAGCCATACTCAAAGTACCAAGCAGTTAGAACCTCAACATATATTTGTAGGGCACACAATTCAACCCCGAATATTCAGTGATATTCAAAATGCTGCCACTGGGGCTGCAAATTCACGGTCTTCAGACACCAACTCTGTTCTTTCAGAGCATCTCTAGGCGGTGAATTTAGACAAGCACCATGTTCACCACACATAAAGACCTGCTCTTATTTCTGCCTTTCCCGTGAGCAAGGGGGAATCAGCAGCTATGAATTTCAGACTCTTCTGCAGCCCAACTTGGAAATGATTTTCTTTAGTACATGTTCTTTTAAATTTATTATTTTTTTGGCAAGAGAAGATGGTGATGATTGTAGTAGAATTTTAGGGTCCTGTGGGTGCCAGAAGGCTTTGAGTGTCTGCCACAAGTAAACTTATTTTTCAAAGGAGAAGCGGTGTTGACAGGTCAACATCAGGACCTGATCCTCTGATGGTTTGTAGCAATGAACGCCAGCCTGTTGTCCTGCAATACTTGGAGGACCGAAGAGGACTGGCTGGTGAGAACTTTCCAGAAACACAACCCAGGAGAGAGGAAGGCGGGGAAGCTGAGAGGAGGGGGTGAGGAGGAGACTGAGCCAGGCCTCGCCAGGCTGTGGGTACTTGGTGCTCAGAGGGGACTCGATTGTCTAGGATGATTGATCACTAAAGCACATGGACTTCAATATAAGCCCAGCAAATGTATACACACATGACTTCATTGATCTCTTGCCAGTTCAGAGCCTGTGGCCAAGAGGAATGCGGGTGGCCTACGACCAAGACACTCTGCTGGTGTCCAGGGTCAGGCAGCCGCCAAACACCGGCCAGGAGCCCCGCTCTCGGACAGGTCACTTCGATGGCATCACCTTCTCCCATTTCTCCAAGCCCCACCAAGAGAGCTCCCTGAATGGCAGGATTATTGAAATCACCACCTGTGAGAGCCAAAGCCGTTTGGGGTTCCCCAAAGCAGAACAGTGTTCCCCCAGAGCTGGTCTGAACCCCTAAACCTGGAAGAAAGTGGAGCGGTTTCCAACAGTGATAGTGCCGCCTCTGGCCTAAGAAGCACCTCCTGATTGCCATCCAAGCCACACCATCATCCTGCCTTCTCTCTGGTCTCCCCACAGACTCAGGGAAGATCATCCAAGGGCACATATTTATTAGATTAAAGGAACACACTAAAACAATGGGAAACCCGCTAAAGGGTCTGACATGTACTAATGTCTCTATCACGCACGAGACCTGGGGAGCAGGCTTTCGCAGCAAGGCAGGAAGACACGAATCTCCACTCAGTGGACAAGTAGTCAAGCGTCTGCTGTGCACCATGCGCTGTCTTTGGCCCTGGGAAGAGCAGTGACCGAGGCAGACAGACCCCGGCAGAGCTGGCCTGTCAATGGAGTGATGTGCATGAGAGCTCAAAGGCACCAGCTGATCACCAGAAGTCACCTTCTGTGGATGTTTATAGTGAGCAAGACCTCCACCCATGGCACTGCTTTATACCAAACACGGACGCTCTTTGCCTGACAAGACCAGTGTTTTTTCATGTTTTTTAAAAAGAGGGACACACATTAGGAATACCATAATATACTGTAGGCAAACAAGTCCTGCTTGCTTAACTCAGCCCCCAAGTCCTGCCAAAAACACCCCACAGCTCCAGAAAAAAATCTGCTGAGTAATAACCATTATGAAGAAACTCAATCCGTCCATCCTTCCCTTTACCCAGCCTCACACACACACACCCACCCATCTATCCTCCTTCCCTCCGTCTATAAATACACCTGTCCATTCATCTACTTATCAATCTACCCATCCACCTATGAATGTGCCTATCTACCCACCCATCCAGCAATCTACCCATCCATGAACCTGTGTATCCATTCATCCATCCGCTTATCCTTTCATCTGATTTGGCCTGAAATACCCAGTTTAGGGATCTTCAGCCAAACCTATTCTCTCCTAAATGCTGTCCAAATACCCACCCAGAGCTTGTGCTCCAACATTTGCTGTACAGGGAATTACCTGGCAGTCCAGTGGTTAGGACTCCACGCTTCCACAGCAGGGGGCACAAGTTCAATTCCTGGTTGGGGAACTAAGATCCCACAAGCCTTGTGGTGTGGCCAAGTAAATAAATAAATAAATGCCTGACTGTACTTTTAAAATGTGCTTTACAAACTGTGGCCAACAACCTAATGAGCATGAGGAAGCTTCTAAAACAAAATACAATAGAATGGAAAATATCCGTGGTAATTATATCTCTACTAGGAAGGCAAATACTGTTCTACGAGATTTTATTTATGTGTGTATGGGGGAGCTGTTTACTGCTTTACATTTTAAAAGTCATTTTTTCTATAAGTCATGGTCAAAAAGCTTTGAGAACCTCATCTGAACTGTATATTTCATGAATGTAGGAACCTTATCGCTTTGTTATCTCCAATTGCTCCAGAGCTGGGAACTGTGGCAGGTAGTGGGACATGGGGGCACACACACACCCCTTATTTCATATGATCCCTAAAGATTCCAGCATGGTAACCTCTTAATGGAGTAGACAAGTCATCTGGTCTACCTGCTGCTCATATTGCTCTCTTCTCCTCTCAGACTCTGGCTTATCCCTTAGTCTCAGTGTAGCCACCATCCACCTGGACCCCCCCAACCACCACCTCCTCTGTTCTGGTGTAGACCCCCTCCCACAAATTCCCACTGCCCCCACTCATTCAGTCTCGCAGCCCTTTCCCACTGGACAGCTGCCCTCTGGTTTATCTGTCCCTTTGGACTCGGAGGGCAGGTGCTGAGCTCATTGCTTTATCTTCTGCGTCCAGCCCAATGCTAGTGCAAAGGCAACCACAGAGCTATGTACCGGATGGGCAGATGGTGTGCTTGAAGCAAGAACAGGGGCTGGGGTGGGCGTGGGGAATCCAGACATGGTGGTTGGGACAATAACTGAGGCTAAAGTTAAAGGGAGTCAGCCTGCCTCCCCACCCTGTGAGGGGCCACAGCTCTGAGGAGTGGGTGAGTGGATGTCAGGTATGGTGACCCCAGCCTGAAGGGCTAGATTGAGGGTGAGGGGCCTTCTGGACCACTGTCTCCTTATTCTTGGCCACATGCTATTTATCTGTGTAAACAGAAGCACCCNAGCCTGCCTCCCCACCCTGTGAGGGGCCACAGCTCTGAGGAGTGGGTGAGTGGATGTCAGGTATGGTGACCCCAGCCTGAAGGGCTAGATTGAGGGTGAGGGGCCTTCTGGACCACTGTCTCCTTATTCTTGGCCACATGCTATTTATCTGTGTAAACAGAAGCACCCCAGGAGGTGCCCAAGGCCACATGAGAATCTGCAACTTCCTACAATTAGCATTGATGTCCTGTGAGCTCAAGCATCAAAATCACAGACTCCAAAAGCCAAAGGGACACTCTGACCATTGCTGTTAGGTCCACTCTGCAACCTTCAGGGAAGGTTTCCGTGTCTGCAAACACATCTGTATTTACGACACCATCTTATCATCACAACAGTCTAGGAGGGGATGGGGAAATACCATGACCCTCCTGTGTAGACAACAGGCCTGGCGCCCTGTCTGAGGCCACAGACTTAATCAGTGTGCCTCCAGGCTGTCGGACTCCAGAGCCCCATGGGGGGACTTACAACTCCAGGTCTCTGTGAAGAACATGCATTAAAACATCGATAAACATGCCGCAGCCTAAGCAAACTTTAGACTCTTCCCACGAAGCAGGGGACTGCTTTAATTGGATCTCAAAAAACAGAGCATCTTCCTTCAGCTCACACCCCAGCCCACACTGGCTGCTCAGTCTTCTCCCTTCTGTGATGCAGGGACGGGGCTGTGTCCATCTGCAACTCTGTCATCTCTCCATCGGCCTAGAGGAGCCTCCCCCCTCCCCAGCTCCTAACTGCCATCTCCTCTCTGCACCTGTGCCCATGGGAGGACCAGAGGACGTGACCAACGCACAGCACTGTCCCTGTCACAGCGACCACATCCGTTGAGCTGTGTTTCTGTGGCACTTAAACCCATGGAGCCCTGCTGGCTCTGGGGGTATTCTGGTGCCACTGTCTGTTTCACATGAGACCACCAAGCCTGTTTCGTGCAAAGGCTGGAATGCTGTTGGTGTGGCTGTCCTTGCCAGGCACCCGCTGCCTCAACCCATACCAAGGAGGCACCTCCCAAGTGCTGCTAGCTGGTGGGGCTCAGCTCCCACACGGGAAGGCAAGGGAGCCAAAGCAGGCAGAGTTCATGGCTGACCTGTTCTGGAGGATGGGTGGCTGCAGAGGGTCCTCTGCACAGCCAGAGGGTCCTTTCCTTGCTGGTTACTATGACCCTGAGCCTGGGCACGCACATGGTGGGGCAGGTGGGCAGGAGGCCCTGAGCACAGCTGGCACACCAAGTAGGGTGGAATGCAGTGGAGTTACCCCTTCCCTGGACCCCCGTCTCCCCAGAAATGCATATGGGAATATCTCTAAATTTTTCACTTGGCCTGAGAGCAAAAGCAACTGCTCTGTTCTGAAGCAGGTGTGTGCTGCATAAACCACTTTCCCACTATAATGGCTGGAGAGAGAGAATGAATTCCCGGCTTTTTAAATGTTTTTTGTCCTTTCCTAATAGGATCTCTAAAAGCCACTTTCCTTTAAGCCCCAGTTTACTTGCCAGGAGCCTGAGTCTGTGACTTTTACCTCGGAACATGATGATTTTATTATTGCTGAAGACGATGAATACCTTGACCCTCAAGCACAGAAAAGCTGAAACTGCTTATGTTTTCTTTGCAAGGCCACCTGTCTCCTCTGCACAGCAGCCCCTGCAGGGCCAGCTTGGGCTGCGGGAGAGCTGGGGTCTCACGAACACATCATTGGTGGTGTCTCCTCACCTGCAGAAGTGGTTGCCAGGGTCCTGGCAGCTGATCACAGCTCTACCTACTCACCACAGCCCGGGCCCCAGGGCTGCTGAACATGCAAGCTCATCAGGGACTGCTCGGGGCCCACTCCCCTCCTGGGTCTCATGATAGCATGAGCAGATCATGCAATTAAGAGGCAAGCTTCTGTCTGTTCTCCCACCCAGCCCCCAGCCCCAAGGAGAGGCCCACACTGTCCCCACAGGTGGATGAACCACCCTGCAAATGCTGGGAGCGAGCGTATTTGGCTGTCAGTTGAACGACAAATGCGAGGGGGAAAAAAAAGAGTGACAAATGCGATTTTTTCAGCTAAAATAGGTTACACAGTCCAGCACTAGGGGCCTGAACCAAAGACAGGAAAATCCCATTTTTATGGATCAGCCAGGAAGTACGGCCATCGCAAGAAAGGAGACTTTCCGGGGAAACATGTAACAAATCCACCGAAGAATATTTGGGAAAAATAACACCATGAGGATAGAAGTAGGCCAGTGACTTCCCTCATCAAGTGGACTTGGATAAGTAAAGTTAAAGGCTGATCAATGTCCTCAGAATCCTATTGGTTATAATTGTGTTTCATCATGTGAAATTCCACATCATTGACAATATTTTACCCCCGAATGGACTCGCGCCCTCCCTGGAGGTACAGCAAAGCCTCGCTTCCCAGGAGACACAGGTCAGTGGCAGAGTGACCATTGGACATCTGGGCTTGGACCGTCTTTCCCCACAGAAGCTAGGTCCCGTGTTATGGTTGTGCCCCCCACGTGGGATGCCATGTGTGGGGGTTTGACCAACAGCTTCAACCCCCCAGGAGCCAGCTGGATGCTAGGATGTTCACCCAGAGGGAGGCCAGTCCCCAGCGCATCCTCCAGCAGCCTCCCCACCACCACCCGTGAGTGCAGGGAGGCTGTGCAGATGAGGTGGGCCCTGGAGCTGCTGGGTATCGTGTCCCTGACCATCCCCCTGACTCAGGCTCTGACCCACTTGGGAGCCTCGGGAGGAACTGGGAGGATCTCCTCGCTGAGGTGGGAGGTGACGTGGTCTCCTTGCACCCCACATGTGCCCTCCACTGAGCTTATTTCCCCCAAGAGCCACCGTAGGCTGAGCGACCCTCATCTGCCAGCTGCCTCAAGGTCACTGGCCATGTACGCCCGCCTCACCCTTCAGGACATGGGTTAGGGGGCAGCCGCAACTCTTACCCAATTCTCAGACAGGAAGACTGAGGTGCAGAGGGCGCCAGCATGGGGCCTGCCAACTCGCGGGTTCATTCTCTGGTTCCAGGTCCCCCCGAACATGAGAAGTCGCCAACCCAACAGCTCAGGAGGCACCGCGGGGAAAACCGACATCAGACAAGTTTCAACGCCACAAGTTGCTTTTCTGGCTTTAAGTCTTCCACCCACTTGACTTTAAACTTGGGTGCGCATCCCTCACAGTCCAGTTCATCCCAGGAAGGACGTGAGCTCTAGGGAAGCAGGTGCAATGCCAATGTTGCCCGTGGATGAGTGACCAGTGGTGACTGAGGAACAGGACCTGCTGGCCTGGTGGTGGACAGGTCACCCAATCTGGATGGTGGGCAGGCGGCTTCTCTCAGAGCCACGTTCAGAGAGCAGCCATGCCTTCGGGGTCCGTGGTGCAGGGCACCCAGTCAGTGCCTCCCGGCTTGCACTGCAGGCACCACAGGTGAGGCTGGGTCGTTCATTGGTCTGAGGGGACCCCAGGGTCCCGACTTCCAGCCTGACAAGAGCATCGAAAGGAAGGCAACAAGATGCTTTGTGGTCAACTCCCCCCACCCCCATCCAAACACTGGACACCTTCCAGTGTCCCTTCTAGTGTCTCTGCGCCTGGTAGAGACAGGCAGGAATGCCTCCTCAGCTTAAAATGTCGCCCTGTGCTCTTACCGGTGACCCAGCCTGGACCCACCCCTCTGACCCCTGACCTGGATGGAGTGTGCAGAACCGGAAGTGCAGGAGACTGGGCAGCAGGAGCGCCTCAGGAGGCCACAGGTGTCCAGTGGCAGATGCTGCAAATAAAGCTTGCCTGCACACAGCCCCACTCACAGTGAACTGTCCACAGCTGCACCTGTCCTATAGCAGCAGAGACGGGCAGGTCCCGCTGGCCCCATCTTGCAAGAGCCTGAAATAACTAATATCTGGCCCCTTACAGAGAAAGCTTGCCAGCCTTGTCCTGGCAGCCTTACGTTTCAAACCTGGACTCCAGGCTCTCAGAAAGCCCCTCTACCTTGCAAAGAATCTGTGCTGGGTTTCCTCCAGACAGCATGGACTTGGCTTACTTATTAAGGTAAATAACGGTCCTTGGTTAGCCTGGGTTCCATCTAGCACACGTCAGCAGCAACTCCACCTTGCAGACACACTGCTCGCACAACTACACGTGTTACACTTGGGAACAAACTCTAGAAAGACACCATAACTACTTGGAAGAATCTACAGAACTTTCCTGAGGGATCTCTGTGGCTTACAGGTTGACGACAGATGTCGGATTTCTCGTAAATGAATATCTGTGTTTGTAGGGGCCACTCCAATCTCCCCTGAGAGAACAGCTGACAGACACAGACACTTTATTTGCAAAAGCCAAAAAGAAGAAGGAAAAGCAGATTTTTAAAAAGTTCCCTATCGCTCTACTAATCACCAATTAAATGAATGCAAGATTAAATGACAGCCTCTTACACCTGTCAGGCTGCAAAACACTTCTAAAAGATTGGCCTTCTAAGTGACAGGCCTCAGGGCAAGGAGCCTGGGAACAGGGGGGCTCCTAAGTCCTGGCTGGGACACAAACCGCCACCACTTGTATGAAATATCCTCTAGGTGCATAGATCCAGGCCCATGTAAGGAAACAGAAACTCTGAGTTCTGTCTCTAGTGAGTCATCACAAGGAAATAATGAGAGATGAGCCCTGAGACAGGGTTACACAGATTTTCTTTATGGCATCCATTGTTTCAGCAGTCAAGAACAGGACTTGTCCTTCTGTCCCTCCACCCGATGGGCACACCACACTTACCGGATATGCACGCAAGCCACACACATGCACGCATGTGCACGCCACACACATGCATAAACATCCACGCCTGTACATATGCACACACCACTCCCGTGTTTATACGCATGTATGCACCACTCTCACCCAGCATGTGTGTGTACATATGAACACATGCTACAGCCTGCTCATATCACACCAGTCACTTGCATGTTTGTGCACATGCGTGGTGAAGTGAAAGTGAAAGCCACTCACTTGTGTCTCTTTGTGACCCCATGGACGATAGCCTGCCAGGCTCCTCTGTCCATGGGATTCTCCGGGCAAGGATACTGGAGTGGGTTGCCATTTCCTCCTTCAGGGGATCTTCTCAACCCAGGGATTGAACCCAGGCCTCCCGTATTGCAGGCAGATTCTTTACCATCTAAGCCACCAGGGAAGGCACACAAGCGTGTTCCCATATGATAAGGCACCACGGTTACACACATACACACACACACGCCAGTTGGTTAAAGGTGGTTGTTTGGGGAGGGAGACAAGGCCCCCCGAGGTTAACTCTTGCTTCCTGTCCTCATAACTCGGCTCCTGATCAGCCTCTTCCTCAGTTGTCTTTCTCCTCTGCATGGCTACCTCCACAGCAGCTGGAATTTTCAACGAAACATCCAGACCCAGACGGGGCCAGAGGACACTCACTCTGCAGGTTCTGGTGTTTTATTTGTGTTTAATGGTAGTAGCCAGGCTGGTGGACAAGGAGATGACTGGGTCTCCTCAGGACAGACGCACATTCTGTGCTCTGTTCCTGACAGGCGTCAGTGCTGGCTGTGTGGACTCCCACCAGGGTGTCTGGTATATGTGGGGCTTGCTAGGGGTGGGTATATGTTGGAGCTGGCAGGGAGGAGAGGCCCGACCACATGCTTGACTGTCCTGGACTCCAGTGCAGCTCCATCCACAGCTGGCCCAGCCCAGGCTCTTGGCCCCGTCTGTGGACCATCTTGCTATTTTCCTTCCCATTTCTCTAAAAAAATTCATCATTTCCATGGGACACATTTCATCAGCAGGGAAAATGGAAAACTGGTACCACAAAGAGAAAGTAAAGTGGAAGTGTTAGTCACTCAGTCATGTAGACTCTTTGTGACCCCATGGACTGTAGCTTGCCAGGCTCCTCTGTCCATGGGATCTTCCAGGCAAGAATGCTGGAGTGGGTTGTCATGCCCTCCTCCAGGAGATCGTCCTGACCCAGGGATCGAATCCATGTCTCCTACACTGCAGGCAGATTCTTCATCATTTGAGCCATCAGGGAAACCCCACAAAGTTGCCACAAAGAGAAGCAACTGTCCCAAACACTGGAAGACGCGAGGCTATGAGATCTTACCTGGACACAGCTGCCCTCCTACAGGGCACGGCACGACTGGACGGAAGCCACGGATGTCCCATCCCCAAGTCCTCTTCCAGGCACCAAGGGCACACTGCACACGTGCACACCGTGGAGTCACCCAGTTGCAGGCACCCCAAGGCTTTTGTTTTAATGGACTCTGCGATTTTATGGAAGCTTGTGCCTTTAAAAGGGAAATTTGTATCCCTGTCTAATATCTCGCTTATAAATAAGCACACTAAACGCAAAATAATGCCATTAAACTCTTGCTCCAAGTCTGGTGTTAGCTCCCTCAGTGAAAAACCAAGATTCTCTAGAATAAGGACATGCCAGCTCCCACCTGAGGCCTCGATGCTGGAAGAGAATGTAAAGGTTGCTTTTCCAGGACTCACTCTCCCTGAGGTGATAAGACACAGGACTTTCCTGGGGAAAGAGAGGAGAGGGATGAGGGCCAAGGAATTCCAGCCATGGGGGTGGGAGGGGGT
>SJYA01001890.1:141857-193423 GCA_006410615.1 Neotragus moschatus
GGGTGGGAGGGGGTGGGAAGGGTGGGGAGCTGGATTAGACGGTGGGAAGGAGGGTGACAGTCACGAGAACCTGCTCACGAGGCCTGTAGGTGATGTCAGTTGGCGGTGGGGACCAGAGCAGAGTGGGGACACGACCCGCTCAGCAACTGGCCCTGTGTCCCTCTGAGTGAGTGAGGAGAAAACCAAGGGTTCTTTTGGATGCACCACAGACCGCATGTTGGGGGGCATTGGGGAGCTGACACTGTGGGGATCTGCGGGCTCTGACAGACTTGCAGAGTCTGAACAAAGTGCAGTTAAAATCCACTTTTCCACGCTGGTGGGAGTTTCTGGTCAAAACAAGCTGTCCTCACTTGCACTGCTTACCTGCACCACCCTGCTCCTTCCTGGACCACACCCAGCCCCAGGGGCTTGGGCTGAGACCACACACCCCTCCCTACCCAGCCCCAGCAGCCAAGGCTCAGGGCCAGGTGAGGGTGGGCAGGCAAGGGTGTTCCCAGTCCTGCCTTGGTGGCCCTGGGCACTGCTGTCCACTCTGCCCTCCTCTGGCCTCCAGTCAGCATGGAGCCCTGTTCCAAAGATGCCAGGCTGGGCTGTCTCCTGCCTCAAGGTTTTCTTCCGCAGCCATAGGCCCTGGTTCAGGTGCTCCCCCCTCTCCAGTGGCTCAGCTTCCAGAGGTGTCACAGGCTCACCTGAGTGTGGCCTCCACGCATGGCTGTGTGAGCTACAGCAGAGTCAGACCTGCAGTCATGGACTGTTGGCCTGAGATTCGGCCCAGAGTTCTGCTGTGTTTGGCTCCTAGAACGTTAGACCATTGGGAATTTTCTCACCAGCGTCCAAACTGGCCACACGTCTGAATTGGGAACAAGGCTGAGTCTGTGTCCCCCAGGACTCAGGTGAGTGCACCGTCCTCAGAGGCGCCCAAACCTCTATGCCCCTTACTGACCCAGCCCCTGGGGGCTTTGAGGGTACCCAGCTTCCAGCACTGGAGGCAAGATCCTTCTCCGCCCAGGAGGACAGCACCCATGGGTGACTGGCCCCAGCAGGTGCACTGGGGGGATGGGAGGTCCACTGGCTGAGCTCCTTGGGCTGAGTCACATGATGGCTCCTGCAGCAGTGCCTGCCAAGGTGCAGGGGAGAGGTGGGGGGCCAGAGCCCAAGGAGGGGCAGGGGGCCTCCAACAGGACTTGCTGACTGAGGTGAAAAGACATAGGAACTTCCCGGGAAAAGAGAGGGGAGGGATGAAGCGCCAAAGAATTCCAGCCACAGGGGTGGAAACTGCACTAGGGGATAAGAAGGAGGGTGACAGTTATGAGAACCTGATCGGAGGGAGGGGAGATTGCGGGTGACATCAGTTGTGGGGGGAATCAGAGCAGAGTAGGGACATAACCTGCTTGGTGACCGGCCCTCAGTGGCCCTCTGAACCTGGCCAGCTCAGGCCCTGGGGCCCAGGTGCTCCTGGAATCGCAGTGCAGTGGGGGCAGGTGTGACAGGTGAGAGGATAACAGGGAGGGGCTCTGGGCAGCTCTGCAGCTCCCCAAGGCAGATGGAGCAGGGAGACCAGGAGGGCAACAGCTGGCAGGGACGCCCCCAGGGAGGAGACAAGAGCCAAGGGCCCCGGGCAGGAAGCACAGTGAGAGCAGATACAGAGGGTCCCAGCAGAGGCCCCGGGACAAGTGTGAAGAGGAGGACCAGGAGCAGCAGGCATGTGGCTTGGTCAGGAGCTTGGGAGGGGACAGGACGAGGGGGGCACGTGGCCTCAGGGCAGCTGCGGTTCTGCCTCCCCAGCTCCTTCTGGCATTTTGGCACAGGGTGCATTTGAAAGCAAGCACCGAGACACAGTCAGGTTTGGGCAAGGGCTGAACCATCAGCCGGGCAGGAGAACCAGGTGCTTGGCACTCCCCTGGCGCCCACCCCAGAGAGTGTTCCTGGATGTGCATTCCATGCTTCCTGGTTCTGGTAGAGACCTAGAGGGCAGCTCGAGGACGGGCGGGCACGGCCATGTGCTTCTCATCCCTGGAAATACAGGACCGTGGACGGTGCTCAGATGAGAGAGGCGGGGCAGCCATCCTGGACCCGCAGCTCCCAGCAAGCTTACGACCCCTTGATCTCCTCCAGGGGCTCCCATGGCACCTGCTACCATAGGTAGCAGAGACTGCAGGTCAGTCCTCACCCTCCATGTGGATGGATCCTTGCTGTCAGGACCTAAAGCCCCCACTTAAGAAGTGAAACTTGTCAGATTCACACCTTCCAGATCACAGCAAAAGTGGGCATGCAGGTGAGGCCCCGGGTGCGCCTTCTCCCTCAGAACCTCAGGCATTTGCACGGGCTCACGTTCAGAGGAGCGAGTGGTGACCTAGCAGAGTTCTGACTCCCTGCTCCTGGAGGACACAGAACACTCCTGTAGACACCCTCCAGCCTCTCCCACACTCCCTTCCTCCCAAATCGCCTCTATTTCTCTTACACTTTGATCGTTCTCCTCCTGGAACAATAAATGTAAGCCCTGACCTGCTTTTTGGGGGTTGAACCCAATGATAAGAGTCTCTGGTTCTTCAAGCTCCCTCCTCTCCATCTCTCCCCACACCTCCAGCCAGGTGGGCTGCTGCTGGAGTCCCTGTCTGCTGAGTCTTGATGAAGATCCAGTCCTCAGCCCACTGACACATCATTCTGGCACTGAGAATGAGAACTTCCCCATATGACCACAATCCCCACTACCTCATCTAGGGAGGCCTCAGGCTCCGCAAGCAGGGGAAGGAGATGAATCGATGCCGTGTTATCAGCCAAGCAGTTTGATTCCTGCACACTTAAGCACACAAGCACCTCGAAGCTTGATCCCCTTAGGTCAATACAATTTTACAGAGATGCCCCCTTCTCAGCAGTACAACGATACAGGCCTCCCTGGGAGGGATGAAGGTGCAGGGATGGGGCACGGGTCAAATAATTTTAAAGACAAAGCAGAAGTCTTTGGTGGGCATCCTTGGCACCCTGACCCCCAGGTGAGGAGCCGCCAACCTTGCAGGTGCCCAGACCAGCAGAGCAGCCTGCTCAGTAGTTCACCAGATGACAGCAAGAAGGGCTTTTCATCCAGGTTCCAACACGGAGAAGGGCTTCAGGAGCTGAAATGTGAAGGTCTGTGGGCCTGACGGGCACCCAGTGTGCAGTTCCCAGTGGGGACTGCAGCTGGAGTGGTCAGCCCTACCCTGGCTTCATCAAAAGGCCTGTGAGCCGCTGTGCAGAAAAAGCACAAAGGGAGAGGCTAGCCAGCACTAAAACTCCCGATGCAATAATTGTCATTGTTATCCAATTATGCTCAGGATACCTGAAGCTCACACGGCCCACAGAGGGGCAATTTCATTAGACTGAGACCCACTTGTCTCACTTTACTTTGATAACGGCTTAATAAATAAACCGAGTGAGCCCTAACACCGAGGTGCAAAATGAAAAATACTTTGGCTTTTCCATTTTATGCCCCTCCTTCTCTAATTATCTCGCTTTCATATTTCCTTGCTTGTCAGCTCCAGCCTCTGCCTCCTCCAAGAGATGGGCAGAGCTGTCTCCTTCCTCTTGCAAAGATCCCTCCCTGGGTGTGTGCTGGGCCAAGTTCTTCTTTCTCCAGCCCCCAACACACACCCTCCCCTCACTTCTCTGTTACCCAGAAAACACACTCAGAGTAAGAGCACAATTGGGGCGGCCATGGAGGAGAGGATGATAAACATTATGTCATTGCATATTTTAATAAAACTGTGAGACAAGGGAGGCGGAAGGAATTAATTTCACTTAGCTCAGGCAGAAGAGGAGAGAGATGACAGCCAAAGAGAGCCCAGTGGAGAGATGACATTTGGNCATGGAGGAGAGGATGATAAACATTATGTCATTGCATATTTTAATAAAACTGTGAGACAAGGGAGGCGGAAGGAATTAATTTCACTTAGCTCAGGCAGAAGAGGAGAGAGATGACAGCCAAAGAGAGCCCAGTGGAGAGATGACATTTGGATCGGGAGGCCCTGGAAGATTCCCCTAGACGCAGGGGCAAGGTGGGAATGGAGGCAGCCAGGACAAAGGGATGGAGCAGGGAAGGAGGTATGGCAGGGTTGGGCTATGCGGGCAGGTGCGTCAGTGCTGGTGCCTGGCAGGGTAGGCGCTGTGGGGCAGAAGGGAAGAGCCATGGAGAGCACGGCATGGAGGGCCTAAGACTCTCTAGGAGCCATTGATAGTGGGTCAAGGATGGCCACAGTCACTGTGAAATCTAGGAATCCAGAGACCACGGAGCTCATGACGTGAATCCCTACCACCAATGGCAAAATGAACAGCACGTCATAGTGACGAATGTGCACCTCGCTGGCCCCCTGACCCTGTGGCCTCCTTAGAGCCACTGTGATAGATCAGCAGGTCCATCGTCCTGGGAGGACGGACGTCCCCATCATCATCAAAACATCTGAACTGAGCACAACAGCATTGGGAGCACGGCACAGCTTTGTCATTTTCCGGGTGGGGACAGGAAATAGCAGCAGCGTGGGGTCATGCTGCGCTACTGTGGCTGCTGACCGCCTCCCCACAAGTCCCAGGTGCAACATCGAACTGGCACCGGGTCAAGATCACCCCATANTGAACTGAGCACAACAGCATTGGGAGCACGGCACAGCTTTGTCATTTTCCGGGTGGGGACAGGAAATAGCAGCAGCGTGGGGTCATGCTGCGCTACTGTGGCTGCTGACCGCCTCCCCACAAGTCCCAGGTGCAACATCGAACTGGCACCGGGTCAAGATCACCCCATAGATCAAGGTCTTCACCCATCTAACCAAGCGCATCTAATCTCAACTCTTCAGATCATTTAAAAGCAAAAGCATAAGCACATCACAGATTTAAAACCGATGGAGTATATTTAGTTCAAAATTGTAGATACGCACTCCTGGTCTTCATTCTAGTAAGAAACGGAGCATTTCCTGCCTTATCAGTAAACAAGGATGTCTCAGTCATCTTCGACTCCAGGCCTCCAAATGTGGACTTCTGAGCCGTAAGGGCATCCAGGAAGGAGAAGAAAATCTGTGCGATGTGGCTGCCACCGGGCTGAGGCCACTCCTACGAAGAGAACTGAGCAACTCAGGATGTGAAAAACACAGGACACTGGCCCCAGATAGCTGAGATTCATATGTAAGGAATGATTTCACTGAGCCCAGACTCTTGTATCTTCCCATACATAGAAAAGCACTAAATTCCTTAACTTGGGTTGTCTGGTTTTCTTTAATCAACAATAATTCTTTGATGTTCAGACTACCTGTTCTTTATGGCATAATTTCTATATAACCTGACCCTTCCCTCTCCTTAGAGGTGTTCTCTCAGGGCTTAAGTCCTAAAAATTTATGTGGAATAAAACATGACTCTCAACATTTAGGTTGTGACTATTTTTTAAGTCAACACTAGTTTATGAGTTCAATCAGCAATGAAACTTTAATTTATGCATGGAGTTCCAGCTGAGCTATTTCAGATCCTAAAAGATGATGCTGTTAAAGTGCTGCATTCAATATGCCAGCAAATTTGGAAAACTCAGCAGTGGCCACAGGACTGGAAAAGGTCAGTGTTCATTCCAGTCCCAAAGAAATGCAACGCCAAAGAATGCTCAAACTACCGCACAATTGCACTCATCTTACATGCCAGCAAAGTAATGCTCAAAATTCTCCAAGCTAGGCTTCAACAGTACATGAACCGAGGACGTCTAGACTGGATTTAGAAAAGGCAGAGGAACCAGAGATCAAATTGCCAACATCTGCTGGATCATAGAAAAAGCAAGAGAATTCCAGAAAAACATCTACTTCTGTTTCATTGACGACGCTAAAGCCTTTGACTGTGTGGATCACAAAAAACTAGAAAATTCTGAAAGAGGTGGGAACACTAGACCACCTTACCAGCCTCCTGAGAAATCTGTATTCAGGTCAAGAAGCAACAATTAGAACCAGACACGGAACAACAGACTGGTTCCAAACTGGGAAAGGAGTACATCAAGGCCGTTATATCGTTACTTTGCTTATTTAACTTATATGCAGAGTACATCATGCAAAATGCTAGACTGGATGAAGCACAAGCTGGAATCAAGATTTCAGGGAGAAATATCAATAACCTCAAATATGCAGATGACACCACCCTTCTGGCAAAAAGCCAAGAGGAAGTAAAGAGCCTCTTGATGAAAGTGAAACAGGAGAATGAAAAAGCTGGCTTAAAACTCAACATTCAAAAAACTAAGACCATGGCATTTGGCCCCATCACTTCATGACAAATAGATAGGGAGACAATGGAAACAGTGACAGACTTAATTTTCTCAGGGTTCAAAATCACTGCAGATGGTGACTGCAGCCATGAAATGAAAAGACATTTGCTCCTTGGAAGAAAAGCTATGGCCAACCTAGACAGCACAGTAAAAAGCAGAGACATCACTTTGCCGACAAAGGTCCATCTAGTCAAAGCTATGGCTTTTCCAGTGGTCATGTATGGATGTGAGAGTTGGACCATCAAGAAAGCTGAGCATTGAAGAATTGATACTTTTGAACTATGGTGTTGGAGAAGACTTTTAAGAGTCCCTTGGACTGCAAGGAGATCAAACCAGTCAATCCTAAAGGAAATCAGTCCTGAATGTTCACTGGAAGGACTGATGCTGAAGCTGAAACTCCAATACTGTGGCCACCTGATGCAAAGCACTGACTCACTGGAGAAGACCCTGATGCTGGGAAAGATTGAAGGCAGGAGGAGAAGAGGACAACAGAGGATGAGATTGGGTGGATGGCATCACTGACTCAATGGACATGAGTTTGAGTTGGTGAGGGACAGGGAAGCCTGGTGGGCTGCAGTCCATGGGGTCACAAAGAGTCGGACTCTACAGAGAAACTGGACTGAACTGAACTGAGCTTATGAGTTCAATCAGCAATGAGACTTTAAATTATGCTTGGGAAAATAAAAATAGATTAATAGGATCCAAGTCAAGCTGCTAGAAGAGGTTTTTCTGTGCCAAGAGCCCGGCACTGTGAGTTTTCCTAAACAGGTTATCATTGTAACATTGTAAAGCACTAGACTTATTTTTTAAATAGCAAAACTACAATTATCTCTGCACGCCCATATCATGGCTCTGCAGCGCTCCTGCGTAACCATCCGGCTGTCAGCGATATGGCCAGGACAAGCAAGTCTGTGCCACACTAGACGGCCAGCCTTATCAAAACCCAACTGCATTAATCCTTTTCGTTACATCAAAAATCAAATAACTTCCCAGGGAGATGCTTCACCAGGGGCCATTCCACTGGGAGACGGCGAGTTGAGATTCACAGCACAACGTGGTAGGAAATAAACAGATAAGCGTTTGCCTCCTCGGCTGCTGGCTGACACTCAGAACTCAGGGCTCCTTCAGAAAAAAACACGGGCAAGTGTCGGGAGTCACCCATGGTCTCGCCCTCACCATCCACCATCCAGAAGAGAGACTGGGAACTTCCGGGAAAAATAGCTCCCTCACCCACAATGCTCCTCCCCAGCAACAGAACTGTCCAGTCGCATGTACGGCATTTAAGCAAGAAGGAAATAAGGTTTCAGAACTGATGAGAGAGAAATGCAGTAAGACAGTGCTTAGGTAACTGCAGGAGAGATGCCTTCCTGATAAAATAACCACCTTTCAACGTGAGGAAACAGAATGCCATTTTCTGCCCACTGAGCGAAGCAGCTAGGTGAGGTGGGAGCTGCAGCCTCCTTATTTAGGGAGCAGCCCCTCTGCTCCCCTGGGGCTGGAAGAAGTGATTAATTAGTGCCTCTCTGAAGCTGCAACCTCAGACCAACTGGGGGACTTTGTCTGTGCACAGCACAGAATACTATCTTTCCAGAAGCCTCTTAGAACCCAACAATGGACCATGTCTCCCACAGTCCTCAGTGCGCCGCCAGAAGGACGGAGGCCCAGCTTGGAAAGAGCTCTCTTCTTGGTGCCTGTTTTGTGTGGAGAGGAAAGGCCACTCAGGACACAATTTTAACAAGAAGGAAGCCACCAAGTCCTCAAGTCCACTCCCAGGTCCCTTCTCTTCGGGTCCCTCTCCCTCTGCCTGGCACCCCTTCCCATCCCTGCCCCCAGTCAGCTGCCTGATTTAAACACAGCCTCCCAAACCCCCGCCTGCTTCTAAACCAAACCTGGGCACGACGAGGCGGGATCTGTCACCCTTCAATTTCATCTTTCATTCGGGAAAAGGCAAAACCAAGATTCCCTCATGCCATGACGGAACCATCTTGCGGAATGGTACAACCTCCAGGCTGATGGTCCTGGAAAATCAAATTCCTATTTTAGGTTTGGGCAACCTTGCCCACTGCGTGAGGCTGACAGGTGAGCACTATTGGTGCTGTGTCAGGTGAGCACGGAGGATTCTCAGGATTTAAAAGCAGACATGCGACCCTCCAGGCTGGAGTCTCAGAATGTAAGATGCTGGAGCAGGCCTATGGCTTCACGCCAGCCTGTGGGAAATTCAATCCTGCTCACAGAGAAATCAGAACGGCAGCCCTTGGCCCCCTCCCTTTTGCTGAGTCAGCCAGGCTGGTCGAGAGGGCAGTCTTCCCTTATTTAGGACGGAGAACCCTTATCAAGGGCTGCATTTAATCCAGCAGAAGATGCTGGACCCAGAGGACACTGGGAAATTAGCAGACAAGGGATGGGTCCTTACTTGTTTCCTCTAACTGCAGAACATCTGCTCTGCCCTCGCAAACCTGCCTACCAGACACAGCACAGAACACCTGGAGAGAGGTGGGGGGGCACAATTTAGGGGGATTCCCCTCCTATCCCTCAGTCTGTTCCTGTGAAACTCTAGAAAGTTCCAGAACCCCTGTGTGCTGGAATTCCAAAATGTGGAAACAGCTGCATTCTAATCCCAGGGGCTGCAACACAAGCATGTCACAGTCACTGTATTTTTAATTTTTTTCCAAAATGTTACAGGAGAAATGTATTTTATTTTTTAACTACTTATTTTTTTGTCTGTGCTGGGTCTTTACTGCAGCATGTGGGATCTTTAGTTGAGGTATGTGAGATCTAGTTCCCTGATCAGGGACTGAACTTAGGCCCCTCTGCATCGGGAGTGCAGAGTCTTAGTCACTGGACCACAGGGAAGTCCTATCGATATCATCATATTTAAAATCACATCACTTTGCTGAGAAAGATCCATACAGTCAAAACTATAGTTTTTCCAGTTGTCATGTACGGATGTGACAGTTGGACCATAAAGAAGGCTGAGCACCTAAGAATTTAAGAATTTATGATTTTGAACTATAGTGGTGGAAAAGACTCTTGAGCGTCCCTTGGACTGCAAGGAGATCAAACCAGTCAGTCCTAGAGGAAATTAACTCTGAATACTCATTGGAAGGACTGATGCTGACACTGAAGCGCCAATATTTTGGCCACCTGATTCGAAGAACTGACTCATTGGGAAAGACCCAGATGCTGGTAAAGATTGAAGGCAGGAGGAGAAAAGGGTGACAGAGGATGAGACGGATGGCAGTACCGACTCAGTGGACATGAGTTTGAGCAAACTTGGGGAGATGGTGAAGGGCAGAGGAGTCTGGTGTGCTACAGTCCATGGAGTTGCAAAGAGTCGGGCATGACTGAGCGACTGAACAACATGCTTATATTTCAAATGCAAATTCCCAGGATGCCCATATCACAGACCCACAAATACAGGTTTATCAAGGGGGACAGATCTGCTGTCAAGCATCTGCAGTTTCCAGGACTAGGAATCCAGAGCGTTTGTTAAGTCTCTAAACCAAAAATACACTGGAGAAACACTCCCACCAGTTGTGAGACACTCTCCCTTCTAGCAGAGGTGCTGTGGCTCAGCAAGAGGGAGAGGTGCCTGGCATTCAGCCTGTCCCCCTGCCCTTGGCACTCCCGCAGGATCCTAGGCTTCAAAGTGGATTTCAGAGGCCTCTGTGATTTTGGTGGCCTGACATCTTATGTCTTACAGGCTATTTTTTTTAGCCAGGATAATAGAAAATTGACGTTTACCAGTCATTAACCTTTCAAGCATATAACGTATTTTTTCCCTTACATGGAAGTATATCTTACACTTCTCCACAGATAAATCCTTAAAGGGTCCAATTTCTTAAAAAAAAAAAAAAAAAAAAAGTGTGAAGCCTCTCTGTTCTTAAGAAAACATAGTTCTATAATTTTATGGACTTCTGATCACAATTTTATTGCCTTCAACCCTGTGCTGGTCTTCAATTTTTATCTTACATTAGTAAGAACTACATAAGACGAGTGGTATAATCCCTTCTTTGTATCTGAGGGAAGGTAGGAAAGAATAACATAAGGCGAAAATAAAGCTTTAAACAGTAAGGAGCCTTGCAGTATGGTGATGGCTACCTTTGGACACTCACAGCCCAATGACTCCAGCAGCTCATCACGCCACATTATTAAATGTGATAAGACATAATCCAATCATACCCAATCCTATTAATAAATGATGGTAGTGAAATTATGTCCATGGGCAGCCTCCCTCCCCCACAAGCCTGCTGCTGCTCCTGCTGCTGCTGCTAAGTCGCCTCAGTCGTGTCCGACTCTGTGCGACCCCATAGACGGCAGCCCACCAGACTCCCTTGTCCCTGGGGATTCTCCAGGCAAGAACACTGGAGCAGGTTGCCATTTCCTTCTCCAATGCATGAAAGTGAAAAGTCAAAGTGAAGTCGCTCAGTCGTGTCTGACTCTTTGCGACCCCATGGACTGCAGCCCACCAAGTTCCTCCGTCCACGGGATTTTCCAGGCGAGAGTACTGGAGTGGGGTGCCATTGCCTTCTCTGCCCCACGAGCCTATGAAGCTTTAAATAAGCCTCTCCATCATTTATTTACTCAATTCTGAAAACATGTCTTTTGCTGAAAGGTCTCTGGCCACACATAAGAATATAAAGGTCAAGAAGGGAAAAAGTCCCCAAAGAAAACCATAAAGAATATCCAATCAAGCCACTGTCTAATGGAAAAATCACTCCTGGAAAGGCTACCTCATCACACCTCGGGGGAAGGGCCCAAGGAGAGGAGAGTCTGGGTTATCCGCTAATAAGACCAGTGACTAGGGTGTAGGCCGGCAGTGGGTCGCTTTCCACCAGCCAGACTTGGCTTCCTGAAAGCCACATGTCCATCCCACTGGGCCCTCAAGACCAGCCTGTGCAGTGAACTGTCTTCTCCCCCTGGGGATGCAGCCTCAGAGGTCACACTGGCCACGGCACATGTCTAGTGCCACAGAGCTGATGATGGGGACTTTGGCCCTGCACTCCCGAAGCTTTCAGACCCTGCACCTTGGGGTGCTGGGTCTCCCTGGGCAGGGGGAGTCAGGGCCGAGGTGATGAACAGGATGAAGCAAGGGAGGGCCTCCGGAGGCAGACTACCCCATTAAACAGGCGTCCCTATGCCATCTCCGTCTTCTGTCAGCACCCCCTGCTTCATAAAAGAGGGTTAGCTATGTGCCAACCTTAGAGGGTGGTAGTTGGCACCAAAGAGGTGCTGGGTACAGTGCCAGACGAAGGTTTGACCCACAGACTGGAAAACAGAACAACTGTCTGACCAGCTCCTCAAATGGGGCCAGACGCAGGCATGGGATGGGGCACCCATGGGAGCCTGGGGCTCACTGCAGGGGTTGTGTGAGGCAGCTCACCCCATTTACAGCTTCCATACAGAGCAGCACAGACAGACCGAGCATCAGGAGAAAGCGACCACGTGGCTGATCCAGAATGTTCCAACCTGAGGGCCCCTCCCACTCTGCTCCGGCCTTCCAGAGGTTCTCATGTCCTATGCGGCCCAAGGGGCCAGCTGAAACAGTGCAGGGGCCTGAGAATCCTGGTGCTCACAGCAGTGGTCAAGCTCTGGAAAGGCCAAGGCCATTTCCATGCTAGTCACTGGCCTTTGGGTTGGTTGTGAATCACAATCCAGAAAGACAGGATGGCTGCAGCCACTCACTCCCAGTAAGACCTGGAGCCCCCGGGGGTACCCCAGGCTCCCCTTCAACACAGATCCAGCAGGCAGGGTGGTTTGCAACAGTCTAGTGCCAGTTGTGAGGAGTCCACTTGCAACATAGCCGCAGAGGTCCAGGGCCAGGGGAGGGAGTTGGGGGGGGGTAGTGTGCAGGGGGCCCCCAGGGGGAGGGACGCTCTGGAACCTGAGCTGAGCAGCTGCCTTCCTCTGCTTCCTGGGGAAAACCTGCTCACCTTGCAGGAGAGCTCAGAGGCCAGGCAGCAAAAATGTGCCTGCTTGAAACAGAGAAATGAGATGCTGGGAGCCAGAAATAATGCCTTTTTGCATTTGCAGAGTAAAGCAGTTTTGGGGAGAGAAGAGGCATGTTCTATAAATGCTTTCCTGCCGGAGCGCGCCCGCTCCTTCTCGGGTGCCTCCACGTCACAGCAGCAGCAGTTAAACGATCCACTCCCAAACGTGGACCTTCGGATTAACAAAATATTTACAGTGTATCTATGAGATATTATCTGAGCTATAATCCTTGTTAAGATTCCATTTGATCAGGAAAGATAATGGGAGGAGAACAAATGTTCACATACATTTTAATTTCAATGAATTTAATTTCAATGAAACTGTTCTCTGTCAGGCTTCATAATACGAGAGCCTACATTTCTGTATTAAAGGGCCCCATTTACTGTTTTGGGGAGACGGGAACCACAGCATCCTTCCCATTGCTGACCTGAGCGGCACTGTAAGACGCAGGTTACCTGCTGGCAGACGCTCTCACGGAAAACACACTTTCCCTTGAGGGATGCTGATCACTGGAATTTGGAAGCTAAAAACCCTCTAGACTGGAAGCCCTCGGGCTTTAAGGAACAACAACTTCCTTGGGAGGTGAATTAAGCAGGCAGAATCCCAGGCCACAGCCCGAAGATTTGATTCAGTGCCTCCCAGGTGGCGAGAGTGGTCAAGAACCCTCCTGCCAATGCAGGAGACATAAGAGATGTGGGTTTGATCCCTGGATCAGGCAGATCCCCTGGAGAAGGGTGAGACAAACCCACTCCAGGGGACTGCAAAGAGTCGGACCTGGGGTCCACTGGGTTGCAAAGAGTTGGATATAAATGAAGTGACTTAGCATGTGTGAGTTCCCTGGGGCTGCTATAACAAGTGGCCACAGACTTAAAATAATAACAAATAATAATAATAATAATACTAAAATAAATAATAATAAAAAAGTTCTGGAGGCCAGACGTCTGAAATCCAGGTCACGGGGCTATACTCCCTCCACAGGCTTCAGGGGAGGGTCGGTCCTCCCTCTTCCCTCTTCTGGGCTCCCAGGTTTCCTTGGCTTGTGGCCACATTCCTCTGCCTCCATCGTCACGTGGCTTCTCCCCAGTGTCTACATCTCTTCTTCTGTCTCTTAAAAAGACAGCTGTCATTGATGTGGGCGCCGGGATAATCCAGGATGATACCATCTTGAAATCCCTAGTTTAGGTGAACCTACAAAGACACTCTCTCCAAACACCGTCATGGTCACAGGTCTGGGTTAGTGTATCTTTTGTGCCACTGTCCAAGCAGCTGCAGTAGGTGTGAGAGGGGACCCAGGGGCCTGAGGGGTTTAACCATGTTGCCCAGGCAGGCAGTTCCTAGACTAGACTTGGACATCCTGCCTCACTGCAGGTCAAGAAACAAGAGGCCCAGAGAAGGATGCTCCCCTCTGCTCCCCCTATGAATTTCACCTCTCCCAGGAACACCCCCTACCCTGTTGGTTGGCTCAACTTGCACTCCTCACCCCCTCCTGTCCCTGGCTTAGCACAAGTACACACCAAGGGACCCTCTCAGCTTTCCAGGAAGATCAAATAGTGTTTGTTGATTCAGGCAGATAGACACTGTTCAAACTCACTTTTGGGCAGCAAAACCCAATGAGACTCCTTCATTTCTCCAAATCAGCTGCACCAAGTTTGGGTGCATACACCTGAAGGGAGAACGTGGTCTGTTCTGTGAGCCTTCCTTTCCATCTGGCTCAAAGACCAGAGAGAGAGGTCTCCTTCCTGGACGGACATGGGGTCTGTACGCTCATCCTGGGAGCTGGAACTAAACTGTTCCAAATGGAAAGCGCACCTGTCCCAGGCCAGGAGGGCCTGTAGCTTCTCCTGAAGCCATTCCCTGGGTAGGTGAGCTCCCACGTCCAGGGGGACCCTCCTCCTATCAGCAAGGCAGGGGGTGGCCATCTCCTGCCCTGCGTGTATTTATCTGTCACTGAAGGCTTACCTTAATCCTTCCTAAATCCCCACACGCTGTCAGCAAGAAAACACACTGAAGCCGAACGAGGCGCAGTGAAAGCACCAGATCAGAAGCTATTGCGGGCTCTGCAGTCACCGTTTCCCCTTCTAAGTCTCCAAAGTGGTCACTCTCCATCTCAGGACCCAGGAAGAAGCTGCCAGCCAGGGTCCTAGTTACAGACATATGTATTGGGTATCACAGGCAGGAGAAGGCGACGTAGGCCAGGGCTCAGGGCTGCAGCTTTGTGTGCAAACGGCCTCCCTAACGCAGAACTTCTGCTGGGTCACTGAATCGCTCTGGGCTTCAGTTTACTCCCTGAGAATGACCGAGGGTCCACAGGAGCTTAGTGAAGAATATGCACAATGCCAGAGACTCGGCAGGTCCTCAGCACAAAGACCTGCGAGTTTGTCACTTTCATGGCAAAAGGGACTCTGCAGATGGGGTCACGTTCAGCACCTGAGATGGGAGGCAATGCTGGACTATATGAGGGGTGGGGGGCCAGGTTGTCTCAGGGGCCTTGTGAGCAGAAGATGCAGTAGTTAGGAAAGGTGACGTGATGGGGGAGGAAGAGTGTGGGGAGCTGTCCGGGTGTTCGTGCTGGCCAGGTGCTGGCATGGAGGAGGAGGAGGGGCCATGAGCCAGGGAAAGCAGGGGGGCCTCTGGAAGCTGAAAAGGCAGGAAATAGATTCCTCCCTGCCCCTCTCCCCAGAGCCTCCAGGGGGACCCAGCCTGCCCACACTGGATGTTAGTCCAGGGGACCCATGTTGGAGTCTCATGTCCAGAAGAGCAAGCTGATAAATTTGCATCTTTTAAGCTGCTACATTTTTGTACCACAATAAGAAACTATTACAATCCACAAACTAAGCAAATTTCTCCCTGCGGAAGGCAATATGGGAGTGGAAAGCCATGTGGACCAGACAGACCTGGTGATCTGGGGTGTGGCCTCTGGCAGAGCCCACAGGTGTCTCTATGGTGTGAAATCCACATCAGCATAGGGTAGGTCCTCAATAAACACCAGCCCTGATGGACGCTGAGGGGAAAGGGCCTTTGGGAGCATACACTAGTCAAAGAGAAGTAGGTTTTTGTTCTGTTTTGTTTAAAAACAGGGGTGGGTGGACTAAGACAGGACTGGAAGCCACCAGGAGAGGGCAGCCTAGAATCTGGGCAATAAGTTACCAAAATTACCAGTCTTGAAATAAAAAGCAGACTCTTTACCAGCCCATCTTACAATATAGCACAGCTCCCTCTGAAGATGAAAAGAAAAAGGAAGTGCCAAGAGGTTTTACAAGAGCACACTGGGGAGAAATTTACCAGGCTTGATAGAAAGAAAGTCACGCAGCTTATGGTTATTTCGTATAGTGGAATTCACTCAGATAAGAATTGCTCCTTCAGACAGTCAGAATAATAGAAACATTCTCTGAAAAGATGAGTGCTGGTTTCCTCGCTTGCTCGCAGTTTGTGGTTAGTTCTGGCATCTACTTAACCATGGTCCAAAGAAGAGAAGGAAAGAAAGAAGAAGGGAGGGAGGGAGGAACCTGGAATTGGAGGCCCCTGCAAACACCCAGAACCCCAGACCCAAGCAAAAAGGACACAGATGGAGGGCACAACCCCCAGGAGATGGTGTGGGCAGATCAGCTGGGGCAGGTGGACGGCTCCTTCAGACCAGAGTCCTCAGTTCTTCTCAGGAGGCCCATCCATGTCTCCCAGGCTCCAAGAAGCAGCAAGAGTGGTTTATGAAGCCAGTCCTGAGCCTCAGCTCAGCTCCTGGCTCCTCGCGGCTCTCTGCTGTGTCCTGGACGCGGGCAGAGTCTGGAAGCCAAATGACAGTGCAGCTTAGGGACTGTTTGCTACATGCCTGGAATCACAAACTCCTACTGGCATTGCAGAACCCTGGTCCTTCTAATCCCAGGGCCAGCTGTGCAAGCCCAAGATGTCCACCGAGTTTGGACGCACTTCAGATGGACCCTCACACATCAGCAGCCACGATCAAGCACTTCTGGGTATACCAGGCCTGTTCCAAACATCCAAGATGAGAAACAATTAGCATGTCTGCTGCTGCTGCTGCTGCTGCTAAGTCGCTTCAGTCATGTCTGACTCTGTGCGACCCCATAGATGGCAGCCTACAGGCTCCCCCATCCCTGGGATTCTCCAGGCAAGAACACTGGAGTGGGTTGCCATTTCCTTCTCCAATGCATGAAAGTGAAAAGTGAAAGTGAAGCCACTCAGCCTTGTCTGACTCTTAGCAACCCCATGGACTGCAGCCTACCAGGCTCCTCCGTCCATGGGATTTTCCAGGCAAGAGTACTGGAGTGGGGTGCCATTGCCTTCTCCAAGCATGTCTGAACGCCTGATAATTGCTGATTTTACGACGGTGCCTGGAACATCTTGAGTGTTCTCTTGTCTGCCTATAACTCAAATGCTCCAGAAACCAACCCATTCACAACAGAGGGAGATGTAAATGAGCTGAGAGTGGGCGTGGGCCTGGACAAAGAGGGAAGACGGACAAGTTGCATGCCTTTGGGGCAATCTCTCAACCTCTGGATTTTCAATTTTTGATCCATACAATGGGCATAACTCCACCTCCCCGACAGGCTTTTGTGAGAATTCCACAAGACACTTGCAGAGTTACCCAGTCACAGATTCAGCTGGGACTCAGGATTATAATTACATAAAGGTTCACATTCCCTCATCTTAAAACTCCATTAAAATACACATTTCTGAAATGCAAAACTCTTAATCTTTAAACTGCAGTGTGGCTGAGGCAGTCATCCTCACGTCTGACTGGTGTGGGCATCTCTGCAATAAGATTTTTATTTAATGGGGGGTGATAGGAGAGGGGCAGGGGTGAGAGGGGCAGGGACGAGATGGGCGGGATGCTGTTGATCTATGGGCTTCTGGACCTAGAGTGGAAGGCCAGGCATGGACATCTCCCTCCTGGCTGCAGGGGAGCAACGGAAGCAGAGCTAGGCCTGCGCGTGGTGTGGCAGCCAAGGGCAGGTGGCTGCAGACCTTGGCCTCCTTCTGGTTTTAATCACGGCTGTCAGGGCCCTCCATCTGCGTGAGCTCTGGCCTGTGCGCAGTGCATAAAGCAGACTTTCCAAGCTTCATCACTGTGCTGGTCTCCCCTCTTATCTGACAGAAGCCACTTTCTAAACTTCCCTTTCTATATCCCTTAACTCTACGACCAGGCAGAATCGCAGCAGGAAAAGGCTGCTGAGAAACCCCCAAAACTGGGCCCTTGAAAAGGTAAGACCAAAAGACAGCCTGAGCATCTCCACCACAGGCTCTGGAAGTCATTCTCAGGGGCTCCAGAGGCATCGCTGATAGAAGGCAGTGAGGGCTGGTGCCCAGAGAAACCTCCTCTGGCTTCAAGAGCAAGGAATGTCCTGGCCACAAGCCAGGGGAGGCCAGCCACTGGGGTTCAGTCCTGTTTCACCTCCACACTCTCCACATCTTTGTTGAGACCAAGATTCCCAGGGCATAATCTCCTGGCTTCCTGAAAGATGGTGGCTAAGAGTCAGGAGAGAGCTCACATTCTGTGATGGGCAGATCAGATAGACAGCCCTAGCTTAATATATTTGATGATTCAGTCATATCCTGACCAAAGAGAGTTTGAAGCTATGATTCCTGACTTCATCTGTTAAATATCTGTTGAGTGCCCAGACACTGTCTCTGCAATCCACTGTGCTGGGTCTGGATATTAACTTAGAAAGGAACAAAGGGCCACTAGAGCAGGAGTAAGGACAAGGCCTAGGGAACACAGAATGAGCAGAGGCTCAAGGCAGAGTATGAAACAAGCTATGAGCTTCCAGAGTAAAAGATAGGCCCTTGCTAGCATGCATAGCTCTTCTGCTCTCCCCAAGGCAGGGAATGCATTTGGCTGCACGCCACAAGATTCAACTCTCATGGCCTCTCACTCATTTTTCTCATCTCTCATGGCACAATGAGTCCAGAGGTCTGCAATTGTTCAAGGATATCATCTGAGATCCGGTTCCTACTCCACCGTCCTCATAGTCACAAGATGGCTGCTCTGCCCTAGACATTATGTCCATATTCCAGGCGGGAGAAAAAGGTAAGGGCAAAAGGCAGAAGGTATGGCCAGTGAGGTCTGTTCCTCTTCATCAAGAAAAAAACCCAGCTTTCTCACATATCTCATCTTAACAGAATAATATAGGTAGATTTTGCTGGCCAGAGAAAGGCCATATTGCCACTTTGGTTTAAGAGTTTACTGGAGGTGTGAGTATTTTAAACAGGTCTCAGTGTGGGCCAAATGGATGAGGAGAGAAGAGGTTTTGTTAGTGAGGAAGAGGGAGAGAATGGGATCGGCCATCAGCTCGCAGTGTCCACTGATGTTCAGCACATGTACTTGGTTTGTCATTTGTGCCGTCTATTTAAACATTCAGAGCAGCTCCTGCTTGTCTTGAGTTGATGGAGGGGACTCGGAAACATTGCAGTGTCAGTGTTTTGTGGCTCATTCATGACTTCACTTGACAATGCTGGTGGCATATCCACCACCCCACAGTGCAGGCATGGCACTGGGTGATGGGCACCCAGTCAGATTTGCTCAGCATCTGGTCCACACATCTTGTGATGCCTTCCACCCCGCAAGAGTTACTCGTCTTTACAGAGGAGGATACTGAGACTATTTTCAACATACTTGTGAAGATAAGATAGCAGTACATCTGGCCACATTAGTTACATCACGGTGAGTTCTTACATACCCATTCCAGACTCCTGCATGCATCTGGTCCCTTCTCCGCCCTCCCTCCCTCTGTGTGCCTTGGTACTCAAATGAGTCAATCATTTGACAATGCATTACTTGTCACTCTGCTTCAGGGAAGGTGTAGGGAGGCCAGAGAAGCTTCATGCAGCAGACACTGACATTTGCCTCCTTGGCACACATTTCTCCTTTCTTTCTTCCTAAGACTCCCAACTATGTTCCAGGTAGCAACTGACTCATCTACCAGGTGATGGGCATAATAGGTCTTAGTCAGACCATGCAGTTCTCTGCTTCCCAGCCTCCTACCTCTTTCCACAGGGAGTGGCCTATGACCTAGTTGTCCCCAGTGAGAACTTCTGCAAGGATTCTAGAAAGTGTGCACTTTCTTTATACAGGGAAGAGATGCAGATGGTACTACTGCTCCTTCCTTTTTCTTGCTTGCTACAAACTCAAATGCAATGCCTGGAGCCACAGCAGCCAGCCTGCAATGATGAGGCAACACACTGACAAACTATTACTGAAATGGTAGGATGATAAGAAAAAACATTAGACATGAGATTGGTACTATTGATCTGATCATCCCTTGACTACCTATCTCTTCATGGTTATGTGAGAAAAATTAACCTCCATTCAAGATTCTGTTAATTGGGTTTTATCCTAATGTTGGCCGAGAACATTCTAAATGTTAAACCGGAGTGACAGGATTGCTGCCCTCATGAGCCTTACAACTTAAGTAAGAGAGAAGATATAAATTCAGATAATATACATTTTCAAGTAAGAAAGCAGAGTATGGTTAAAGGCATAAGATGGTCATGAACTGACCTGGATATGGGAAAGGGAAGGCTTTTCTGAGGGAGTTGCATTAAATGAAGCCACCAGAAACAAAGCTCTTCTTTCTGTATTTTCTGAATTCATAGGATGATTTTCAGATCCCCCTCCTCCGACCCAGCAGACAGCATTTTCACTCACACGTGGCCTTCTTCTCCAGGAGCAAAGAGAGATATGACCCACATGTGCTGGGTTTCCACTAAGCCACCCCTTACTCTCCCATCCTTGGGGGATTTTGCTTTGAAGGGGGCCTGAGTTTTTGCAGAACTCTGCCCGCCACGAGAGAGCGGTGCAGGTCAGTGCATCAGCTGCAGCCTCGAGCCCGGCTGACCATTCATTATTAACAAAGCTGAGAAAAAGACACCGGCTTAGCTTCTATCCCATGCTAAACTATGGCGTGGAGAACACTTCTTTGAAGCCAAAGGAAAAGAGCTTAACAATCCTATTTTAGATACGCCCATGCACCCGTGATCATGGCCATCAGGGAACAATCTTAGAGACGAATCTACAGAGTAAGAGTGTTTGCAGTGACACCTGCGTGCTCTCCAGAGAAGGCATGGACTAGAACCATGAGGCCATGGACTAGAACCATGAGGCGGACTGGATCCAGGAATTACACAGCAGCTAAGCAAATGCCCCGTGCACCACATGGAGTGCTCAGCTCGCCATTCTAAAGGTTCTCAGTTCCATAGTATTTGCTACCCTATTGGGGAAAACTATTTTAAGCCTAATTAGCATGAAATTTTTCAAATGCAAATGCTTTTCATTTAGACATAAAACAAAATGCCACGACATTTCTTTCATCCATTTATCATAAACAAGTTAATTACTGTGTAACAAATCTCTCCTTCTGGAATGTGGATGTTCAGGGCTGCTGGTGAGCTGACTAGGGCAGAGAGAAGGAGCCTCGAGGCAGTTGTTAACGGCTTACGGTGCATTTCGAATAAAATGGTGACTCCGTGAAGCTTCACTTGTCAAATTAAGGTTAAGCTCTCTCCATTGGCATAACTCAATTATAAGTAGTCATTATCTGTTTAGCGTGATTTCTACCAGGATAACAGAAATATCGGGCCACTTATTTTCGACCCATGCATCTTCACTGTGGTCTCATCGTTTGCAAAGTTTTCTATGTAAATAAATGTTTATCTGGCCTAGCTCGAGTGTACGCAGTGATAGCTTTTGCCTCCACGTGTGCAAAATTACTTCTAAGATATAAAACCTCTCTGTCCCTGAGCACAGACAGGAGGTGGCACTCACAGGTGAAGGAGATGCTTTGTGATTTTCCCCCAACCAGGGTTGGGTTGGGACACTCATCTCAGGGGTAAGTGCTTGGACTATGAGTTGTGTATCCACGAAGCCCATGAGCTAGTCCAAGTTCACCTACCATGATGGACTCGTGGGGCATATGGGGCAGACCAGCATTCAGCCAGCAACTAAGGCTTCCCTACCACAGGGGCCAAGGGCAGAGGGTCAGGTCAGCTTGGACCTTCACAGCCCACCAAGAGAGAGGGATGATGCTAGCTGGAAATTTCTCATTTTATTATGAAAAGCATGAGAATGTGTCATTCTCTTCCATGGCAGGTGGTAGCACCTGCTGTTACAGAGACAGAGGCAGTTTTTCTTACATTCCTGAGTAAAACTGATACTACAGGATCTTATCAAGGTTAGCTCCGTATGGGGGAGGTGGCAAGTATGCCAGCCTCTGGACATGCAAACAGCTGGACCACAGTGAACTGCTCCTGTTTTGCCTGTAGTACAATGCACGTGTGGGAGGATCTTCTGGGTCTTCTCCATGCATACATAGGGATTCTCATAAACCCACAGATCCTGAAAGGTGGTCCACGCTTTCTAAAATGACATGTACCATGCAATTAACAGAGCATCTCTTGAAAATTCTTCCCATAGACGCCTACTCCTGCAGCATACCCATCCTGCTTCTAGGCCCACAGCCAAGAGGCTGGGTTTTTTTTTTTGTTGTTGTTGTTGTTGTTGTTGTTGTTTGATAATCAATGAAAGAAGCAATAGTATCACAGCCCCTATTTTGACCGTCAACTCAGATGACAACAAGTAAGTTAGCAAAGTTGGACTGAGTGCAAAATAAGATCCCGATTCATATAACCAGGCACACCGTGTAAGTCGACAAGCTGTCCCCACAGAGAGGATCTAAAGAATTCGCTCACTCTGCGAGAGTTCCTCCCAACAAAGGATCTGCTGGGGGTGGGGGTGGGCAGAAACTCTGTATTCTCTGAAACAGAAAACTGGGGACAAAGTCAGCAGCCTGAGTATGGATTAGTCATGGATACTGAAACTCAGCTTTGATGCTTCTGCTAAAGTTTGTTCCCTCGATCACTTTGAAACTGGCTGAAATCTGCTTCTGGGAAACCAATGCAAGGAGGGGAGGCACAGGGTCGAGGTAGTCACTATGCCACTTTAAAACCTCAAGGAAGAAAGAATTGATTTATTTCCCCTCCTATGTGAATAAAAAGTTTAACTAGCTTGCCTTGAGAGGGAAGCAGATCACTATGCAGGAGGATCTATTTTGGAGTTCAGAAGCTGCCTCTGACTTCCCTGTCACAAGTGTGGGTATCGCCCTGCAGTGACAATGAAGCTAACTGGCAGCTCTCTCCTGCATGTGTGTTTCCGTGTTGTCAGTGGGACAGTAATGAGAACGCATGCCACGTCTGTGAACAGAACGTCTGTGAACAGAACGTCTGTGGGCTTATTTACCGCATCCCCAACAACATCGTCTGCTTTATCATGCATTGCAAAGCAGGGATAATTTAAGAATCCAGAATTTCATACACAAAAATACTTGGTAAGAAAGTCTCTCTCTGCACATTATTTGGGGGACACTATATCCGAATTCCAATTTGTGGCCCAGGAAATGATTCACCTCACTCAAAAATGACAGGGACTCTGAATCATTCACCTGTGACGCAAAAGGCCATTTAGGTCGACTGATCTGCGTGTCCACTGACCTCTCCACCTTCCCTTCACATAGAGCCCGGCTCAGCTCAAAGCCAGTCCTGCCTCTTCTGCAAGTGAAAATGTCTCTCTGTAAGTCCAGAGTACAGTATGCGAATTCATTCCCACATCCGCCTTACCTTTGAGGACCTTCTCCCCTTCCAGAATATTCTGGGAGATTAATGCTGTGTAATCTTCTTCAGAGAATCCAGCCTTGCAGGTCTCCCTGGCTGTAAGATCCCCACTGTGGGCCTGAGAATGGAAATAAGTGAGATTAGAAAAAAACACAGGTCCATAGAAACTGCATCCAACCCAAGTTTAGCAGGGCCTTCTGTGTTCAAGGGCTCCATTATGCCAAGCCTTGGTTCACCAGAGTCTCCACTAAGATATAACCCAGGGTCTGTCCCTGTGGTCACCATATTAGCCAGCAACAGGGGCATGTAACAGGGAGGCCAGGCTGGTGGATGGCAGAGGGGAGGTCCTGATGGAGCCTCACCAGCACGTCGCAGAAGGGAAGGTCTAAGGACTGTCCATCATAGGGAGGCAAGAGAGCCAGGAGTTAGCCAATGAAGACATGGAGGAGGGGAGGCCAAGGAGCAGGCCTCTGCCAGGGCCATGTCCCCTCCCACCCCAGTGCTCAGGCTTTGGGTCAGGTGGAGCAGGCTGTCTCTTCCCTGTGGTGCCGCAGAGGAGGGAGAGGGGCAGGAATGAAAGCAGATTCTCAGAGACTCAGCTCTGAGTTTGGCTCTCAGGGAGGCTGCAGGGAGGTGGGGGAGGTTTCTACAATCCATTCGTCTCCCCCAACTTCCTGGAGACTTGTCCACTCTTGGAGCCCCCATCTCCAGCCTAACCAGGCTAGAGAGCTCCCGTAATTGACCCCAAAAATGTGGGTGTACTCTTGTCCTGTCCCCCAACCCCAGCACTCTGGGGTATCCTGCCCAGTGGGAGGTCTAGAACCCTGGGCGCCCAGAAGGCTGGGTGGGAAAAGGGCCCCTCCCAGGCTGCGGGGAGTGGCAGCGAGGTCAGCTGTAGGGATGGGGAATGGAGGGAGAGACTGCGTGCGCAACGGGGAAGCCAGCCCTGCGACAGAAGGAGCGCCACAGCGCCAGCTCCCTGGAGGGTGAGGAGCAGGGGCGCAGCCCGCACCCACCCCACAGTCGCGCCTTCGCGGGGCCGCCGAGCGGAACGCGCCTCCCCGCCGCCCACCTCCACCAGCTCGGCGCGCAGCCGCCCGCCAGTCCTTGGCTCCGGAGGCCGCCCCGACCCGGAGCTCCAGGCANCGCTCCCTCGGGCCGGTGCGTCCGCCGGCCTCGCAGCCGCCCGCGCCTCTGTTCCGCGCGCTCGGAACTGCAGGTGAAGCCGCGCGGCAGCCCCGCCGAGGCCCCGCCCCGCCGCCCGGCCCCTGCGCTCGCTCGCTCGCTCGGCCTGACGTGGGCCTTAAAGGCGCCGCGCCCCCAGCGCCTCACCCGCGCCCCTCACGTGCCCGCCCCAGCCGCCTGCCCCAAGGTACCACCTAGCTCGGATAGTGCATCGGGAGCCCCGTTTAGCGCATTAGGAGCCCCGGTCATCCAAAGGGGCCGAGGGCATAAAGTCAACAGGGAAAAAGGTGGGGGCGGGTGAGGCTGCTGAGGTCTGAACAAGGCAGGGTCGTTCCAGCTCCCAAACCATGGGAAAGCTTTCTGGATCTGCACGGGGGCCCTCTGCTGCCTTCATCCAGCTTGAGGCCTCAGCCCACAGGGGGCTGGGAACGCCCATTAGTCTTGTACTTTTCGGGTGTCTTCCCGCTAACCCAGACCCACCTCCTGGCCTCGCAGTCTTTGGCCTCTCAGGAGTTAGCTTTGAGACCCAAGTGGATTTGAAAAGCACAGAGAGAGGGGCTTCAGGCTGCATAGACCCCCAGGGTGAGGAAGAGCTCCAGGTCCGGGCCCTGGTTGTGATGTACCCATTGGGACCAAGGAAGGGGCCTGTGTGCGTGCATTAAAATACCTGGTTAGGCCTGAGAAGCCAAGAAAGACTGGAGGACTTGAGAAGGTAAGGCGAAAATTCCCTCACAGAACAACTGTCAGGACGGTCAGCGGGACCGGTTTGGGTGATTTCTGAATTGAAGGGACCTTTCTTTAAGGGCTCATCAAGTGAACAACAGGTACAGCTTGAAAAGTGAGTAAATGTTTCTGCACATTCCCTTTCGGTTTGGAGATTTTAAGAAAAGTGGTTTTGTTTGCTCAGATATTGCAAATGTTCTTTGTCTTGGTTTGGAGGGCTCTGTGTCCAGAATACATTAGTTCTGGTTTAGGAAATACACTGCCAAGGAGGGGAAAGAAGATGGAGTGAACTGTTGAAGCTTCCTTGGTGGCTCAGTGGGTAAAGAATCTGCTTGCAATGCGGGAGATCTGGGTTTGATCCCTGGGTTGGGAAGATCCCCTGGAGGAGGACATGGCCACCCACTCCACTAATCTTTCCTGGGGAATCCTCATGGACAGAGGAGCCTGGTGGGCTGCAAGTCATGGGGTTGTAGAATTGGACACGACTGAATGACTAAGCAGAGCACACGGTTGAGCTCCAAGGTCAGAGCCGACTTGGACAGGAGAGTGGTCGCACAGCTCTCCCCCTTTCCTGGACCCTGGCACCTGGGCTGGGCAGCCTGCTAGTTAGCTTGCTGTTTTAAACTAAAGGAAGTCAGATTCTAGACAACTTGAGAGGGGCAGGCAAGTTCTATATGGGTCAACTTGTGGCTTCTTACCCAGAAGCTGTGTGGCAGTTAAAGGGGACACCACATCAGTACCAGTCTGCCACACCTAGCCTGAGCCAACTGTCCCCAGCCTCTTGGGACAGGACCAGGGTACCTCTGGATGTGTCGAGTGTGCCCAGCTCATCTTTATGCTCAGACTCAGCACAAATCCTTTGTTGCCAGTGAGGTTTCATGGACAGAGGCACCCTCAGCCCTGTGCTCACCTCTCAAACACCCCTCTGATTCCCCCCTTACTCAGGGTGCTGCATGATTACAGGTGGTTCACAGAGGCCAGCTGCGGCCCTTGCTATTGTTCTGAAATGTCTGTCCCTAGGACCCGCCTTTGTCTCTGAAGGTCGGAGTGTGATGGAGATCATTCTCAGAAAAGGGGTCCAGAACCCAGCACTTGCTCTGCTGTGCTTCCCAAAACTGCTCAGTGCCAACACGAGTGCCAACTTGAATTAACAAAGAAAGTGATGTTGGCAGGGATTGGGGGGGTCCTGAGGCCCAAACACCAGAGGAAACACGTCCCCATCTCCTGCTGCCGAGTGTTTAAGTCTTGAGTCTGCTGAAGGGTGTGATGACTCTCGGACCCAGCAGGTCCTTCCTGCCTCTAACCAGCCTTGGGGGAGGCACACATCAGGGAGCTCTGTGTGGATTAACTCACCGAGCCATCCTGGCTCCAGTGTGGGGTCTGCTGTCATCCCTGCTGGCTGTTCCCCCAGGCAGGGGGAGGTGGGATGAGGCCAGACGAGGTGGCAGGATCCAGTGTTCTCATCCCAGCCCTGCCTACCTGGCCTAGGTAGCATTTTCCCCCCAAATTCATTTGCTGGAGGAGCCCTGGTACGCAACATATGATGTCTTATGGGAGCTCACATGTTCAGGAATATGGTTTCAGAAACACTGCAGTAGCTGAAGCAGGTCCAGCAGAGAGCATTGGTTTATCAGACTTGCTGTGACGAGGCAGAGAGGCTCCACCGAGAGGGAGGAAAAGATGGACTGAAGCACAGGCCAGTGAATTCCAGGTGGCGATCCTCGAACCAGCAGCACCGACTCCCCCGGGGGCTTGTGGGAATTACAGACCCTCGAGCCACACCCCAGACCGTGGAGTGGGAGTCTGCAGGGGAACCAAACCTCCCTTCACCCCTCCTGTCCTCGGATGGTCTGGTTCAGCATCCTAGCGAGGCTCATGAAAAATGCTGATGCCTAGGCTCCGCCTAGGGCCTAGGTGGCTCAGCTGGTAAAGAATGTGCCTGCAGTTCCGAGGACCTGGGTTTGATCCCATGGGTTGGGAGGATCCACTAGCGAAGGAAATGGCAAGCCACTCCAGCATTCTTGCCCGGAGAATCCTAGGGACAGAGGAGCCTTGTGGGCTACAGACCACAGGGTGGCAAGAGGTGGACACAACTTAGCAACTAAACCACCCCCAGGCCCCACCTGAGACTGATGACTTGGAATTTGGGGGAATGGAGCCTGGGGCCTGGCCTTTTTTTTTCTTTTTTGACCGTGCTGGCTCTTCGTTGCTCCACAGGTTTTCTTTAGTTGCGGCGTGCAGGGGCTACCCTCTAGCTGTGGTGCCAGGGCTTCTCACTGCAGTGGCTTCGCACTTGTTGCGGAGCACAGGCTCTCGGGCATGCGGGCTTCAGTAGTAGTAGTAGTAGGTGCCTGGGCTTAGTTTATGCCCCGTGTGGGATCTTCCCCAACCAGGGATTGAACCTATGTCCCCCGCATTGGCAGCCGGATTCTTAACCACTGGAACACCGGATTGGGGACCTGGCCTTTTAACAGCCTCTTGAATTACTTGAGCCCTAGTGTTTAGAAACCCTCGTGTATCCCACGCGCCATATGCGTCTCCTGGAAGCTCGTATAAATGCTCCATCCTGGACCGCACACTGGACCTACTGAATCTGGGCATCACAGGACAGAGTGGGGCGGTGGGGGGAGGTCGGAGACACAGCCCACCCTGAGGGGGAACTCCAGCCAGCTCCACTCTGGCCAGCTGGCTGAGCCCACCTGGAGGAAGAGCTATGCCCTCAGACTGCTGGGTAAAGAACCCTGGAGAAGAGTGTGCTTCTGTTTCTAAGAGAGATTATGAGAATTCCCTGGGGAGGGTAGCTTGTGAGTGATGCTCCCTTCTCAACTGCAGTGGGGCTGTCGATGTTCTCGAAGACACCTCTCTCCCACTTTTTGAGGATGCTTGCAGAAAGGTCAGCTTCGGAAGCCAATCGAATGCTTGCATGGGGACCGTTTCCCTGCCTTGTCGTCTACTGTTAATTTGTTTTTCCTCCATCTATCCTTATAGACACTTCAGTGTTAGACAGAAAGCTGTTTTGTAAAGAAAGCAGGGAGAAGTTAGCAAAAGGTGGGTCCCCAGAATAAAGCAGGATCTTTGTTGAGGACTGAAGATGTTTGGGCACTACAGAAACGAGTGCGATCAGCCTGCTACCTGCTCAAGGAAATCTCCCCGCATGGGAGCCAGAACAATTGTAAAGGAAAAAGCAAGAAACAGACAGGAACCAGCACAAGGAACCTTCACCTTCAAGTCCACGGAGGTTAACCCTGGAGCCTGCTGACTGGGAAGAAAGAGGAAGGCCCCTGTTATTACTGCTTTTGTTTTCACTGATGTCATCTCTCTCCCTTAACATGTGTTGATATTCAGGGTGGGCCAGGTGGCCCACATGGGGGCTTTCGAACTTTATCTCCTGTAATCCTCACAAATGGAGGAGGTGGTCTTTCCCACCTGTCATAGATGTGGGCAAGCCAGTCCAGGGTCACAGCTGAGGGTGGGGGTGGGGTGGCCAGGCTGCAGTTCTGCTCCAGGCAGTGGACGGGAAGCCAGTGAGATGATCTGGCGGCCCTTGGGGTAGGAACCCCAGGAGGAAAGGTGCACAGGTCCCTTTGTCCCTTTCCAGCCTCACCCCATCTTCTTCCTTTTCCAGCCTTGGGCTCAGTCATGCCAACCACTGCCCAGCCTACCGCCTGCCCCCTCCCACTCAGCAACCTGGTTTCTGGCCCCACCAGGAGCTCAGGCATCCTTCCAATCTCCTGGGGCTGTGTCCCCACCATGCCCTCTGTCTGGACCCCGTGAGCCTTTGTGTGGGAGGTGATCCCTCTCTCTATCTCAGTCAGCCTTTCTTCAGGGGTGAGGGGCTGGCTTTGGCTTCCCTCTGACTTTGCACACACCTCATGCTGTCTCACTGTCATGAAGCTGTTTTCTGTGTGCATCCCCGCTCACAGGGCACTCTGAGAGCCTGAGGGAAGGGGCCCAGTGTAGTCACTCCTCCCCATGCCACCCAGGGTCCTGTCCCCAGGGCTTGGATGAATGAAGCAGTGATGACAATTGGCTTGAATCAGCAGCTCTCCTGAGCCCCTGGGTGCCTTCCTATATGCCCCCATTAGACAGAGGGGAAAACCGAGGCCTGGAGCAAGCAGAGGGCTTGAACCACCTTCCACTTAGCCAGGACCTTTCACACCTGATTCTCAGTTTATTTCATGTCTGCAGTGGGGTGGGGACACCTCTACCTGACCCTTGGCTCTCCCCAGCCCTGGACCAGCTTCAGAAAATTTCGGAAAAAGCAAATGTCGCTGCGGATGATGGGAAATCTGGGAGGGATGTTGCTCCTCCTGGGCAACCTCGGAGAAGAGGGGAGGCTCCCATGATGCTGCGCCTGAACCCTCGCATTACCAACTCCTGGTAATGCGAACACGGGTGATTTCTTTCATCTCATAAACTCCAGGCAGAGCGAATTGGGGCCAGAGGAGGTGGTCCAGCAGGAAGGTGCAGGCAGTGAGGAGTCTGGAGGTTGGGTGGGGGAGGGGCTGCGGGGAGGATGATAGAAACAAATGTCCGAGGAGAGGAAACCAATTAAATGGTAAAATAGATAATATGAGATTCAAGGGGAAGGAGAAAACGGGGGAGATGCTGGAAATATGAGTAGACAGAGAGTGGCAATAAAACACAACAGAGACCAAGGAAATGGAAAGGAAATGGGAAATGGCTTTACAAGTTAAAGCATCTGCCTGGAGTTATGAGCCTCCCTGCACTGGAGGGTGTCCTGTTGTTCAGCCTGTCTGGGCTCTCAGGGGGACTGGCTTCTGCCTACAGTCACTGGTCAGATCCTTTCAAGCTATATTTAACCTGGTTTTATTACTGAACTTTAAGGGGTTACCACTGATCACTTTCTCTGGAATACCAGCAAGTCTGTCAAAAGGTGCCTGTATTTCTTGTGGGGATGGTGATAGCCCTGGTCAACTCTGTGCAGATGTGAGGAGACATCCCTTGGAGGTGACCCCTTCCCCCCACCCCCCCCACCCCCGCTGCAGACACCCTGCTGAGTGTGGGGGACCAGGGACACTGTCCTCTGCTCANCTGTATTTCTTGTGGGGATGGTGATAGCCCTGGTCAACTCTGTGCAGATGTGAGGAGACATCCCTTGGAGGTGACCCCTTCCCCCCACCCCCCCCACCCCCGCTGCAGACACCCTGCTGAGTGTGGGGGACCAGGGACACTGTCCTCTGCTCAGGGAACCAGCCCTCCACTCGTCTTTCTTCCTGGGTCTGTGTCTGAAGCTTTGATGGAGAGGAGGCTGCAGAGGCAGATGGGTGAACCACCTGCCCCCCCAAAACATGACCTCCATTAGAGATGTACTTCTTTGGTGTAAAGCCAGATTCTCACACTTTAGGTAAGCCATCGAACCTCCTGACAAGAGTCTTAAAATGTGGGTTGTGGGTGGACCCCAGCCAGCCCCAGAGATTCCCTTTTAGTGAATATTAGGTACTCTGCTCGCCACTTCCCCAGCTAGGTAAGGAGTGAGACTACTTCCGAATGTTTCCATCTTGAATGATTTACTGTGACTTCATTTGGTTCCCATGGGTTGGCCAAATGACTGCCTGATTTGAGGGAGGGAAATGTGGCCAGGGGTCCAGAGGTGGCAAGGAGGTCACCTGTTCAGGTGGGGTGTGGCAGGGGATTCTCAGAATGACTGGGAGGGTCTCAGGGCTGCTGGGCTCTGTGTGTGCAGAGGGAAGAGCCCTGAAAAGGAAGAAAGGGTGGGATAGTACAGGCACAGTCACTGGTCTACTCAGCAGGCAACTCAGCTCTAGAGCTTAACTCTCTAGACTTGACCCATAGGAACAAGGCTCCTAGGACAGGTCACCGGCTGTTCACAGGAGAGGCAGGTGCTGGGTGGATTGGTGGAGGTGGCACTGGAATCAGACAGGATGTAGTCTTTCCGATTGGCTTCTTTCACTTGGCAACATGCATTCACATTCACGTTACCCCCATATCTTTCTATCACCAAATTAGGGCTTCCCAGGTCGTTCAGTGGTAAAGAATCTGCCCGCCAATGTGGAGATGTGAGTTTGACCCCTGAAAGATCCTCTGGAGGAAGAAATGGCAACCCCCTCCAGTATTCTTGTCTGGAAAATCCCACGGACAGAGGAGCCTGGTGGGCTACAGTCCATGGGATCACGATAGAGTCAGACACAACTGAGTGACTGAGCACGCAGCACTCTATCGTACGGCTGAAGGACCTTCACTGACGTCACATGGAGCAGAATTCCTGTTTGAATTCCTGACCTGCAAAACTGTGAGGTACAATCTGAGGTGGATGATTTAACACACTGAGCCATGGGTGACTTGTTACTCAGCAGTGGTTAGCTAACTGTTACACACCTGCTGCGGAGGCAGGGAGACTGCCTCCAATGCTGGCTCACTTAGCTGCTCGTGAGTGAGACACACCCACACTTCCATGGCTCGTGATGCACGTGAGCTCACAGGCTATGCTGTGGGGGAGGGAGAAGGGGACAGCCCACAGAGGACAGCCAGTCCAAGACAGCCAAGTTAGCCCGGCCTCTCGGCCCCTCAGCCATAATCACAAGACTTGGACCCTGGATGTCCGACCGTGCCCCTAATGAGGTCTGTGTTCCTCATGCAGCTGGAAGGAAGTGGCCATTCCCAGGAGGCCTCAGCTCAGCATGCCAGCAGCCCTTTCACACCCGCCCTTAATATATGGAAGGCGTTACTCTGATCACACTCTTGTTTGCAGGGGAAGCAAAACGGGAGTTGTGCATCTTAGCTCACGTCTTCTCCAACCACAGAAGGAAACAGGGAGGAAGTGGGGAAAGACCCAAAAAAAGTGAAACAGCGCATTTCAAGAGAATAAATACTGGTTACACATCCCTCCTTGGGACTCTGCCCTGAGCAGCCTGGGATGAGGTCCCTTGGTTCCTGGGAGACAAGGATTGGCTGTGGTGAGTGGGGCCTGAAGCAAGCACAGAGGAAACTGGGGACGTTCATTGCTGGTTGTTGCTCCATACATAGACATGTGCTCCAGAGAGGAAAATCTGTTGCGGACAGTGGAACATAGAGTCTTTATGTAGGAATCAAGCCAGGGATGTGTTTCTATCCTTCTGAAACTCCCTGCTTCCTCAACATCAGAGGCCAGACCCCATGACACTGGCCCCAGCCCCTGTGGAGTGACCTCTGGTTGAGGGGGCGACCTCTGGGAGGCTGGCTACCCAATAGTCCAGTTGCACAGTTGAGGAAGGAAACCTTCCAAGTGTGGCTTTGCGGAGGTGGTTTGTCCCAATAGCTGCCTCTATAAGCTATAGTCAAAACTATGGTTTTTTCCAGTAGTCATGTACAGATGTGAGAGTTGGACCATAAAGAGGGCTGAGTGCCAAAGAATTGATGCTTCTGAACTGTGGTGCTGGAGAAGACTCTTGAGTCCCTTGAATAGCAAGGGATCCTAAAGGAAATCAACCCTGAATTTTCATTGGAAGGACTGATGATAAAGCTGAAGCTCCAATACTTTGGCCACCTGATGCAAAGAGCCAACTTATTGGAAAAGACCCTGACGTTGGGAAAAATTGAGGGCAGGAGGAGAAGTGGGCAACAGAGGATTAGATGGTTGGATGGCATCGCCAACTCAATGTACATGAGTTTGAGCAAACTCAGGGAGATAGTAAAGGACAGGGAATCCTGATGCACTGTAGGCCATGGGGCTGCAAAGAGTCAGACATGACTTAGGGACTGAACAACAACAAAAACCACATTAGCAGAAGTAAGGGTAAAAAAAATTACATGATTATTATCTGTAGATTTGGAGAAAGTGGTTGACAAAATTCAAGATCCTTTTATGATAAAAATTCCCAGGAAGCTAGGAATAAAAAGAAACCATCTCAACCTAATAAAGGCCATATATAAAAAGCACACAGCTAACATCATACTCAAGGGTGAAAAATTAAACTTTTCCTTCACAATCAGGAACAAGACAAAGATGCCCACTCTCATCACTTCCATTCAACACAGCGCTGGAAGTCCTGGCCGGAGCCACTGGGCAAGGAAAAGAAAGAAAAGCCATCCAAGTGGGAGTGGAAGAAGTAAAGTTATCTCTCTCTGTATATAACATGATTTTACCTGTAGAAAACTGTGAAGACTTCACACACACATGAACCATGTTAGAATAATTCAGTAAACTTGCAGGGTTGAAAAAACCCAACATCTAGAAATAAGTAGAGACTATCTTTAAATCAACCGTCTGTCTCAGGCTCTGCTTTCAGGGAATCCAGCTGAGACTAGAGGACACAGACCTGGTCCACATGGATGTTCAGAGGGACCTCCTCCCTCGGGGCATCTTTGCATCAGGAGAGACTGACCCGTGTCTTCCACAATGACAACAATAGACTCTGCAAAACCATGTTGCTGGCTGCGCTGAAACTCATTAAAAGTGTGGCAGAGGCAAACAGAAAGTTTAAGCCACATTTATATAAGTTAAAAGTCCAAATCCAGGTTTACTAACCACTCANACTTGCAGGGTTGAAAAAACCCAACATCTAGAAATAAGTAGAGACTATCTTTAAATCAACCGTCTGTCTCAGGCTCTGCTTTCAGGGAATCCAGCTGAGACTAGAGGACACAGACCTGGTCCACATGGATGTTCAGAGGGACCTCCTCCCTCGGGGCATCTTTGCATCAGGAGAGACTGACCCGTGTCTTCCACAATGACAACAATAGACTCTGCAAAACCATGTTGCTGGCTGCGCTGAAACTCATTAAAAGTGTGGCAGAGGCAAACAGAAAGTTTAAGCCACATTTATATAAGTTAAAAGTCCAAATCCAGGTTTACTAACCACTCATGGCAACCCACTCCAGCATTCTTGCCTGGGAAATCCCATGGACAGAGGAGCCTGGTGGGCTACAGTCTGTGGGGCGGCAAAGAGTCGGGCATGCCATCTGACACTGGGCCTCTTACATTCTAGGCTCATCTCAGTCAAGGCAATCTTCCATTCATAAGGAGAAACAGGCCTCTAGCCCAGCTGGCGTTTTTTACTGTAATGAGAAACCCAAATATTTTCTGAGCTCCGTCTGAGTCCCTGAGGTTAGAACAGAGTCAGGATTGGAGCCTCCGGTGTCGCAAGATTCGAGACAAACCTCCACATCTAGGGGCGTGTTTGGGGTCTTCTGTGTAATTACGTGTGCTTATTTACATAGACTTTACTGTTGTGTTCAAAATGCCATGGACTCCAGCTATGTAAAAAAGAGTAACATTAATAGTTCAACTTAAGTGAATTCATGCATAGTATTCATACATGCTTCCTTTGTTGGGAGAATGGGGCCCGTGGCAGCCCGCTGGGCTGAGAGTTCAGTCATCTGCCCATTTCTCCCAATCCAAGGTCAGGAGCTGGGAGGATTGGAAATGACATCTACAGGCTAGGATGGGCTTCCCCTGTGACTCAAATGGTAAAGAATCTGCCTGCCATGCAGAAAACCCAGATTTGATCCCATACTTTGGAGAAAGAAACGGCAACCCATTCTAATATTCTTGCCGAGGGAATCCCATGGACCGAGGAACCTGGCAGGCTACAGTCCATGGGGTCGCAAAGAGTCAGAGGCAGTTGAGCAACCAGCACTTTGACTTTTTTCAGAGGCTGGTGGAGTGTTGGGTTACCTCTAAAGCAAGAGCAAGTGGGTTGGGGATAAGAGAGGAATAGGTAATCACAGTTGCAAAGAAAAGACCTTGGAGAAAACTTGCTTCCCCTTTTCATTTTAAAATAACGCATTTCTTCCATATACACTGATCTTTTTTCATCTGACTGCCTGAGAGGTTGGATTTACAAACAAGAGCACTTGAAGGAATCCTAAAACTATAAGAATTTTGAATCAGACTCTCATGGTTGCAAGGAAATTAAAACAATAGCAAAGGGTTGGGGAAATCCTGATGCTTGGTGATTGGGTTCTAAGCTGTATTATCAGAGTATTGATTTTTAATCAGAAGTGAGTGAATCCCAAGTCATACTGGCTTATGTTTAAGAAAAATGTGTTGGCTCAGGTAACCCATAAACCAAGACATGAATGGCTTCAGGCGTGGCTGGATGCAGGTGCTGGATAGTCTTTGCTTGACCACTGGGCTTTGTCCCCTTCTGTACTGTACATACAACTTCATTCTGAAAGAGGCTTTCTCCTTCTAGTAGCAAGATGTTTACTGTTGATGTTAGCAGCTCAGTGTGTATGCCCTGCCTTTCCAATAATGCAGCAGCAAGAATCCTACAATGAACCACATTGGACCACGCTGCTGATCTTAGCTCCCTGAACTAGTCATTGTGCCAGAGGGACTCAATACTCTGATTGGCCAGGTCTGGGTCACATGGCCACATGGAGGCAGGGGCATCTGAATCTCACTGACGGGAAAATTACCTCCAGTGAACACTGAGAGTCTGTTAGCAGGAGAAGAGGGGTAGATGCTGGAAACGGGTGACCCAGACACCCATAGAACAGTAGCTCTGAGCCCAAGTGCTCAATCAGGCCTGGGCCTCAGTCCTTCCCTCAAAACCCAAGGCAGCCCTTACCACATAGGTGTGTCCGCTGCGAGTATATATACGAGTATATCTATGGGGTAAATGTCAGGGTACAGGCTCTAGGGGTCAAAAGGTCCATATATTTGTGAAATACCTAGAGGTCCATTTTACTCTTTTTAGTTGCAGCCCTAAAAGAAAAAAATAAATAAAAGACTTGCTTTAAGCAAGCAGCTTGCATCTCTGGCCAGAACCACTTTAAGTATTCAGACTGCGGCATCGAGGACCATCCTTGTGACAACGACTCCAGGCCGCCCTGGGGCAGCGTGGAGGGGTGCACCCCCGCCTCCCCCGAGCTCTGTGATTTCTGCTGCCCCATCCCCTCTGCCCAGGCAGCCCAGCAGCATGTGCGCCCCTCCTACAGGGCAGAGAGCTTTCAGCTTAGATCACTGAGCAGCGACCAGCGGAGAGGGCGGCGTGGAGGTGTCTCTTCTAAATCAATAGGAAGATGACGTGTGAGACTTTTCACCTTCACAGGGTGCGGCTCCAACAGAGCGGCGCGAGCAGTAACGCCAAGACTAAATGGAATTTCAGGGGTGACGGAGGTGGGGGCCCGGGGGTGGCATAAATTCACATGCATTACAGAAAATATCGCCTGGCTCTAAAGCACTTGGCGCGGGGCCAGGAGACGAGCAGACTGGCTTCGTGTTTACCCAGCATGCTTCAGTAGACTTTCAATCTATTTACAGGTATGCATGACAAACTGCCTTGAATGTGTGAGTTATCGGTTCTGCTATAAATGAAATTAATAATACGAGGTGGAGGAGGTGTAGTAATAGCACATCGCTGAAGCCGGCTAAGCTTGGAGACCAGAGATTAGTTTTCAGGAGACAGAGATTTCTAACAACTGCCTTGTATCGCCAATTGACCCCAACGCCCTGGGGCTATCTGGCTAGGAAGAGGAGAGGGTGTCTCTGCAGGTGGTTAGTTTGAGTTGATGCTTCCAGGAGGGGAAGTTATCAGACAAAATTGCATCCCTCCATCCTGTCTTCTGGCCAAGGAGGCTGACATGAAGCCACGAGGCTGCCCCTCATTTACAGATGGAAAAACTTAGGCACGGCGTCCATGGGCACAGCTCCCGCCTCTCAGAAGTGACAATGCGAGGGGCTGGTGATCCTGAGCTGTCACGTGAGAATAGCCACACAGCTGTGCTTCTAGCAGCCCTCAGGGGTCTGATGCTTTTGACCCTATAGCTTTCTGTAGCTACATTTGAGCTTTGTGAGATTTGAGGAGCTCTCCAGTCTCATTCAGCATCAATACCTTGTTACCCTTACAGTGCTAGGGGAGGCTCCTGCCCCGCCACCAGGCAGATGGTCTGCCTGGGTCCTTGAGGGTACACGTTGTAAATAACCTTCCCACAGTTCAGGGCGTGCATGCATGCTTGGTTGTACCTGTTTTGTGACCCCATGGACTGTAGTCCCTGCCAGGCTCTTCTGTCTGTGGGATTCTTCAGGCTAGATTACTGGAGTGGGTTGCCATGTACTCCAGGGAATCTTCCTGACCCATGGATCAAACCTGCGTCTCCTGTGTTGGCAGGTGGATTCTTTACTACTGAGGAGGCAGATGATGCTCAGAGATGGACAAGGCTCTCCCTGTGAGCTCAGGGCAGACAGGACACACATCCAGTGATCTTTGCTCACCAAACACTGAAGGTCTGCAGAAAATTCTTACAGCAGGTAGAAATAGGGATTGGCGAAGGTGATGTTTGTTTTCCTGAAACATGCTAACTCACATGATTCTGTGTTCTCTCTGGGCAATTTTTTCCCCATTCATCAAAATATGAGATCTGAATAGTTCACCCCAAACTCATATCCAATCGTGTAAAACCTCCCCGAGACTGATGGGGGTGAAAAGTGAGTAACGACTCTGCCAATCTCTGGGTTTCCCGTGGTTCTGGGCAAACACAAATTAGGACGAACAGAAAGTGGGAGGTAGGGCGCGGCCCAGCCCTAGTAACACTGCCTCTCCCTGCTCTGCTGGCACGCAGGAAGGCCTCCCATTTATTTGTCAGAGGCCAGAACACTTTATAATTATTGAAATAAAGCCGTGGTTTGAAAGTGATGTCAAGTTGCTGGCAGCGTAATGATGCTGCGGCAGACATGCTGTCAAACAGCAGTTCTGAGGGTGCAGGCCTGGCGGGGCCTTTGTTTTGGCGCTTACTGGGCACCCATCTCTGTCAGACCCTTCAGCAGGCAGCGTTTAGTTGGGGAAGATGTTCTCTTTATGAGCAGTCAGAGATCCTCAGACAGGATAGATTTGGCTGCACCCTCAGTTTCCCCTGTCTTTGGAACTCAGTGACCTACTCAGTTGATGACAAAGTTGCTGAAGGCCACTCAGAGTGAACTGACCTGGTGTGGCCTGCACTGACCTGAGCTGACCTGGATTTGGCCTGAGTTTGACCATTCACTCCCTCCAAGTCCAGCCTCCCTTGAGGCTTCTTTAAAAATATATGCTTATCTGTTTGGCTGTGCCAGGTCTTAGTTGTGGGATCTAGTTTCCCTGATCACGATTGAACTCAGGCCGCCTGCATTGAGGGCACGGAGTCGTGGCCATGCAGCACCAGAGAGGTCCCTCCCTTGAGGCTTCTTGGACCGGGTGTTTCTCCTGGGGCTCCACACCTTCTCTGAATGCACTTAGGAGAGTTTTCGGGTTGGGCATGGGAGATGCCACGGGCTCCTCCCGGGCAGTTGGGATGAATATGAATCCGAGGGCCATTAGTCCAACACTGAGGGCTGGAACTGGGACCAGGTGAGGCCAGGGAGGTGCCCAGGGTGCAGGTGTGTGGCAGCCCTCACTCCCGGGCTCTGAAAGTGCAGGCAGCCCAGGGGACCTGCATGCTGGGGGGCCTCCTGGCACCTGCCTCGGAAGTGATGAGTGATGAGTTTCTCACTGTCAGGAGAGTCAGGACGTACACATACACCCCCCACTGCTCACTACTGTGAATCTTGGTTCATGCTGCCCTGTAATGCAGTGAGAAAGGAGGCTGTTGGTGAGTCATGACCTGAGTTCCAACTCCTCACTCACCAGAGACCCTACTCAATCAGTGACAGCATCACAATCACTCAGCATCAGAGGGATAACTTCAGTCCAGACCTGGCCCATTCAGCCTGGATGTGGCTTGTCCCAGCCCCTGGAGTTGCCACACAGGACCTCAATGAAAGCATCCTCCCCAAGTCCTGGAGCCTCACCAGACTGGGCAGCAGGGTGTGCCGGGGGCTCTCAGCCACTATGTGGCGCTATGTGCAGTTCGACTGGGTCTGGAGGGGCTGCCCGGCCTGGCAGGGGGTTAGAGGTTTGGGCATCATCATCAAACCAGCAGAGATGGTCCCAGTCAGGCCAAACAGGAGGCGGCAGGAGGAAGTTCTCAAAGGAAATGAAGATGCTCAGAGGCACGGGTTGCAGGGAAACTGAGCAGAGGAAGGGATTTACTTGCAAACAGTGGCGAAGGACAAATAAAGTGCAGAGATGGTGAGGCCCCAATACGAGGCCTTTGGTTTTTATCTCCAGAAAGTGAGAAGAAAACAGAACAGTTCACGTTTCACAAAGCTCAGGCGCGTGAGAATGAAACATCTTTCCTTCTCGTGGAGGGAACAATGCCGCTGCTTCCAGCATTGTCAAGAGACGGCAGAGGGCTGACCTCAGATTGGGGCCGAGGCTATTTTCTCACTCGGTTGCTCTGTATATTTTGTGTCTGTTCCATCAGCTGAGGCCCCGGGCACTGCATGGAGATCAGTGAGGCCGTGTCTGCACAGCATCCAGCCAGGGTGGAGCCCAGGGCCTACAGTGAAGCCAGGGGTGCAGAGGCTGAGGCAGAAAGTTCTCCTTGGCTCCACTCACAGGGGATAACTGACCCGCAAATCTGTAACTTACAGAGAACTCTGCAATAAGCCTGCTGTCTCCACAATCAGGACTGAAGGCCTTCGTAGTATCATGAATTCTTCATTGTGCATTTTGAGGCATATAGACCCTTCCTTTAAAAACTTTTTACTTTTTTTTTTTTTTTTAACTTCCTTTCTAAACTGTAGCTTAACTCACAGGAAGTACTCACTGGAGCAAGCACTTCTCATGTAATATCTCATTTAACCCTCCAGTCCTGCAGTGTAGACATGCCCACTGCCTCCACTTTGGAGGAGTGAATGTGGGCGGCCCAAACTACTGGGGCAGCCCGATGGCAAAGCTGTGTTAGTTTTCTTCTGGATGCTGGAGAAGATTACCGCAAATGCTCCCCCAGTGGCTCAGATGGTAATCTGCCTGCAGTGCAGGAGACCTGGGTTCGATCCCTGGGTGTGAAAGATCCCCTGGAGGAGTAAATGGCAACTCGCTCCAGTATTCTTGTCTGGAGAATTCCATGAACAGAGGAGCCTGGCGGGCTACAGTCCGTGGGGTCGCAAAGAGTCGTACATAACTGAGCGACTAACACTTTTTTAAACAATGAGATGTGTTATCTCACAGTCTGGAGGTCAAAGTCTGATATCGTTCTCACCGGGGTAAGATCCAGGTGTCCACATAGCTGTGTCCTGGAGACTCCAGGGAAGGGTCCACTTCCTGGCCTTTTCCAGCTCCTCAAGGCACCTGCATTCCTTGGTTCCTGGTCCCCTTCTCCAATTTCACATCCGTCAGCAGTGGGTCAAGTCTTTCTACACCATCTCTCTGTCACTCCTTGTATCACCACATCTCTCTTTTTGCGACCACAGTGAAGGCTGGTGCTCTGCTCTGAAAGAGCCACGACCTTGGGTTCACCCATATAATCAGGATCATCTTGCAGCTCAAGGTTTGCAATCGTTTTAAAACAATAATTTTATTTATTTATGGCTGTGCTGGGTCTTCGTTTCTGTGCATGGGCTACTCTCTAGCTGCTGTGCGAAAGCTTCTCTTGTGGCTTCTCTTGCTGCAGAGCACGGGCTCTAGAACACAGGCTCCATAGTTCCGGTGCACAAGAGCAGTTGCTCCTTGGCATGTGCAGTCTCGCAGGAACAGTGATGGAACCTGTATCTCCTGCATCCGTAGGCAAATTCTTCACTACTGAGCCACCAGGGAAGCCCCAAGGTTCACAGTCTTAATCATAGCTGCAAAGCCCCCTTTTGCCATGGAAGGCAAATTCATAAGTTTGGGGCATTCAGATGTGGGCACGTTTGTGGGGACAGTACTCTGCTGCATGCAGGTGCCCACAACTGCCCGGAGTTGTCTGCACAAGCCTTTCAGCCATCATTTCTGATGGTGATTTCACTTCTGGTTCACGTCTCCTAATCTGCCTTTCTATCCCCTCCCACTGGCTTTTGAGAGTTTTCCAATTTCTAGCTGTAAAAAGCATTGCCTCCATGTTAAATACTCCCAAACAATGCTTTCCACATTCTGAACAGACACACACCCATTCAGAGCCCCTCACCATCCACCAGGGGACAGCTCACCTCTGCCAGAAATCAAAACCAAGAGTTACAAGGTGAGAGGGCTTCCCAGGGCCAGTTCTGAAAAAGACACCCTGCCACTGATGTGCTCACTCGTCTGACCCACAAAATGGGTTCAGTACAGCCGGCCTGACTAGTGTGGTCATCTTATGCAGGAACTTTAGCCAGAATATTAACTCCCTTTTAAGGCAGTGTCTCCTTGATCTGATGTAATTTGCTCAGAATGTGTGTGAGATGGATTTTTAAACTGAAATTGATGTGTGGACCCTGAGCGTGTTCTGAGCAGTGAGCAGCAAGATTCTACGGCTGGTAGACAGAGGGTCGATGGTGATCTGAACATGCGCCCTCCTTCAGCTGAGTCCTGCTGTTTCCCTTGGTGGGTAGAGACTGTATGAAATGCTGACATGGAGAGAAGGGGCCACCACGGTGGGCCAGAGACAGCTTGGACCAGACTGAGTGCAGGCAGCCTGGCTGGAGCTCAGGAGCAGGTCCGTGTTGCCCCAAGAGTGAAGCAAATGCAGATTCCTGGGCCTCTCCCCAGGAAGTGTAGCTTCCGGCCGACGTGAAGTCCAGGGGATTCTTACATACAGGGAAACTACATAGCCTTCAGCTTTACCTTTTTAAAAAAACTTACTTTATTGAAGTATGGTTAATTTACAAGTTTGTATTAATTTCTGCTGTATAGCAAAGTGACTCAGTTATGCTGATACATTCTTTTTCATATTCTTTCCCTTTCTGGTTTATCACAGGATATTGATTATATTTCCCTGTGCTGTACAGTAGGACCTTGCTGTTTATCTGTTCTATATATACTAGCTTGCATCTGCTAAACCCAAACGCCCACCCCATCCCTCCTCCAGCCCTCCATGCCCTTGGCAGCCACAAATCTGTCCTATGCGTCTGTGAGTCTGTTTCTGTTCCACAGATACGTTCATCTGTAGCACGTGTTAGATTCCATGAGGTGAGGTTAGATGGTATTTGTCTTTCTCTGACTTACTTCACTCAGTATGATAATCCCTAGGTCCATGCATGTTGCCGCAAATTATAGTATTTTATCCCTTTTTATAGCCTTCAGCCCCACCTCTTTTAGTTGTATTTATTCTCGATCACTCTCCTGCAACCTGAGGATGCTGAATTCCATCTGTGGCTGTCTGGTGCCAGTTTTCGCCACGAGCACGCTAAGTTCTGGGGGTATAAAGGTGAAAAGGTTTCAGGAAAGACCAATCCTGCTGAGAGAGACATGCAAAGAAAATGCCCAGAGTGGTGTTCTGTGGGTCCCTTTTCATTCTTGCTCACACACACAGAAGGACATGCCCACAGTATGAGTCCTTTTTCTTTGCACAGAGACACAAACACACAGAGAGACACAAACACAGACACAAGAATGGACACACGCAGACACACGCACACAGACACACGTGCAGATACACAAACACCTCATTCATAAATTGTTTTGCTTTAACAGCTTAAACTCCTGCAGAAAAAAACAATAAATTAATCCCTTGCAGTAACAGAATGGACTTGGCACACAAATTGCTCTCATATATTTTCCCACCTCGTGTTAGATGAAGGATGTGTCGAAATCAAAATGGACACAGCAGTGCTCACCTGCTGACACCCTGTGAGTCCCTGAATGTAATTAACCTGCCAGGCAGCCCGTGAGGTGGGAAGCACCTCAGTCTTTTCCATGAGACACATGAGCCTGGGGGACTGGTGTGGCCACAGTCAAACAGTAGGTGTGTGATTGAATAGCACTCACCCCGGCTATACCAGACTTACCCCTCCCGGCCCCTACAAGCTCATTGCTGGGCAGGGCACACACGCATCCCCCACAAGCTACACTGACCTCAGCTATGCCCCACACAGGGAGCTGTAACTTCTAAAGTTAGGCAGGATCACCCGCCAACCCCAAGAGACACAGGAGCCGGGGCAGGCAGAGCCATTGTTTTGCCCGCCGCCCGGGAAAATGAACCGATGCTCCAAGATGCATCCTGCTCCTCCCCCCACCCAGGGAGCCACCTTCTTGGGCTTCTGGGGTCTTGTGAAGGGCTTGGCCCACCCCAGACACTCTACAAACGACAATCAAGTGAGCCAGGTCTAGAATGTCACAGAGGGGTTGTTCCATTTGATGCCACTACACTGTCTTTAAAATGATCAAAATAGTAAATTTCAAACATAAGATGGGGAGAAGGGCTTTGTGGTTACTAAAAATATCTTGGAAAAGATATGGAATAGCCTCTTCTGTGTTCAAAGAAGTTGTATAATTTTTTTTAACCTACAGAATAATACGCGTGATTTTTGCCCCGTAATATGGACCTACTGACGATAGAGATGATAGCGGCAGGAGTCACTTGGGGCCCAGCATTCGCTCCCCGCCCGGCCTTACTCCAGCTTCCTTCTGGGGAATTACCCTTACCCTCGTCACGTGGGGCCCTGGCAGGAGCAGACCCAGTGCCCACCTCCCACCCAGGAGGCCAGAGGGACGGGGAAACTGCCTCCTCCCTCCACTCTGGGCTGTTGCATGGCCTGGCCACATCTGAGTCCATCCACCTGCTCTCTGATAACTCTGGCCTTTGAGCCTGTGGCTTGAGGGTGGCAGGAATGGAGGGCCCCGCCTGTGGGACCCTCCTCATGACTTTCGGGAGCTTCCTAAGTCTGCTTCTCTAGGTGCCTTCCTGCTGGGGATGTTCAGACCCCTCAGTCCCTGGCGTCCAACCCGACTACATCTTTTTTTTTTTTTTTAACAAGTTTTTATTTGTTCATTAGGCTTCATTGGGTGCTAGCTGCAGCACCTGGGATCTTCGTTAGCTCTAGCTGTGGTCTGTGGGCTTAGTTGCTCCACGGCATATGGGATCTTAAGTTTTCTGGACCAGGACCTGAACCTGCGTTCCCTGCATTGTAAGGCATATTCTTAACTACTGGACCACCAGTGATTTTACTGCACCTTAAAATTCCCTGGTGATGTTTTTAAAAATTACGAATTCCCACAACCCCACCTCCACAGAAAGTATTATTTGCTAACTGACTCTTGTGACCTGGGTATTGGCATTTAAAAATCGTCTCAGATAATCTAATATGTAGCCAGAGTAGAGACAACTGCTCCCAAAATAAATCCCTTCTCTTCCCCTTAGGGTGGTTGGAATCAATCTCTTGACTTGGAAGAACCCTGTAGATCATAGCAGTGTGCCCAGGAACACGCACCGAGAATTGGTATTTACCTGCATGTAGGAGGCTGGCTGTCTCTTCCTTTTCCCTTAGGAGTGATGAGGGTTGACTTCTTGCTGGAATCCACAGGGTGCTATCTCCCTTCCCCGTGCAGCTGTGCCAGATGACGTTCTCAGTGCCTGGGAGAGCATGTGGCCAGCTCGTGGTGTTTACCCGCTGCCCTTTCTCTGGCTTATGAGCAGCCACAGCCTTAGCTCAGCAAATATTTAAGAGCTTCACACCCTGCTGGCACAGGCCTGGCTCTGAGAGATCACTTTTCAGTAGGATTGCCGATCCCCTGAGATCAATGCAATAACTTCATAGCAAGTATGAGGACTAGGATGTGAGTGTTCAAGGAGCAAAGAAAACATCCTCCAATTGAGTTTGATGGGACATGGGGCAAGTGCAACTAATTCTGGCCATCCTGTAGCCAGGCCAGAGCCTCTCAGGCTGTCATTTTCCTGGGAAGCCCAATCAGACAGCATCCTAAATAACACTTGTCAAATGTAGGGTTCTTACGATGAGGATCAAAATGCCGACACTGGCAAGTAAATCTATAAACCTCGTTTTCCTTCTTTAAAAATGTCATTCACTCTGGATTATGGTCTGGGTGCTCTGACGCATCAGGAGATGTCTGTGACTGCTAAAGTGAAGTTGAAAAACGTGAGTCTGGAATGGTCTTTATCATGCCATAGTGACGGTGGCTACGAGGCTCATCATGGGATTCGAGGACGAGAGAAAAATCACCTCCCCCAGGGAGAAGAACCTGGGCAGCTCCACCTAGGACCCTCCCTTCTCAACAGACATCTGTCTACGTGTGGTTTTGTTAACTCCCCAAAGTTCAATGGTCTTTCTTATTATGAGCGACATTTTAATTGATGGTTGTCATTAGCCCTTGTAGTAATTTCACAAGTGCAACAAAAAGGCATGGCACATGGGCCACTGTGGGGTACGCATTTCTGTTGAGGTACAATGTGTAGTGCAAATTGACAGGTATGGTAGCTGAAGAAATAGATACAGGGCATACAGACTAAAGAGTTTTTTTTTTTTTTTTTAAATGACAGGGTGATGGATAGGTGAGCACATGTTTTCATGGAAGGATTATACATCTGGGTCCTGGAGACTGGAATGAGCCTGACCATAAGGCTGACCACCCCAAGGTCAATAGCCAGTGGTCAACTCCAAGGCCAATGTCATGGACACACTTTAGGTTCACACATGTTTCTTCCATTCTGTGCTGTCCAGTAGAAGAGTCAGAGATGGTTACTTAAGTTTAAATTAAGTGAAACGAACCTAATTTTTATTTTCCTTGGTCTCACTGCACCAGCTGCTGGTCACCGGAGGCCACCATATTGGATGGATCATGAATAGGATGTTCCAGCATGGCCAAGTTCTACTGGACAGAAAGGGTAAGCACTCCCAATCATGCTGTTTTGTTGTCTCTTTGAATCTCTGCACTTTTATCTTCCATGACTGTAATAAAATGGGCAGTTGCCAATGATGCTTTCATGTGTGCACAAATTCTGGCCAAAGACCGGCCCCCCTGCCTACCCCGTGAGCTAATGGTTATTGGCCAGTGGGCAGTTGGTGAATTGTACTTCTGTTTGCATGTTAAAGGCTGCTTTAGTGGCCAAGCACCCCCATCAGCATTCTGTCATATTAACCTGTACAGCTGTGAGCCTGGTGGGCTGATAAACTGCTCTCATGTTTATGCTTCCGTCCCAGAGAATCTGAGGTAAATTCAAGGTCCCTTTGTAAGGTCCCTAAACAGGGGCAAGGCAAGAAGTAGGCCGACACTGGAGTACCTGTTTCCCACACAGGACACTGACCTTGCAGTCTCCTCTCTGAGAAGAGCTGATTGGAGATCACTGGTACCATGGACTCACAGGGCAGCGGGGAGGTTGGCTTCAGGAGCCGAAACGCAAGAGGTTCAAGCCATGCTCTTGAGATTCGTACTGGGAAGACCTGTGAACTTTGGTTGAATCAGCTAAATATCCATTTCCTCAGCTCTGACATCAAGCATGTCCTCCCTTATAGTCAAGTCTGGGTGAGGAGAGGTTGCAGGTAGAGAGATGCTTGGGGAGGGCTCAGCCCCTGGGGAGGTGGTCTCTCCTCGTGTTCTGTGCTCTGACGGACGCAGGCCGTTTGTCTGTCAGCCTGTCTGGCTCTCCTGAAACTCTTTCTCTTTTGATGCTGAAATGTCTATGGTGAGGCAGCCGGGTCTCAGCAGCCACCGAGGAAGCCGGCTCGTGGGCGGGGGCCATCTCCCTGGTGGCGTGTTATCTGTCCAGTCACTTCTGGGAAGTGCAGGAAGTTGTTCCAGGTAGTGGATGCGTTTTATCTCTCCCGCTGCTCTAGGGCATCACCGCACTGGGATGCGTGCGTGCTCAGCCACGCCCGAGTCTTTTCGACCCTATGGGCTGTAGCCCGCCAGGCCCCTCTGTCCATGGGATTCTCCAGGCAAGAATGCTGGGGTGGGTTGCCATGCCTGCCCTCAGGGCATCTTCCTGACCCAGGGGTTGAACCTGCGTCTCCAGCAGCTCTTGCTTTGGCAAGCTGATTCTTTACCACTGAGCACCCGGGAAGCCCATACTTAAAAAGCCCACTTGCTGTTGTGTAGTTCTACAGGTCAGAAGCCTGACCTGGGTCTCGTGAGCCTAAAACGTGGGTGTGGAAAGGGCAGCCTTTCTCTCTGAAGGCTCTTGGTGAAGATTGATTTTCTTGCCTTTCCCAGTTTCCAGAAGCCACCTGCATTCCTTGGCGTGGGGCCCCTTCCTCCATCTTCAAAGCTGTCAGTGCGGGCTGAGCCCTCCCACTGTGGGGCTCAGGCCCTGCTTCTGTTGTTGGCATGGCATGTCTCTTTCTCTGGCCCTGTCTCCCTCTCCCGCTGCTAAGGGCTGTGGTGATTACACTGAGGCCACTCAGATAACCCAAGACCCTCCCCTTCTCTTAAGGTCCCCAGATTAGCACTATTAACTCCATTTGTACCCTTAATTTTTCTCTGCCCTGCACCCTAGGGTATTCATGGGATTAGGAGATTAGAATGTGGACATCTTTGAGGGGGGGGTGACATTATTCTGATGATGTCTTTGGGACGGTGACATTATTCTAAGGGGGCAGTAAAAGGCAAGCAAAAATCTCAGTGTTGCACTTTACAGTGTCATAGCTTTAATTGGAAAATGGACCATCCTGACATAAAAAGATTGAGACATATCCCATTGTGTTTTTCCAGTTTCTTACTAGTAGAGAGGAAGGTTGACAAATGAACCAACTGAGTCATGTTTCTTTTCTTCTCCAGAAACACATCACGATAATGCCTCCTCCAGATGCTGGTCCTTTTGCCAGGCACGAAGAAGCAAGACCAAAGTGGGTGGTTAGGGTTTTCTCCTTTTTCTGAGCTAATGATCAAGGAAGGTTATGAATTCCCTCTCTTTCCTAAGGTATGTTTCAGATCTGCCCACTCTCCCTTCTGTACATTGATGGCATTATACATGTGGTACCTTTATTAATTAATTCCTTAGCCTGGAAACTTCTGTAACAATTACATCATGGCTGATGACAAATCCCCTTTATTTAATGATACTAGTTTTCCAGTATGATAGTTAAGGAGATTATTTAATGAGGCTGAAGTCAATGTTACTTAACATTGCATTACTTAACATAACATTACAGCATTATTTAATAAAACAAATTTTAAAATGATGCTGGGGAATTAGGTGCATAACTCTCATTATTGTAAATGGTTGCTGCATACCTAATTCCCTGTTCAGTGCACTCAAATCTTGCCTCCAGCCCCTCCTCCTATGGAAATGAGCTCACCAGCATCTGCACAGAACACACTGGGCCCAGGAATAAATAACTGTGGCGATGTTTCTTTGTGTATGCAGAAGTAGCCCTGACCTGGGGAGAGGCAGTGCCTCAACATAGATTCAGTTTGACAATCAGCGGCATTTAAGGGTCATTACCAAGGAAATGAGGTAAACATCTAATTAGTTTTTATTGACTTTCACACTCGGAATGTAAATCTTGGGAATAGGTAGGACTTGTCGCTTTCTGGGGTCTCAGTCTGGCGATGATGTGTTTGAACAAGATGGTTTACTCCTCGGCTGGCAGCTTGTGTCACTTCAGCTGTGTCTGACTTTTGTGACCCTATGGACTGTAGCCCACCAGGCTCCTCTGTCCATGGGATTCTCCAGGCAAGAATACAGGAGTGGCTTGCCTTGCCCCCCTCCAGGGNGATGATGTGTTTGAACAAGATGGTTTACTCCTCGGCTGGCAGCTTGTGTCACTTCAGCTGTGTCTGACTTTTGTGACCCTATGGGCTGTAGCCCACCAGGCTCCTCTGTCCATGGGATTCTCCAGGCAAGAATACAGGAGTGGCTTGCCTTGCCCCCCTCCAGGGGATCTTCCTGACCCAGGGGCTGAACCTGCATCTTCTTCAGTTCCTGCCTTGCGGGTGGATTCTTTACCGTTGAGCCATCAGGGAAGCCCACTACGATCGTAAGTTCAATACACTTCTCTCTTTTCCACACTGAGGCTTTGTCTTTCTTCTTATCCAAGTGTTCAGGAAGGTAGTGGTCTCTGCAGCTGGACCCCATCTGGGTGCTGGTCGGAGTGGCTCTGGGCGTCCCCAAGGAATCCCCAAGGAGATGGAATGGAGACCTTGGCTTCCCCACAAAACAGGCCCAGAGGATGCCTCACTCCCCAGATGGAAAGGTCAGAGTGCGTGGATGAAATGTGTTCTCTTTGTGAAGGCTGAAGGGAGGGAGGAGAGTTTGTTTTCCAAATCCCAATTCCCAAATTCAGGAGGTATTTTTGAGCAATGTAAAGAAAATTGTCTCAGACTAAATAAAGGAAGCGCGATTTCATGCATTTGGAATCAGGCATGTGGAAGTCATTTCTTAAAGGCCCCACATACACGGTACACAGTGTGCATAAAGAATTTCAATTCAGCAGTGTGTTTACGAATATTTGCTGAGAGCTTCGTGTATGTATCCTGTTGTGGATGGTCCTGGATATGCAGAACTTCATTGGCCAGTCTGGGAGAACTGTAAGTTACAGGTANTCTTTTTTAAAAAATATTTATTTTTTATTTATTATTCATTTGGCTGCATCAGTTCTTAGTTGTGGAAGAACTTCTTGTTGTGGTGTAATGGCTTCTCCAGTTGTGGAATGAGGGCTTGGGCTCAGTAGTTGTAACTCTCAGGCTTAGTTGCCCCATGGCATGTGAGATCTTAGTTCCCTAACCAGGGATTGAACCCATGTCCTTGCTTTGAAAGGTGGATGCTTAACCACTGGACTGTCAGGTAAGTCCCCAGCAAGTGTTTCTTTAGTGTCTGGTAGAAACACAGCTCTGAGTCCACTAAGTGCTCTGGAGTGAGCAAGAAATGAAGAGAGACTGAACCTATGGATGTTTTGAAACCTGAAGAATTATGTCAGGTATTACAGAAATTGCTAAANGGACTGCCAGGTAAGTCCCCAGCAAGTGTTTCTTTAGTGTCTGGTAGAAACACAGCTCTGAGTCCACTAAGTGCTCTGGAGTGAGCAAGAAATGAAGAGAGACTGAACCTATGGATGTTTTGAAACCTGAAGAATTATGTCAGGTATTACAGAAATTGCTAAACGCACGGGCATTACAGAAACAGGTCACAGCCATTGCACACATTTTCCCAGAACCTGTGATTTTTTATTTGGTTTTATGTTTAATTTTGCTGTGGTAGGAAAATGTTGTTATAGGAAGTATTTCTCTTATGATGTGTCGGGGGCTTTGTGGGGAGGATACACACAGGCCATGAGTCTTCCTATCNTTTGGTTTTATGTTTAATTTTGCTGTGGTAGGAAAATGTTGTTATAGGAAGTATTTCTCTTATGATGTGTCGGGGGCTTTGTGGGGAGGATACACACAGGCCATGAGTCTTCCTATCTGTTTTAGAGGAATCTTGCTCAGTGATTAGTAACTGGGAAGTGTTCTGTGGATTCTTGAAGGCAAATAAGAAGTTCTTCAAAGCTAGGAGTCTTTTGGTCCTGTTAGATTTTTGTCAGTGCAGTGTTTCTCAACTCAACTCACTGGAGTGGCTTTAAAAAAATACTCTCATACACTTATTCCTGGATATTTTGATTTAATTGTGTGGGGGTAGTATTTTCAAAAGCTTCTCAGTTCTCTTTATATTTTACATATCTCTCTGTAATGTTTTGAGCCTATGGTATATAGTTATAATAATCACACTAAAGTCCATCTTTTTTGCTAATTCTAACATCAGTTCTGGATTGGTTTTAATGAATTATTCTCATTATGGGTAATGTTTTGCTGCCTTTTGCAAGTCTGTTAATCTTTGTTTACATGTCACACTTGTGTGTTTTTATCTTTTTGAGAGCTGCATATTTTTATATTCTTTTAAAAAATCTACTTTAGTTTTAAAGGAAGAAAATATTTTAATTACATTTAAAATTAGCTAGAACCTTGTGCTTGTGCCAAGGAGATTCCTGGGAGGGTTGGAACATTTCTGATGAATGGGCCACCCTGGCCATAGCTGATATAATCGCTTCAAACCCCACCTGTGGAGGTCTGGACCAGAGAAGAGGCTGATTCCTACCCAGAAGAATGACCTGGGGCCAGCAAGATCTAGCCTGGGAATGTCCCCACAGCCTCTTATTAATATTTTGAAGTATTCTTTTCTTACAGTGCAATTGAGTTACTTGGAGACTGTTTAGTCCTTTTGAGTCTTTAATGATGTCTAAGATGGCTTCAAAGAGATCCAACCAGTCCATTCTCAAGGAGATCAATCCTGGGATTTCTTTGGAAGGAATGATGCTAAAGCTGAAGCTCCAGTACTTTGGCCACCTCATGCAGAGTTGACTCATTGGAAAAGACTCTGATGCTGGAAGAGATTAGGGGCAGGAGGAGAAGGGGACGACAGAGGATGAGATGGCTGGATGGTATCACGGACTCGATGAGCATGATTCTGGGTGAACTCCGGGAGTTGGTGATGGACAGGGAGGCCTGGCGTGCTTTGATTCATGGAGTCACAAAGAGTTGGACACAACTGAGTGACTGAACTGAACTGAACTGAAGATGGCTTCAGAGCTGTTCTCGATCTAGGGTTAATTTTTTTACTTCTACAGATGCAAAGGTTTCTGAACATTTTGTTAAACATCCAATGAATCCTGAGTTTCTTCAACTTGGCTGGGGGATAGAGGTATTATTCTTGGCCTCAGATGGACACCTGTCAAGGTTCCCTCTATCCCTTCAGGTAGTTCTCTCCTTAGCCACTGGTAAGCCCCTTACCTGTGTTATTACAGTACTCAGCCGAATATTCAAAGGGAATTCCCAGTTGGGAGCCCTCCAAGATGCTCTTTTTGTGAATTTCCTCAGTTTATTCTGAAGTGAAACCAAGGCTGATAAAATAACCCAGGCTGAATGGATCAAAAATGGTCATGCAGAGATGGTTTGCTCTTTTCCTTGCCCTGCATCACTGCATTTTCTCCCTTTTTTAACTTTTAATGAACTGGAGATTTATCTGTCAAGAGCTCTCTTGTCATTGTTGAATGACTTTGAGATGGACAAGCGAACAAAGCAACAAACCAAACACCAATTGTATTATAGAGACTTCTACCAAAACCGTGGCAAAAAAAAAAAAAAAA
>SJYA01001890.1:197445-215875 GCA_006410615.1 Neotragus moschatus
CACCTCAATAAAAGTCTCCATTTGAGATTGGGAGATTAGTGTCAGTGAAATTTGTCTAGTTAAACTAATTAGCTGCTTTTTTATTTGTTATGTTGTTGTTGAGCCAAATAAGCTCTGTGAACAAATAAACAAACACATACTGCTTCTTTCATTCCTCTCCAAAATGTTATCTTGCCTCAAAAATCAACAAGCACTTGTTACTGTAGTGTGTGGTTCTTGACTGAAAGGAGGATTGTGACATCAGAATTTGCAGAAACAGAGAGTCTGCTCCTGGGTTTTGTATTTCAAAAGTCTAGGTCCCTAGGCAAACAAAAGGACTTGGGGAATAATTAGCAGATTTGGGAGCAAGCAACAAACAGACTTTCCTACCCTTAGACAAGAAGAGAATCCTTGGGAACATGCAGAGTTTGAGATGATGGAGACGTTAGGGACCGTAGGAGCCCTTCCCCTCTCTGAGTGTCTTCTCACAGGGTAAATTAGCTGCAGACACAGGGTGAAGGGATTGTGTGGAGGTAAACATGCCAGGCTTCTCTGTCCTTTCCCATCTCCCTGAGTTTGCTCAGACTCATGTCCATTGAGTAGATAATGCCATCCAACCATTTCGTCCTCTATTGCCCCATTCTCCTCTTGCCCTTAATCTTTCCCAGCATCAAGGTCTTTTCTAATGAGTCAGCTCTTTGCATCAGGTGGCCAAAGTACTGGAGTTTCAGCTTCAGCATCAGTCCTTCCATGAATATTCAGGGTTGATTTCTTTTCATATTGACTAGTTTGATCTCCTTGCAGTCCAAGGGGCTCTCAAGAGTCTTCTCCAACACCACAGTTCAAAAGCATCAATTCTTTAGTGCTCAGCTTTCTTTGAAAGTCTAACTCTCACATTCGTACATGAATACTGGAAAAACCATAGCTTTGACTATATGGACCTTTGTCAGCAAAGTGATATCTCTACTTTTTAACACACTGTCTGGATTTGTCATATCTTTTCTTCCAAGGAGCAAGCATCTTTTAAGCATCTCCAGTTTGAGAAGCTAGAAATCTACAAAGCAAGGGCATGGAATTTTGAGATTAATCCACCTACCATGGGGGTCCGTGTCAGTGCAGACATGTCGGGAAAGAAACCCATGGAAAGAGAGAATTAAAACTGGACCTCCAGGGAAAAGGAGGTTTTGGCCAGGAGCAGCTTCTCAGTGAGGGGTGTGGCCTGAGCAGAGAGTTAGTACCAGGCAGGAACCTGGTGAGTTTGAGCAAAAGTGGGTTTGGTGGTGGCTGTGGTTATTCTAACAAAACCTTGACTGAGCCTGGGCTCTGTAGACCCAATTGCAATTTACACTTTTCTGTCAGGACAAATGAAAATGGCTGTTTGATCTTTAAGTGAATATAATTTTCCAGCACCCACAAGATATTATTGGTTAAACAGAAGAGAGGCATAGTAAATTTCCCAGCAGGAAACAATGCCGTTATTCTTTTCTATGGAAAATAAATACTAAGTTCTAAGTGGTGTTTTTGGATGCATCCACTGAGTCGCTAAATCAGCCAGGCCTCCTCTCCACTGTGTCTCGAATGGGTGATAGACAACTGCTGAATTACTGCCGGCAACTGGTAATTTTGCCATCCAGGGCCTCACTCTGCTCATTTAACGTTAGGAAATCTCAATACTTTTGTAAACGACTTAAAATATTTGACATGTATGTCTCGATTCTTTGAATACCGTGGAGACTGGGGAAAGAAGTCTTTGTTAAAAACTCGGCTTTTGAGGAATACTGAGAATGGAGTTTCAGCATCAGAAAAAAAAAGGTGCGAGGAGAAACCAAGGCAGCAAAGCCTCAGCGCCAGCTCGCCTGTCCTGTCCGCACCAAGTTCAGCATCACACGCCTGGACATATTTGGGAGGTTAATGAAATAATGAGAAGACTGCTGCCTCCTAAGCCCCTCATAGAGAAAAACCCTTTGCATTGCTGAGAAATGTGATACCATGATTTCCACTAACGATTCCCATGGAAGGCCAGTGAAATTCATCACAGATGCGGTCAGGATAATTATAGANCTTACCTGAATTTCCTGCCTGGCCTCTAATCAATTTCTATTGATAGGGGGAGGCCAAGAATCTGGCCAGTATCAGCCAGATGCCTCCTAGAATGTCCCTCAATTTGCATTTGTCTGATGTTTTCTGGTGTTCGCATCCAGGTATGGATTTGAGAGAAGGCAACCCCAGAGGCGGGTTGCCTCACACCACACAGGGGTGCTTGCTATTGGCACGACTTGTTATGAATGATGGGAACCTTGATCACTTGTAAGATGGTCTCCCAGGTTTCTCCACTGTAAAAGTGACCATTTTTCCCTTTCCAAGCTCTATTCATTAGAAGTGAATTGCTGAAACCAGCCCATCCTCAAGGGAGAGAATTAAGCTCCATCTCCTGGAAGGAGGAATATTAAAGAAAGTGTGGACATATGTTCAACCCACTCCAGGAATTAATAAACACTTTGGGGAGAGGTACTTGAGGCTATGCTAATGCCCTATTCTCTTGGACTTAACTCCTACCCCAGCCCCAAATCTGAGCCATCACTGGCCTCTTTTCCACTCTGTGCTTTTACTTTTCCAAAGTGTTGTAAAATAGCACACTGTGTGTGTGTGTGTGTGTGTGTGCTCAGTTGCTAAGTCGTGTTTGACTCCGTTTTTTTTAAATTAATTAATTAATTTTTTGGAGGCTAATTGTTTTACAATATTGTATTGGTTTTGTCATACATTGACATGAATCCACCATGGGTGTACATGTGTTCCCCATCCTGAACCCCCCTCCCACCTCCCTCCCCATCCCATCCCTCTGGGTCATGTGCGACTCTGTGAAACCCCATGGACTGTAGCCCACTGGGCTTCTCTGTCCATGGGATTCTCCAGGCACGAATGCTGGAGTGGGTGGCCATTTCCTCCTCTAGGGGATCTTCCTGACCCAGGGACTGAACCTGAGTCTCCTGTGTCTCCTGCATTGGCAAGCAGATTCTTTACCACTAAGCCAGCTGGGAAGCCCATAAATGGCATGCACCTATAACCAGTAAGAACTTGCTGTATAGCACAGGGAACTCTTCTCAATACTCGGTAATGACCTATACGGGAAAAAATTTTTAAAAAGAGTGGATATATGTATGTGTATAACCAATTCAACTTGCCGTATAGTAGCAACTAACACAAAATTTTAAATCAAACTATACTCCAGTAAAAATTAAAGACAAAAGCAAAATGTTGCATAAATGGAACCCTAAGGTATATTGCCTCTTGACTTTGGCTATTTCCACTTAGCAAAATCTATGTGAGCCATTCATACTATTGTGTGAATTGATCACTCATTCCTTCCTATGAGTGAGTGAAAGTCACTCAGTCGTGTCTGACTCTGCGACTCCATGGACTATATAGTCCGTGGAATTCTCCAGGCCAAAATACTGGAGTGGGTAGCCTTTCCCTTCTCCAGGAGATCTCCCTGACCCAGGGATTGAACCCAGGTCTCCTGAATTGCAGGCAGATTCTTTATCATCTGAGCCACCAGGGAAGGCCAAGAGTACTGGACTGGGTAGCCTACCCCTTCTCAAGTGGATCTTCCCAACCCAGGAATCGAACCAGGGTCTTCTGCATTGCAGGTGGATTCTTTACCATCTGAGTTAACAGGGAAGTCCAATAGAGTATTATTCCTTTTCACAGATACACCACTGTTTGATAATCCATTCACCTGTTAATGCATATGTGAATTGTTTCTAATTTGGGGCAGTTAATGAGGTGGATGAAACTGGAGCCTATTATACAGAGTGAAGTAAGCCAGAAAGAAAAACACCAATACAGTATACTAATGCATATATATGGAATTTAGAAAGATGGAAATGATAACCCTGTATACGAGACAGCAAAAGAGACACAGATGTATAGAGCAGTCTTTTGGGCTCTGTGGAAGAGGGCAAGGGTGGGATAATTTGGGAGAATGACATTGAAACATGTATGATATCATACGTGAAACAAATCGCCAGTCCAGGGTTGATGCAGGATACAGGATGCTTGGGGCTGGTGCACTGGGATGACCCAGAGGGGTGGGATGGGGAGGGAGGTGGGAGGGGGGTTCAGGATGGGGGACACATGTACACCCGTGGCGGATTCATGTTNAGGGATAATTTGGGAGAATGACATTGAAACATGTATGATATCATACGTGAAACAAATCGCCAGTCCAGGGTTGATGCAGGATACAGGATGCTTGGGGCTGGTGCACTGGGATGACCCAGAGGGGTGGGATGGGGAGGGAGGTGGGAGGGGGGTTCAGGATGGGGGACACATGTACACCCGTGGCGGATTCATGTTGATGTATGGCAAAACCAATACAATATTGTAAAGTAATTGGCCTCCAATTAAAATAAATAAATTTATACTAAAAATAAATTTAAAAATAAAAAATAACAATGCAGAAAAAGAATAAAACTCATAAATAGACTTGCAGACGTAAAGAATAGACTTATGATTGCCAAGGAGGAGGGCAGTTTCAGCATGTGTCTCCTTGATAATTAATGATGTTGAGTATCTATGATGCTGAGATTCCTGTGAGATCTAGGAATCTATGTTTGCTTGCCATTCATATATTACCTGGTGAGGTGTCTGCTCAGGTCTTTGCCCACTTTTAATTGAGTTGTTGAGTTTAAGAGATCTTACATATACAAAACGTATGTCTTTTATTAGATATGTGATTTGAAACTATTTTTTTCCAAGTGTGTAGCATGTTTTTTTTCATTCTCTTAACAGTGTATTTCACATAGTAAAACCCTTTGTTCTTAAAAAGTCCAATTTACCCTTCTTTTGTTTCCTTTTAAGGTGTGTCATAGCTATAAACTCATTGTCAAACAGTTCAGGTAGATTTTTCTCCCTAGAAAATCTCTAGAAGAGGTTTCCTTCTAGAATTTTAATATTTTATATCTTCCAGATATTTAAAAACTAAGAATATGCATTTGTTTCTCTCTCCCCCTCCTCCTTCTTGGCAATATCTTTGTCTGGTATTAGAATTAGGATAAACCTGGCATCATAAAATAACTTGAGTAGTGCTCTCTTTAAAAAAAATTTTTTTGGAAAATGTATCCCGATTTGGTAATATTTCTTTCTTAAATATTTGATTGAATATGCCAGTGAAGCTATCTGGATCTATTTTAAAAAGATTTTTCACTACTAATTTAGTCTCTTAATGTATATAGGTCTATTTAGATTATCTATTTCTTTTATTTTTAAATCTACTTCTTTCCAAGTTTTGGTTGTTTCTGTGTCTTTCAAGAGATTGGTATGTCTCATTTCAGTTGCTGAATTTGTCATCGTAACTTTCTTTGTAATATTTTCTTCCTTTTCTTAATATCTGGGGGATTAGTAAAGATGATCCTTCTTCCAATTTTGATATTGATAGTTTGTGAGTCATTTCTTTTTATGTTTCCTTTTTTATTTTAATAAAAGTATTAAAAAACTTAATATTAATGTCTTTATATTTTAAATGAATTTCTTCTAGACAGAATATGTTTGAGTCTTCCCCTTTTTTAAATCCAACCTGACAGTCTCTGTCTTTTAACTATCTTTCATGTAGACCATTTGTATTTTAAAAATCACTGATAACATTGGATGAAAACACACCATTTTGTTTGCTGTTTTCTGTTTATTTCACTTTTTAAAACTATTTCTCCCTCTCTCTGCCTTCTCTAGATTTAACTAATGATTCTATGATTACATTTTATTTTTTCTACTATGTATTTATACATCTCAATTTTTAAATGTTTGCCTTAATATTTACAATTGACTTAAAAAAATCTAAGTTCACTTTCAAGAAATATGATGCCCACTTCATATGTAGGATGAGAGACTTACAGAAATATCTTCCTAATTCTTCCCTCCCATCCGTTGTGTCATCCTTGTCATATGTTTACATTTACATACAAACACGTGATGCTTGGTGTGTTTGTAAGATGGTGCAAGCCCTCACCCATGTCTGCNTGACTTAAAAAAATCTAAGTTCACTTTCAAGAAATATGATGCCCACTTCATATGTAGGATGAGAGACTTACAGAAATATCTTCCTAATTCTTCCCTCCCATCCGTTGTGTCATCCTTGTCATATGTTTACATTTACATACAAACACGTGATGCTTGGTGTGTTTGTAAGATGGTGCAAGCCCTCACCCATGTCTGCAGTCACACGCTCTCCATGCTCATGCTCACCCATGTTTGGCCTTTATCAATTAATTAACAGTTTAAATTCCGTTCAGTTCAGTCACTCAGTTGTGTCCGACTCTTTGTGACCCCATGGACTACAGCACACCAGGCTTCCCTGTCCATCAGCAACTCCTGGAGCTTGCTCAACTCATATCCATTGAGTCGGTGATGCCTTCTAACCATCTCATCCTCTACTGCCCCATTCTCCTCTTGCCCTCAATTTTTCCCAGCATCAGGATCTTCTCCAATGAGTCAGTTCTTCGTATCAGGTGGCCAAAGTATTGGAGTTTCAGCTTCAGCATCAATCCTTCCAGTGAATATTCAGGACTGATTTTCTTTAGGATGGACTAGTTGGATCTCCTTGCAGTCTGAGGGACTCTCAAGAGCCTTCTCCAACACCACAGTTCAAAAGCGTCAANTTGTAGTCCATGGGGTCGAAAAGAGTCAGACACGACTGAGCGACTGGACAACAGGCTAAGGGGATGCATTTCCGGGGTTCTGATGGAAGGTAAAGGAAAGCTGAGATCCCATGTTTCTCCTGCATGTTGACCCCTAATCTACATTTGCCCACTTTACCATTATTCTTATTTTGAGGAAGTCATTTTCATCCTGATATTCTAGAATGCTGCTTATGTTTCGAAGGGAAGTTTTTAGAGCAGTGGCGATGTTTTCCATGAAATATCTGAATTAGGTGTGCAGGCTTTTAAAATCCATTTCACTAGGCACTTAGGGGTGCACTTGCAAACACTCAGAAAGACCTCAGGGAAGAAAATAGCTTAGGAGTACTTAGAAATGAGACTGCGTCTTGCTTCTTCTTGCAGGTTCTGATAGCCAGAGGTAGGAATGCATCTTCTGTTCCAGGAGGACATTGAGACAGACGTGATGAGCAAACCTGGAACTGGGTGATGGGAGGGGCTTCCCCCGAGGAGGACAAGCAAGACTTCTGAGCATCTACCACACCCCAGGGATGCTGACCAGCCTGCCAGGGAACCAAGACATCACTTCAAGGGTCAGTGCCCTGAAGGATGTGACAGGGTGGGTGTGGGGTAAGGACCAAGCTGGGCAGAAGGGACAGAGCTCTGGCAGCTCCTTGACTCTCCCCCACGAACCCTGCTGTCCTCGGGATGTCCCAGAGGTCCTGGGACTCACGACAATTGACTGTGCTCACCTTGCTCCCCTCCAAGCTTGGGATGCCCTATCCCAGAGTCACCACTGACCACAGAGGGAGTGTTTACACAGTGGAAATCGGCAAACACAGCAGATCAAAGCTTCCTGCCCTGTCTCCTGAAAGCTGGATGTTGACACTGGTTGGCCACTCCTGCCCCAAGGGCTCTCTCTGTCCCCAATGTCTCCCCTGCCCCCCCAACTCCCAACCCATGTAGCTGACTACTATTGGCAAGAAGCAGCCTGTCTCTACAGTTTGGGTCATCTCCCTGGGCATCCCTTGGAGCTTGGATGGGGAGGGGCAGGTAACACCCAGGGTCACGTTTGCAAAGAGCTTAGGTGGTTGCAGACCTATCAGGAGGAGGCTTTGGGGGAGGAAGGAGCCCCATGTGACCTGCGTCTCAGGAAGCCCCTCCCCTGGGATGTGCTGCAGGTAGACCCTGGGAGGGACACGCAGCAGCTGCAATGCACTGGAAGCAGACTAGGAAGAAGACACAGGAGCAGAACATGGAGGGGCTTAGAGAAGTCCAAAGTCTGGTGGGTAAATTGTTGTGGGTTATCCCTTCTGAAGGGGCTTCCCTGGTAGCTCAGTGGTAAAGATCCTACTTGCCAATTCAAACAATGCAGGTTCAATTTCTGGGTTGGGAGGATCCCCTGGAGAAAGGAATGGCAACCCATTCCAGGATTCTCTGGAAATTCCATGGACAGAGGATCCTGGGGGGCTACAGTGCATGGGACTGCAAAGAGTAGGACACGACTAAGTGATTAACACACAACCCCTCTGAAAATCGGAGTGAATTAAAGGGAGATTAGAGGGGAGACCATGGATGCTAGTGAACATGTAGTCGTTCTGAACATGAGAAGTATTGCATTACGGGAATAACCAAGAAAGAGTTTGATGAAATGGCTTATTTATTTTTAGGCTCAACAAGATTTGTAAAGTAGAGCATTGATTGATTGATGACTCATTGATTCAATCAGAAGCTTATGGAGAGCACACTGCATGTTGGGCAAAATGTGCTGGAGCTGCATTGAACAGATTAGATGAGGGCCCTAGCTTACTGCCTGGTGGGAGAGATAAGAGAGAATCTAATAATGACATCAACAATTAGGGGATTGCGAATTGTAGCGTGTGTGAGCTTTACAGACAGAAGGGAGCGTGTCAAAAGTCCTGGGGTACAAGTGAACCTCCCGCCAGGAAGGGACAGAGTGACCGGCCTGTGGGGGTGGAGAGGCCCGAGGGCTGAGCTGGCCACGACACCCAGGCTAGGTCTTCGAGTGACAGGGAGCACTGAGGGCGTAAACCAGGCAGGTGGGCCTTCAGAGGTGCTGTGTTAAAGTCCACGTTAACAGAGTGCTGTGTTAAAGTCCACTTTAACAGGGTGCTGTGTTAAAGTCCACTTTAACAGGCAGGGATGTTGTGGGGGGACAGATAGACTGGTGGAGAGTCCTGGAAAGAATAGCTCCTGACTCTTCACATCCTGGTCCTAAACTCCACGGTTCCCAGGGCCTGCGAAGTCACAGCCTGACACCTGTTTCCCCAGCTCACCTTGTGATTTTCATAAATGCAAATTCAAATACTTATCTGCTCTGTAAAGACTTAGTGAGTTTAAATAACCATCATCCCGTCAATGAATTCCAGGGATGTTGGAATCATCGTTCTCACAGATAGAACAGACATTAAATCCACAGGGGAGTCATTAAAAGATGGCTCTTTCTCTCCATTTGACCAAAGCGGCAGTTGTAATGTATTTATTCAGGATTTAGAAAATAGAATTCAATTAGAACTGAAATGGTGTTAAATTAAGTAATTCCTATTGTATTTGTCTGACAGACAGGGGTGGCCTGACCTGGGAGGGAAGTGCCCCTTCTACGCCCCCGGTTCCCTTTCAGTGGCTGACAGAGACCACTGGATCCCGCTTAACCCATTAAACTCTCATTTAATTCTGTTAGTGACACCTGAGAGCCATGCAGGTTTATTGGTGCAATTTGATAAGTTAATAGGAATAATCTTCTTTGTTCACCTTCTCTGGTGGGACTTCACTCATGCAGTATTACTGTCAGGCGCAAGTCATGTGGCTTGATCATGTTCCCTTTAAATAACAAGGTATAAAGAAAGGCTAAAACAGATGGAAATGGATACGCCAGTTCCCTTTTTATTTTGCTTTTTACCATGATAGAGTTTGAGATTTCGGTGACAAGGAGACTTTGAGCTATTTGGGAAGAAGCTGTTTCAATACCTGCTTCGTTGCAGTTAAATTCTTGGTCGCTGTCTGCCCAAAAAGGGTAGATTTCAGGCAATTATTATGGACTTGACAGAATTTTCTAGCCAATTAGAAAACAAAATGAAAAATATTCGTGGTTTAAAAAAGCCCAGACCACTAAAGAGAAAAAAGGAAAAACACATGGATTTGGGGTTTGGCTGTCTACATCCAGGGAATGTGCTATGCTCAGTCACTCCAATCATGTCCAACCCTTTGTGACCCTAAGGCCTGTAGCCCACCAGACTCCTCAGTCCATGGGATTCTCCAGGCAAGAACACTGGAGTGGGTTGCCACGCCCTCCTCCAGGGGGTCTTCTCGATCCAGAGATTGAAACCCAAGTCTCCTGCGTCTTCTGCAGGTGGATTCTTCAATGCTGCACCACCGGGAAAAGCCCCACCCAACGANACTCCTCAGTCCATGGGATTCTCCAGGCAAGAACACTGGAGTGGGTTGCCACGCCCTCCTCCAGGGGGTCTTCTCGATCCAGAGATTGAAACCCAAGTCTCCTACGTCTTCTGCAGGTGGATTCTTCAATGCTGCACCACCGGGAAAAGCCCCACCCAACGAATACTTAAGCAACTTTCAATTTCTCCCTCTGCTGCATAGTCACGGTGTAATGTGAATATCCAGATCCTTTACTGGGACAAACATTCACACTCAGGGGTAAAACTTGTTCTACAGCTATAACAATTACACGTCCAAATGCGGCTTCTGAAGACGTGAAGAGAATCCTGAATGGCAGACTGCATTTTATCCATTTGAGATTATAGCTAGAGTATGAGATATGTTGGTAAAAATTAGGCTCCACTCCCACAAGTTACCATTTGTTTCTATAGACTGAGGATCAAATGCAGTGACATCTTTTTCTATGCTTAGAAAATAAATGGTAGACAGTTTGGTTTTGAGAGGAAAAGGGATGGGTGGAGGGCTTAGAACATCGCTGTGGATTTCTGAGGTTGGTGTTGAAATTGGAGCGTGAATTGAGACAAATGGTAAGAAATGTTTGCAGTCCCTAGACAAACAGCAACCTCAATGCATTTTTCATACATGTAGACTTGGCAGTTTTCAAAATGCCTCTCACAGAAATGGCTAACATATGATAAATACCCCATAAGACATGTACGATCCCTTTGGAGCCTCAGGAAGCAGATGGTGTGTCTGTAAAAATAAGGATCAGGCAAAGAGAGCAAAGGGGAGTAGGCCTCGGAGGCTCCTGTTAGCAGAACACCACCCACCCAGAAGCCTGAAACCCTTTGTTGATCCAGAGAAAATTCTGAGTTCAGATGAAAGGTAATTTCGCTGAAATACACTGAGGAAGTGATAACTCATGGCACGGACTTTTGTTGCTGGAACATGTAGGTTCTCACTTTTCGCTGCAGGCACCGTTCAGAGAAGCTCAAGCTGAGGGTGCTTCCTCTTGAAGAATGAGGTCACCAGCCGGAAAACTGGATCAAATCTCATCATCTCAAATGACCAGAGGAGTCTTGATCCTGGCTAAGAAGGTGAGAGACCAAAGAGGAGGAGATGCCATCCGTGGTTGGTGCTGAGCTCGAGTAGGTGGCTCTTTTCTGGACATGTGGGTGGCGAGTCTGGCATTCAAAGACATGTATGTGCCATTTAACAAGAGATGCACTCGGCTTCCTGCTGGAGGGCGAAGGCTGGGAATCCCAGACAGGAGTCCACAGCCTCTCCTCCTCTCCAGGGTCAACCACGAGCCCCAAGCTTTTGCTCAAGGAAGGCTGAGCTGCCCCTCCAGGTGTCGATGCCCTACCTTGTTGTGTTGTTCAGTCACTAAGTTGTGCTGATTCTTTGTCACCTCACGGACTGCAGTAGCCAGCTCCTCTGATCTCTGCTATCTCCCAGAGTTTGCCCAAATTCATGTCCATTGAGTAAAAGATGCTATCTAATCATCTCATTCTCTGCTGACCCCTTCTCCTTCTGCCTTCAATCTTTCCCAGCATCAGGGTCTTTCCAATGAGTTGGCTCTTCACATCAGGTGGCCAAACTATTGGAGATTCAGCTTTAGTGTTAGCTTCAGTCCTTCCAGTGAACATTCAGGGTTGATTTCCTTTAGGATTGGCTGGTTTGATCTCCTTGCCATCCAAGGGACTCTCAAGAGTCTTCTCCAGCAGCCTAATTGGAAAGCACCAGTTCTCCAGTATTCAGCCTTCTTTATGGCCCAGTTCTCACCTCCGTATATGACTACTGGTAAAACTATAGCTTTGACTATGCAGACCTTGTCAGCACAGTGATGCCCTGTACATTCTGATTATCGAGTGTGCTTGTTATGTCTTTGAATGCCCTGTAGTTTGTTCCAAAGGAGAGCAGCCCACCGGCTCTACTAGCAGTGTGGTCACTGGCTGGGCCAAGTGTCCTGCAAGCCCACATTAACCTTGAGAGGTAGCAGCTCTGGCAAAGCTGTGGCAACAGAGGGTCAGGATGGGAAACCAAGAAAGCAAATACCTCCTTAATCGAGTCCTGGTGCCCCTCTGGGTTGTGGGGGAAATATCTCTATGTGGTTTATTCACTTAGTTAAATCCATATTTCCTTCCTCAAGAGTAGGAATCGTGATAATAACCAAGTCCACGAAAGAAAGTAAAAGTTTACAATAGTTTGTGAATCATGAAACACTTCAGATGCTGGGAGCAAACAGCGCAGTGACTCAGGCTGTTCAGTGAGCCCTTTGTCTCCTAACAGGTGGCGGATGCCCGCTGGGACAAGACTTGGGTTTCCTGTCCCTCTGGCAGGCATGTATGCCCACGTGCACATTTTGAATCAGTTCCCGAAGTGGACAGGCCATGAGAACGATTGCACAAACCTCTATTTTCCTAAATCATTGTTTGAGAAAAATTGTTCTGAGTTTTCAATGCAAGAGCCAATAGCCATCCAGTTTATTGTGCCACATTCAATCAATTCCTAAAAGTCCTGGGAAAAACAGATTGTATGTAGTAATAATAATCATAATGTCTATTTGCCTATCTTGAGCTGCATTTTTACGTTACCTTGTGGAATTCTTAAAAGCAGGAGTTATTACTCTAATGTTAGAGGTGAAGCCTAGAAATAAAATAACTTTCCCAGACAATGAATAGGGGTACAGGGTTTGCATGCCATGCACTTGAATTGTTAACTTGAACAGCAGCTTTCCCACCACGTTCTGAGTGTCAGGCACTATGTTAAGCATGTTATGTGTGCAGTCACTGCTCCCTGGGTGCTCAGGAATTGTTGCTGATCAATAAGTCATGTCAGCATCCGGGAGAGATCACTGCTGAGAGGATGGTTTCTGAAGTCCGCTTTTCCCCACCGAGTAGACAAACCCTCTGAGGGGCTCTTCTAACAGAGACAGGCTCCAAGCCCCTTGGCATACTATCCTTACCTTCAAATGTAAAGAGATTCTCCCCCCTCTCAGCAACATCTTCAGTGTGGTACCTTAGTTCTACACCCAGGAGACAGGCAGTCTGTTCCCATGATGTTGTCAAGTTCAGGGTCACTCGCTCATTTCTCGATGTCCTCACCAGTTGTTCAGTTAGACCCAGGCTCAGCAGCAGTCTCTGTGTCAGGCTGTACTTTGCATGGAAAATAAATGCCACCCCCCCACAAAAAAATCACAGCTTCCAAACCATATGGTTTCAATCTTTCACTGGTGATTTAAATTTTAAAATGTTTCTATTATAAACCCTGAAGAGTGGTTTCTTCTGGGTTCATTTTAAAATCGCCCTGTAACAATCCTGTTCCTGGAAATATCAGTCAAACTTAATAATAGGAGAGTTGAAAATAGAATGATAAAGACTTTTCTAACACTTCTTTCCCCCATTTAAGTTAGATGACAATTTTGTTTACTTGGTTCAAGTGAAATTCCAGTTGCATTGTGAGCTTTTTAGAAAAATGAGACATTTATCTTCTCTCTGTATAACATGGAGCTCACAAGCTCCTGTAATCTTGATATAATCTTTACAGAGGTCCATAAAGAAGGCTGCCACAGTATATAAACCTATCATGGCCAGGGCAGCCTGTTTCGCCCAGCTCATGGACCAAATGATACTGAGTTTTCTCCTTGGTCCATTAGGGAAGAACTTAGTGTTAGTCGCTTAGTTGTGTCCAGCTCTTTGCAACACTATGGACTGTAGCCTGCCAGGCTCCTCTGTCCATGGTATTCTCCAGGCAAGAATACTGGAGTGGGTAGCCATTCCCTTCTTCAGGGGATCTTCTGGCGCCAAACTCAGGTCTCCTGCATTGCAGGCAGATTCTTTACCATCTGAGCCACCAGGGAAGCCCTTAGGGAAGAAGATGCAGCTGATATCACGTGTACATTTGGTCAAGAGTCCTCAAAATCAAATACCACTGTGGTCACGCAGGACATATACATAAGTAAAACACACTTGGTGTGAAGAGAGAAAGGAACTCCTCCTCTACCCCCACTGTAGCTCTAGCATCTTCTGGTCACATGGGAAGCGGGCACCATGCGGTCAGATCTTAATTTCCCAGGAAAAGCCAGGAATCCAGACACTTTATGTGAAATCACCTTAGCTATTGGCAGGTCGTTAAAAAAGCAAAAGGAGAAGCATGGCACCAGCCAAGCAGAGCAGACCAGCGGGCCACGGATGCCGGCGCCCTGCAGCCTGTGTTCCTGCTCCATTCTGAGGTCAGGTTGGATCTGAGCATCTCCCTGAATCTCATCCTCGACAGGCTAATTATTCTGAGTGTCTGTCCTGGACATCGTGGCTTTTATACTCACACGTTCTTACCTTGTTTTTATTAATACTTCTAGTTCCCCGCTTTACAGCTCTGCCTCACGACCTGTTATCACCCAAATTATTATTATCAGCAGCTGGATTTGACAGGTTTTCTCAGTTCTGCTCCCATTACTATTCTACTCAATTCCGCGCCCCCCCACCCCGTTGTGCTGTATTTTATACATGCACAAAGACATATTAGGAGCTTCAAATACATTCAGCACCAAGCAAGTCACTTAATACAGTGATCGCTTAGTGCCCTTTGCAACAACTGCATTTAAAATGTATCGTTCTTTATTTACTGCTCTGGTCCACACTCTCGACTTGATGCTAACATTTCTTGACTTACCATTCAGTCAATAATTCCAGAGAACAATTGGTTTCCCTGAATTCTCCCACAAATGTCCTTAATTTCCTTGCTTTAATTCCCAGAGTCATTCGTATTAACTCCCCAGTCTAGTGAGATTACAGCTTTGTGGCTCTCAGCTGTTGGCTGAAAAGGACCCACACAAAATGCTAAAGATCCTCCAAGCTTGTGTTTCTCAGTAGGTTTATAGCATCTTCTCTTTCTGCCTCTTATTTTCAATCCTTCAAGGCAAAACTATTTAATGTATGTGTTTGAAAGTAGTCTCATTTTGAATTCATATGGGTCATCATTTAAAAAATTACCAAGCCACATATGTACCCAAAAGTATGATAAACACCAGGCCTATTTGGGATACTGAGAAACTTAGAAACTCTTTTCTATAAATTTTCCATGAGGATACATGCTGGAGCTAGAAACATAGAATGCCAGTGGCAATTGCTTTTCCTAGCAATTTGCTTTTACAAATAAAAGATGTGCTCTCAAAATTGGATATTAACAGTATACAGTGGAAATTGACATGAGCAATGTTTCCACACTGTGTTGTTAGGATTCCAGATACCGGCGAAGAGTTGGCTCAGTGAAAATCAATGATTTTATTAATATATACAGGACCCAGCTCCTCATCCTGCTTAGAGGCTCTTTAATGAGGTCGATGCTGCAAACACAGGGCTTTGAAAAAAGTGGAATAAATGGCATGTCAGTTCTGTTAAGTCATGGTTGGTGCTGTATTTTCTCCCTTTTCCTCCCCAAATGGAGCACACTAAATAACCAGAGCCCTCGGACGCATATGGTCTTGTTAAAAGAGACTCCTGGATCCTGAATTAAGTCACAAAAATGAGGTTGAGACAAAGCTGTATGTGCCCCCCCAAACCACCCAAATGCCCAGATCTCTCGGTCCCTGCACAGCGGGTTCTCTCCAGCACGCCCAGCATCACAGAGCTCATTAGTGTCAAGATGGGTGTGAAGTTAACTTCCAGAGCTGTTGAGAGATCTAATTAGATGGAATGACTGATTGTTAAACACTTTAGGCTCTGGATGGCACTCACTTTGCAAAACGAATCAAGTTTCCTATATATGCGTCCGGGTCTCGTGGGCTGGAAGAGAAAACATGCAACCTCGTATTTGTCAGAGAGTCGCCACAGTTCTCATCACTGAGGTTAAAAGTACATTTTGTTGTTGTCAAGGGTGAGCAAGAGAACACTGACTACACGTAGCTCCTCAGGCAATACTATTTAATTACCCAGTTTTAGCTGGAATATTTTATTCTTCTAAGAGAGGAGGGGCATGTAGAGTTGGGGAGATCTGACTTCAACCCCCTTGTTTCTGTATTTCCTTTTTTAAAAACTAATTTTGTTTATTTATTTTCGGCTCTGCTGGGTCTTTGTTCCTGTATGGACTTTTCTGTAATTGCATGAGTCGGGGCCACTCTTTAGTTGTGATGCGTGGGCTTTATCATGGTGGTGGCTTCTCTTGGGGAGCATGGGCTCTAGGGTGAGAAGGCTTCGGTAGTTGTGGCACATGGCTCTAGAGCACAGGCTCAGTGCTTGTGGTGCACGTGCTAGGTTGATCTGTGGCATATGAGATCTTCCTGGACCAGGGATTGAACCTCTGTCCCCTGCATTGGCAGGCATCGTCTTTACCACTGAGCCACCAATAGAGAGAGAAGCGCCCCCTCTTTCTCTGTTTGTAATTGGACACTTCAAAAGTGAGACATGTCATATCCTGTTCACAGATGAAGCGCAGTGAGAAGTGCCATGACTCAGTGTCTACTTCAAAACCGCAGCCCCTCCAGAGCACAGGCGGTCTCTCTCCAGGATAGATGCCACCGTGCGTGGGGCCTGGGCTTGGATGGGAATTCATGACCTTCGGCATGCATTGGTTATTAAGATTTCATAGGTGTTACAGTACATTGTCACAATATTATGTCACTTCCTCCCAAAGTACGGAAGACATCATGACAACATGTATCTCATCAGACTATTATCCGTGGAGGCTGATTAACACAGACAGCCGACGGGAATCTTTCAGGTACGGGGAACGTTCCGAGGGCTGGCGTGCCAATGAGACTCATACAGATGGCTGCACTGACATCCGTGCCCATTTCTTTGGAAGAATTTAATTTAGAGCAAAGAGAACGCTCTGTTTCTCCCGTGGCTTCATTTTCTGAAGCTCGTCCTTACCCGGGCAGTCTTTTCCTTAAGTTCACGGGTCAGTTCTATTCCACAGCGATACCAGCACGAGTGTGCAAGGGGATGTGCTGTAAACAGTGTTTAGCGTGACCTTGTTTGTGTTGGGGGATTGTGAGTCACCATCTCACAGTGCAGGAGTGGAGGAACAGGTGAGTGCACTGTGGTGCATTCATAAGTACGATGGACTCATGAGATGGTGTGATGATCCCATGTACTGATGTGGGAAGGGGCCTAATTTGTTGTGTGAAAGCAAATTGTAGGTTGACGTGCATCGCTGAATCTTAGTTTTGTTAAAAAGATTGTAGGAAACCCAAGTTTCCTGTGTGTGGGAGCGTGTGTTTCTTTTTCTGCACGCAAATCTGTACATGTGTAAACGTGTTCGCATGTGCATATGTGTGCACATGTGTGTACAGGTGCATTGCATGCATGTTTGAGTGTATGCTGTCTCTGTGTGTACGTGTGTGGATGTACGTGCACGTGCGTCTCTCTGCACTTACGTGTGAGTACACGGGTTTAGGTGTGTGCTCCTGTGTGCACTCGTGCCTCACAGAACGTGTCTGGACAACCACTGCTGCCTGCCTCAGTCTTCCGTTGTCACCCTATAGATAGCTTTGCATCTGGGTGGGGCTTTCGCTATATATGACTGTTCTCTGCACTTATTACAGCTGACCTGGATTGTTTTGTAACAAACACAAACAACCAAAAACCTACAGCACCAGGGACAAAAAATGTGTGGTCCTTCTGGGGTGGGAGAAAGTGAAGCACTTGAGAGGAAATATTAGACCAGCTCCATCGTGGGATTCGGTCTTCTCTGATGGCTCAGTGGGTAAAGAATCCACCTGCAATGCAGGAGAGGCCGGAGAAGCAACTTTGATCCCTGGGTCAAGAAGATACCCTGGAGGAGGAAAATGGCAGCCCACTCCAATATTCTTGCCTGGAAAGTCCCATGGACAGAGGAGCCTGGTGGACTACAGTTTAAAGAGATGCAAAGTGTCAGACACAACTGAGCAACTAAGGACACATTGTGAGACGTGTCCGATGACGCTGTCTGGGGACGACTGCTCTCCGCTCTTTACAGAAGGAGGTGGCCACTTCCACTGGGCAGTGGCTGCCAGGCTCCATGGGGGAGAGAATCCCCTTTAGTGTATGAGGGTCTGCAGACTTGAGAATCAACTGCGGAGCTTGTTGTATCAGCAGAAGGAATAATAAGCCTCATTGTCATCATAATCTCTCTCCTCGGCTTCCTTTTGTTTTCCAGCCAAGCAGCTGAATGGGGAAGGGAGAAGGGTGAAACTTGCCGCATATGAGTCACTTCTGAACACACTCAAGAGGGCCCAGAGGTAAGTCCTGGCACCTCCCCTCTGTTTGTCTGCACTTTGCAGAGTTAACACTTTTTAAAGCAAGGCGGCCTTGCCCTCCAGGGCCTGCAGCTGCTAGGTTTTTTCTCAGATGTTTCTAGCTCCTGTCCCACTGGGGGGGGGGGGGGGGGGGGGGGCCCGCAGC
>SJYA01001890.1:215985-226683 GCA_006410615.1 Neotragus moschatus
CCGGGCCCCGGGGGGGGGGGGGGGGCTGGGAACCCCTGCAGGGGCTCAGAGCATGGGGAGGGGCAGTGCTGGAGCCCTGAGGGAATGGACAGAGCCCTGGCATATCAGGGAAGTTGCCAGTGGGTTGGCTGCTGGAAACAGCTGCCGAGGAACCCCACCCTCCTCTCTGGGGTGTCTGCACGAATCCTCAGGCCTTCGGAGAAGGAACTGATGAGAACCCAGCTCAGGCAGGTACATGCAGAGAGGAAGGTCCACAGGTGAGTGAGGATGACACAGTAAGGGTCTCACGTGCCCAGACTCACCTGTGAGGGTGGCTCTGGGACCTGGCTCTCCCAGTCTCTCCAGCACCCTACCCCCTCACTCCCAGGACTCAGGGCTCACAATCTGCTGCACTGGCCAGGGAGGCTTCCCCGTCAGACGAAATATGAAGCTCAGCCCGATGTGATGAAGTATGTGGAGTATGTGGGTTTGTGTGGGGGAACACGTGTGTGTATGAATGTGTAAGTGTGTGCATCTGTGTGTGAGCATATAGTGTGGAGCTGGTGGTGGGTGGGCACAGCTGAGCCAAGTGGATTGAAAGGGGGGGGAGGCTGGTGTCCCAAAGGAAGACCAGGTGCCACCAGGCTGGAGGGAGGCAGGTGACCCTGTAGACGCGGCCTCATAGAGATGGGGGTCAGGAGAATGACCTCATGGCCTACAGGGCTGTACAACTCTGGGGCTTCCCCTCCTAGGAGGACTGCCCTGCTCCCAGAAGACCTTGTCTCCAGGATTTGAATTTGAGACTCCAGAGCTGATTTCCTCGGTCCCAGAAGCAGGGCCTTGCTCACCTGCAGCCTGCTGAATGAGAACTTCTCTGTCACTGAGACACAGGGTATTTGAAGACACTTTGGACGTGGGTCCAGCCACATTGCAGGCTTTAATTAGGATCCCTCTTTGTTAATCAGGGTAATCATCATCAGCGTGGTGATTTATCGGCTCTTCAGGGGCCTTGCCTTGGCGTGGTGATTAGACCTGCTCTGACAGCAGCCAGGACGCTTCTTCATTTTAATGACAGAGGAAACAATGTTTGCGAAGGAGATAACTTCTTCCCTCCCTCTCAGTGGATGTGGTGCTTTGAGCTGGTAGGAAGAGCATCCTAGGAAGAAATGAGGGCTCCTCCTGGAAGCCAGGGGTTCATGCAACAGCTGGGGGGAGTAACCTCTGATTGCATGTGTCTGGTTGAAGATCAGACTCATTTGAGCTCTGGTCTTTGACCTGTGCTCTTGGCCAGCTGGGAAAACATATGCACCTCCTCCCCAGAACCAGTGAGTGTGACCAGGCAGGGCAGGACGTGGGGCCCTGGTCCGAGCATGTATAACAGATGAAATACCTTGGGGATAAAGTGAGTATTTAGAGGTAGCCTGCTTCTCTTTTTACCACATCCTGCTCAAAAACCTTATTCCTGACAGTTTTGCAGATAAGCTGAGCTGGCTTTCAGCAGAAGAGCCCTGAATGTGGGTGTTTCTTGCATAAGCGGATGCATTTGAAGCATCCCCATTTGAAGCACTCAATACCTGGGTACTGAGTATCAAGTGTGTGATCAGCCCGCTGCTCAATGGGGGCCTGGCTGACGCATGACCTGGGGCTTCCAGGGCAGAGGGAGTGGTGGGTAGTGGTTATCAGGATGCCCACAGCCTCAGCTTTGGTGGAGCCTCTATCTTGAGAAACAAGTGTCCTGTGTGCCTGCTGGGACGGTGACCCCAGAGTCATTTCCAAGGTGCCTGGTTACTGGAAGGGGTCATGTGCACTGACTCAGGGCCAGTCTCCTGCCAGGATGGTGAGGCCTTTCTGATGGAAGCCTCAGAGGACAGAAAGGCCAGTGGTCACTCCCTTGAAGCGAGTTGGGTAGACCAGGGGCAGGGGTGACTGACAGTCAGGACTTGCTATTACCCATTCTGGCTGCAGGCATGCACCTTGGACATCATCTGTGCTATGGAGGCCTGGGCAGTACCACATTTCCATGGCTAGATGCAGTAGGTCAAGCTCTGAGAAGCCCTGGCAGCTCGGGGGTCGTGCAAGTGGTGACATGGCAGTCCCCTTTGGTACTGGAAGCAAGCACAAACCCCAACTGTTTCTTCCAGTTGCCTGGATTTCTGACCGTGAACCAGGATTCCACCCCTTTGCAGGGAGAAGTGTCAGCCCAGAGGGTACCATGAAGGGTCTTTGTTCTTCCAACTCCACAAGAGTCCTGTGGAGACAAGCTAGACCCTAAGGCCTCTCAGATGAGTTGGGGAGGGATCCCGGTAGATGTTGCAGGGAGGCAGGACTGGACTCTACCATCTGGACTTGGAGGAGCTCCTGCTGTATTGTGGGACATATGGGAGTAGAGAACTCTGGGGTCAATCACCATTTATGTACCAGGGGCAAAGATGTTTTTGCTTCTCTCCAGCTCATCTGGAGTGTCCAGGAGCATGTCTATGAGTGAATAGTCACTGAGCAAGTGAGGGATTTAGTTTCTGGGCAGCAGTGCATGATGGCACACATGCCTCCTTCCTAGGTTGGTTCTGTGTCCAGCAGAGAGCATCCAAAACTGAAACAGGAGCCTCTGGACAGTCATAGGCTGCTTGGCATCTGGCCAATTACAGTCATCAATAGGCAGTGATCTAGAACTTCGGGCAGGCCATTCTGACTCATTTTATGTTTATGACTCTTAGAAAGAGTGTGTGATTTACTGTTAAGTGTTTCATCTAGCTGTGGGCTACATGCTCCCATAGTATCCTTGGCTTGGTGATTTTCAAAGAGAGGGCTATTTCTGCTACAGTTTGCACTGGAGATAGGAAAGCAGATCCCAGCGAGCTGATTCCACAAAGGACAGATAGGAGGAGGATGATGGGACAGGATGATGCAACTTCTATAGCCAATGACATGTGAGGAATGTAACACCCATTTGCTGCTGTGAAAAGGCTAATCACACTCTGCAAACAAAGACTGGTAAGACACATAGAGCATGGGCCATCATTTGAGATACATGGATGCATTAGTGGGCTTTGCAGTGGTGACATCTAGATATTTGGTCAAACGTTATTCTACGCATCTGCAAGGGTGTTTCTGGGTGAGATGCGCTGAGTGAACTGAGGACAGAAGATTGCCCTTCCCAGTGTAGATGGGCCACATCCAATCAGTTGAAGACATGAGTAAAACAAAAGGCTGAGTAAGAGGAACTCTTTGTTTGACTTCTGAGCTAGGACACTGATCCTCTCCTGCCTTCAGGCTTGAGCTGAAATTTCAGCTTCTCCAGCTTGTTGACGGCAGATCTAGGGATTTCCAACCTCCATAATGATGGGAGCCAATTCTCTACAGTAAATCTCTTTCTCTCTCTAAACATCCTGTTGGTCTGTTTCTTGGGGAACCCTGATGAACACAAGCCTCCAGAGTGGGCCATCCAATGGCAGCACTGCAGAGACTCCATGCCCATGCCAGGTCCAGGATAAAGTGTGTATGGAGTGGGGGTTATAGGGCCCCAGACCTGGGTATCCACCTCCTGACCTGGGCTCATTGGTCATTTTACATACCTTCTTGTCCAGGAACCATAGTCCCCTGAAGGGGGCTCTGTGAAGCTTCCACTGCAAGCTCAGTTCAGCCTCCCTGGACTTCAGATCCCTAAGGAGTATCCGTGGGGCCACATCCCATGTGAGGGTGGGACCTGAAGCCCCTTGACCACTCAGGACTCGTCTCCATCTTCATCTTCTGGTTGGCTCTGCTTCCTCATGTTCAAAAGCACCAACTGTTCCTGGGATTCCCAGGTGGCTCTGTGAAGAATCCACCTGCCAATGCAGGAGACACAGGGGATGCTGGTTCAATCCCCGGGTTGGGAAGATCCCCTGGAGGAGGAATGGCAACCCACGCCAATACCTTTGCCTGTATTCAAATGTCTCCATCCTGTTCAAAGGTACCAGCTTTTCCTCATCCCCTCTGGGACTCCTCAGTGTATCTAAGCTCTCCTCAATCCTGTGTTCTCCAGGCAGCCTCTCCACAAGGCCCTGCCCTTGGGACAAGGGCACACATGCATTCTCAGAGAGAAGACAAAAATGCCAAGTCCTCAAAATCTCATCCTTTCATAGGAGCGTGAGATGCCCATGACATCACACAGTTTGCACAGAGAGCACAGCTTGGATGGCTGCCTGGCCTCTCCTTTCACTGGAAGTTCTGAGTCAGTGACTGTTCTTTTAAAAGAATTACAATCACTCCCAAGTTGGCCTCACCTTGAATTCAGCCCATGGGAAAGCGCCCACAGGGATCCACTTATTAAAAACAGGTGGGGAGAGCAGTAAGCCATCTTCTCCCAGCAGAGAAGTGTGGTCAAAGGGAATTTCACGTTTTATTTCTGTGGCTTGGAACTATTTTATTACTGTAAGAAGCTATATGATTTCATAATAAATCTTGAGCGCAAGTTAATGCAGTTTGTAATTAGTACATAGTAAGAATTTATAGGGAGACGCATGTCCCCTATCCGCTTGGAATCAGTGTGTGCCCTTAAGCAGGTAATGCCTGTCCCTGGTAATTATATTTGTACTGAGGTTTGTCCATTAAATCTAATTTTCCTCCTAAAGATTATAAAGAAATGTTTTAAGCCAAAGCTTGCCTGCATCACAAATTCTGAAGTAGCAGAGTCCACATTAGTGACAATTTCCTTCATTTAGAGTTGTTATCAGGGACCTAGTCAGTTACTCCTGGCTGGCTGGGTTCTGTGTGCTACATATTTGGAGAAAGAACAAATGGAGGTGCATTCATTTTGCTGAATAAACAGGTAAAATATGTCAAGAGCACAAACACTTATTTTGCCTTAGGCTTATAATATCCTGTTCCATGTCTGTTGCAGAAAAGAGAAAAAAACATTTTGTCTTTTGATTTATAATTCATACGGTTGGTCTTCTGATGGGCTCAATTGTTAATGTTTTCTCTTTGTAAGACAGGGTTTGAGCAACGTCAATATTTTAATGTTGATAGCTAATGCTTGCTTGACATAATTTGTATAATATTCCCTTTAGAAACTGAAAGGAAAAGAAAGCACCTTTCCTGAAATAAAGTTTTAGGGGATGAAGATATCCGCCACATTCAACATTCAGGATCCATTTATCTCAGGGTTTTAAAGAAATATTAGAAATATTCACAGTGGCAAGATATCACTAGCGCAGTCTACAAGATAAATTAGAAACAATGGTATCTCGCCTTTGATTTATTACCCAGAAAATGTAAATGTGATTCCATGAATATTACTCAATGAGTGAAAAATGCCAAGCGTAGTTTACTGTGATTATTCTAGGCTAAAATCTCTGTCCAGTTGTTCTATCAATAGTCCGGTTGCTAGGAAATTTAGGTGGCATCATTCTCTTGAAGACTACTGGACATTTTATCCTGTCTACTGGCAGAGATGAGAGGAGCAGAATGGGGTGTATGTGACTGCCAACAGGAGGGCTGTGATTTCCAAGCTGAAAGGTTTTGCCGGATGGTGATAGCTAAGGTAGTGCAGAGTATAACAAAATGTTGAGCACCCACCCAAGCTCAGTGATAACGGTGGTTTACCTACTTTTCCTTAGGCTAATATTGCTGGACTCATGGGGTCACTCTCCCCCCTGGCCTGGTGGCCCCTGTGTCTGATGTGAAAACTGGGAAGCAGCAGCAGTATCCACTCTGTCAGAGAATTATCATGAAATTGCCTAGATAAGCTGATCAGAATTGGTGCATTTTGCAAAAGAGTAAAGATTAAATAAGGGGCTTCCCAGGTGGCTCAGTAGTAAAGAATCACCTGCCAATGTAGGAGACATAGGTTTGATCCCTGGGTTACAAAGGTTTTCCAGAGAAGGAAACGGCAATGCACTCCAGTATTCTTGCTTGGGAAATTCCATAGACAGAGGAGTCTGGTGGGCTACAGTTCATGGGGTCACAAAGAATTAGACTTGACTTAGCAACTAAACATTAACAGCAGCACCCTTTAAGCACTGTACAAAATTGAAATTAAAGAAGTGAGTTCCTCAGGGGGTTCCCTGATAGCTCAGTTGGTAGAGAATCTGCCTGCAATCCAAGAGACCCTGGTTTGGCTTCTGAGTTCCCCAGAGAGGAGCACAGTTTCACATCTGACAGGTAGGGGCTCTGGTTCCCCTGCAGGCTTCAGGGTGGGAGGTCTTCCCTTTCCTTCCTTAGTGAGGCTGAGACTACTTGTGGGTTTCAGACTCTAGAGGTTAGGAGTGAGAGTGGGTATCTCTGGTCCAAATGCCCTGCTTTGTTTCAAGTACTGCTTAATCACATTCTCCATTTAACCCCTTATCCTGGAGCAGAGCCTCATTCTGGAGGTACATTTTATTTTCCAAGCAGAGGAATTTTGTCTAACTCAGAGCATTTCCATTTCAAACAACCACGGAGCCCAGTATGGGCCATTCAGTTCTGGCTGAATCACTTTAGATTCAAGTGTGTGCTCAGTCATGTTTGACTCTTTTGTGACCCCCATGGACTGCAGCTCATCAGGCTCCTCTGTCCATGGAATTTCCCAGGCAATAATAATGGAGTGGGTTGCCATTCCCTTCTCCAAGGGATCTTCCCAACCCAGGGATCAAGCCCATAACTCCTTCATTGGCAGGCAGGTTCTTTGCCAACTGTGCCCCCTGGGATGCCTCCTAGACTCTAAACGTTTCTTTACAAGTACAGTGGTGAACGAGAAAATTACTAGAGCTAATCAATGAATATAGTAAAGTTGCAGGATATAAAATTAACACACAGAAATCCCTTATTCCTATACACTAACAATGAGAAAACAGAAAGAGAAATTAAGGAAACAGTCCCATTTACCATTGTGGCGAGAAGAATATAATACTTAGGAATAAATTTACCTAAAGAAAAAAAGACCTATATATAGAAAAGTATAAAACACCGATGAAAGAAATCAAGGATGACACAAATAGATGGAGATATATACCATGTTCATGGATCAGAAGAATCAACATAGTGAAAATGAGTATACTACCCAAAGCAATCTATAGATTCAATGCAATCTCTATCAAGCTACCAATGGTAATTTTCACAGAACTAGAACAAATAATTTCACAATTTGTATGGAAGCACAAAAAAGCTCAAATATCCAAAGAATGAAGAATGGAACTGGAAGAATCAACCTGCCTGACTTCAGACTATACTACAAAGCGACAGTCATCAAGACAGTATGGTACTGGCACAAAAACAGAAATACAGATCAATGGAACAAAATAGAAAGCCCAGAGATAAATCCACACACCTAAGGACACCTTATCGTTGACAAAGGAGGCAAAAAATATACATGGAGAAAAGACAATCTCTTTAACAAGTGGTGCTGGGAAAACTGGTCAACCACCTGTAAAAGAATGAAACTAGAATACTTTCTAACACCATACACAAACATAAACTCAAAATGGATCAAAGATCTAAATGTAAGACCAGAAACTATAAAACTCCTAGAGAAAAACATACACAGAACACTCTCTGACATAAATCACAGCAAGATCCTCTATGACCCACCTTCCAGAGTAATGGACATAAAAGAAAAAATAAACAGATGAAGCCTAATTAAACTTAAAAGCTTTTCCACAATGAAGGAAACTATAAGCAAGGTGAAAAGGCAGCCTTTAGAATGGGAGAAAATAATAGCAAACAAAGCAACTGATAAAGAATTAATCTCAAAAATATACAAGCAGCTCCTGCAACTCAATTCCAGAAAAATAAAATGACCTAATAAAACAATGGGCCAAAGAACTAAACAGACATTTCTCCAAAGAAGATACACAGATGGCTAACAGACATATGAAAAGATGTTCAACATCACTCATTATCAGAGAAATGCAAATCAAAGCCACAGTGAGGTACCATCTCATGCTGGTCAGAATGGTTGCTATGAAAAAGTCTACAAACAGTAAATGCTAGAGACGATGTGAAGAAAAGGGAACTCTCTTACACTGTTCATGGGAATGCAAACTAGTATAGTCACTATGGAGAACAGTGTGGAGCTTCCCTAAAAAACTGAAAATAGAACTGCCATTTGACCCAGCAATCTCACTGCTGAGCATACACACTGAGGAAACCAGAATTGAAAGAGATGTTCATCACAGCTAGGACATGGAAGCAACCTAGATGTCCACTGGTGGACGAATGGATAAGACAGCTGTGGTACATATACACAATGGAATATTACTCAACTATAGAAAAGAATGCATTTGAGTCAGTTCTAATGAAGTGGATGAAATCGGAGCCTATTATACAGAGTGAAGTAAGTCAGAAAGAAAAACACCAATATAGTAATGCATATATGTGGAATTTAGAAAGATGGTAACAATGAGCCTATATATGGTAGCGAAAGAGACACAGATACAAAGAACAGACTTTTCGCTCTGTGGGAGGAAGCGAGGGTGGGATGATCTGAGAGAATAGCATTGAAATGTGTGTATTACCTTATGTGAAATAGATGACCAGTCCAAGTACAATGCATGAAACAGGGCACTCAAAGCCAGTGCACTGGGACAACCCAGAGGGATGGGATGGGGAGGCAGGTGGGGGGGGGGGTTCAGGACGGGGGGACACATGTACACCTATGGCTGATTCATGTCAATGTATGGCAGAAACCACGGCAGTATTGTAAAGTAATTAGCCTACAATTAAAATAAATTAATTAATTTAAAGAAAAGGTACAGTAGTGAGTGTGTCTATCAATTTGTCAATATTCAAAGCATAGGAGTGTCTCTTGGGTCCTCAATAAATTACTAAAAAGAGCTGAACCTGTGTGTACATGGCCCAAGGCTGCCTATGTGACATGTCTTTGCCATTGACCTGTTGTTTCCAGCTGGCCCGAGTCCTCTGGCTTTTCTTTCTCAGTGGGCTTCAGTGGCCTTGATGAGATCCTGAGAAGCAGCGAGGGCCCTGATGATACACGGAGACAGAAGCCCGTCAAACAGTGTGGAGACAGCAGGCTTTGAAAATAAACTGAGAAAGATAAATAAGGATACAAATCTTTTAAAGCAATAAAGAAGACTTTGACATTTCAGAGCCAATATGGTATCAGAAATAGATTTTTTATCTCTATTTTTCATGTGCCCTTCACTCTATAGATCACAATTCAGTAAAGCAAATAAAAGGACTGANTGTGGAGACAGCAGGCTTTGAAAATAAACTGAGAAAGATAAATAAGGATACAAATCTTTTAAAGCAATAAAGAAGACTTTGACATTTCAGAGCCAATATGGTATCAGAAATAGATTTTTTATCTCTATTTTTCATGTGCCCTTCACTCTATAGATCACAATTCAGTAAAGCAAATAAAAGGACTGATGTTCTGGGGTCTGTATTTTACACACGATGAAGACATCATGGTAAAGCCTTCTCTTATACGTCAGTAAATAAAAGAATACTATTACAAGAGGTAATCAAAGAAATAAGAAATATAATCGCCATTGAGGAAACAGACTGCTGCTCTGGGCAGGCTCTCAGGAAAGGCCTAGATACCAAGGCAGGATGAATTTGTATTTTCTTTCCATTGTTTGCTATGTCTCTTGCTGACATAAATAGAAACCTAGTGCTTCTGTGTCCATGGGACTGAGCATCACACAAATCACAGAGCCCAGCATGGTTCCCGCTCTGACGCTGCAGAATAAACATGCCGAATTCTGGGACTCTCAGCCAATGCACGCTCTAGGGCTTTCAAAGAGTCTGGGGACTTGTGATAACCTGTGACTGGGGGAGGAAAGGTCAGAACCAAGACTCAGCCAAGGAGGAGGGTGGGGGTGACAGGCAGGCATGTGTAGAGGGGAAGCTTGGTGAAATGAATCCATGTTGGACAGATATTAACAGCAGGCACCTGTTTGGCTTCCACGTTGGAACAGCCCCTGGGTCCCCAGTTTCTAGAGCATTCCTCACTGTTACCAGACCAGCCACGATGGTCTAGGTACATCGGTGAGCTGTACTTGGTCTCTTATAACCCACACTCACCCCACTTGATCCCCTCCTCAAATTAATCTACCCAGCATGGTTCAGCGAAGCATGCTGCTGTCTTATAGCCATTACCCTTGTGGGGCTATGTTCGTGGGGACTCAGCACCCTGAGTCTGGATCTTGTTCCCTCTGAAAGAGTCATGACTACAAATAAGAGTGTGGTCCTTCTCTTCCCTTTTGCTGAAATGTACACTGGTTGGGGTACTGGAATCCAGCCTGTGACAATGTGGATTTTATAACGGCAGGCTACAGACTCAATAATAAGTCCCAATAAAAAGGCAGAATACAGATCCAATAAAAGTCTACGAAAGGGTCAGTATGGGTTCAGGGACATGCCACTCAAGGAGGACTTGCTTCTCACTACGTGTGGCAGCCTGGGTTTGCAGTAAAGCCCTTGGGACGTCACCCTGCCCTTGTCCCTCCTCTGTCTGTCCTTGCCTCTTGAGATGGTCTGGGCACTGGCTTGTTCCACTGGGTAGATGGCTTTGTGGTTTTCTCCAGCTTTCCTAAATCTCGATATGTTTTGCAGAAGTAAAGGATGGCATAATTTATCACAGTTGAACATGTGCTTTGTTCAATGACAGGGTAATTAGACATTCTTTCAGCAGACACATTAAATATATACTTATGCATTAAAGCTCTGTGTCTCCGATCAGCACTGCTGATTTATGCTTTATGCTTGGATCTTAGCCTGTTGATAGCCATATAAAACGAA
>SJYA01001890.1:227043-284546 GCA_006410615.1 Neotragus moschatus
TGGGGGGTTGTCCAGGGGGGTGGGGACACATGCACATACATGTATATATACCTATGTATGTGTATGTAAACACTTAAGCCTCCTGAACAGACTGGGGCTTGAATCTTTTCTCCCTTCCTCCATAAGTATTAATTATGCAGTGATCAAACTAATTTTGCATGCATAATGCTGACCTCTTTCACTAGAGGGCAACACAACTCCAGCTTCAGGAGCCTCTACCTCTGCTTCCAATGACAGGAAGTGTTTAATAAGATGCTGCACGGGTTTTATAATGAACACTCTATTAATTTTACATAAGTGCAAAGTGACTTTTGAAATTCCAGCGACACTTCTGAATACACATGACTTGGCCTTCTCAACAGTTGGCAAGCAGCTGTTCCTTCATTTTTTTCCCCTGTGGACAGGGCACCACCCTGTTTTCACTTGGAGTGCATTCTTACAAGAGGGGGGGCACTTCCCAAGGAGTAATGCATGTGAGCTAAGTTGCTTCAGTTGTGTCCGACTCTGTGATTCTGTGGACTGTAGCCCACCAGGCTCCTCTGTCCATGGCATTTCCCTGTCAAGAATACTGGATTGCCATTTCCTTCTCCAAGGGATCTTCTCCAGGGATCAAACCCACGTCTCTCATGTCTCTTGCACTGGCAGGTGGGTTCTTTATCACTAGCTCCACTTTTCAGTCTCACCCATGCCTGCCTGCTCTGGAGCAGAATGCCATCTCAGCATCCCAGAAGTACATGGTGGAGGCTGAGCTGTAGCTTGCAAAGGCTCCCATCATTCTGTCACTCTCTGAGCATCTCAGGATAAAGCTTGCTTTCTGAGCAAGCTCCTGGCTTCCTGCTCCATCCTTCCCTCTCACTCAGCTTCAGGAGGGATTCTTGGGGGGTAGGAACCGTGGTAGGAGCTGCAGGTTTCAAGGTGTGGATCTGTGGAACTTTGGGTCTCTTTCAGGAGCCTTGGAGTTTAATAGGGAGGATCCAAGCTGATCTTCATCTCTGCCCCAAACATTGAAGGTAGTTCACCCACCACTAGAACACACATCAGCTTTGCTTGTTCAGTTTTTAAAAGTTCATTTGCTTTAACAAGTGGGGCTTCTGCAGTTCTCTCCAACTTGTCAGTAAGGAGAACCTACTTGCCACGATGCTCTGCTGAGGAGGAAAACCTTTAAAAACTCCAAGAAACTGATTATATAGATTCTTCCAATTGAAACCTCATTACAGAAATCTGTCTTTCTTTCCCAAATATGTTAAAAATGTTAGGAGTCATTAGAGGAGTGAAACAAAGCTGTAAGTTCCGAGTCTCTGTGCTGAGTGTTACATATGCAGGAAAAACACTGAACTTCTTTTCTGAGAAGCATTTCAGGCCAAGATGAATAATGAGGCCCGGTTCTCCTTTGGAGGAGAAGCATGGCATTCTACAAACACCCTTACTCAGCATTTGTAGTTTTGCTTCCAGAAATAACCATGGCCTTTTCTTTGAAGTGAGTTCTTTGAAAGAGGAGCTCAGGTTTGTAGGGCAGCTTTATTTCCAAGGGGATGGAGGACGTGTGGGTCCTGGGGAGTGTGGAGGGGTAAAAACACACACGTGTATTTTCTCACCAGACAGCTGACACCCTTGGAGAAATGGGGGATGGAGACTATGTGGTTGTGAAACAGATGAGAACATCCAGGGTGTCTGCGATGTGAACTTGGTGTCCTGCCACTCCAAGCCCTTAATAAGTGGCAGCAGTGTGAGCTGCGTGCTTAGTCACTAAGTCATATCTGACTCTTGTGACCTCATGGACTGTTGCCCACCAGGTTCCTCTGTCCATGGGACTCTCCAGGCAAGAATACTGGAGTAGGTTGCCATGTTTTCCTCCAGGGGATCTTCCTGACCCAGGGATCAAATCTGAGTCTCCTATGTCTCCTGCATTGGCAGGTAGATTCTTTACCTGATGAGCCAGGTAGGATCCGGAAGGATCTGAGAAAACCCCCAGAGGCCTCCTTGATGCTTCTTGCTTTCTCCTTTCTCTCTTCTCTGGTCACCCTGCTACGGTCCAGCAAGGCCAGAGGCCATGCTTATAAGTCACGTGGGTGAGATGCATCTCTCTCTCTAGTGTTTTACCACTTCCTTTGAAATGTAACTCATTATGCAGAAGCAGAACTAAATAAAAAATACTCCAGAGAGGGAACAGATTGTTAACTATAGATTAGAAGCGCAGCCTAATCCTCCACAAGCATTAAATATTTAACATAATCGCACCACAGGTGCCAGGAAGATGTCGGCATTGTTTAATTAGACTTAATTAAACATAAGGAAAACTCTAATACTAATTCAGTTTGAGTTTTTTCATCGATTACAAAACCTCCCCTCCAAGGTCCCTGCATATTGGCCGTACTGCACCTCACCCTCTATTAACGAGAAAACCACTGGTAAGAGTTGGAAAGTCAGGCAAAAAGGAGAGTTGTCTATAAACAACGGTACTATATATGTAAGGACCAAAGAAAAAGAATGTTTTTACAGTAAAGGGACTGTGTGGACACTTGCCCACTCCAACATCTATAGGTCGGCCTAGGACTTCTGTCTATCTCATGTCTCATTCTTGATCTGAAATCTTTTAACTGAGAATGGGGACAGTTGGAACTTGAATTGTATGGTGGTGTGAACATTCTTTGGTATTGCCTTTCTTTGGGATTGGAATGAAAGCTGACCTTTTCCAGTCCTGTGGTCACTGCTGAGTTTACCAAATTTGCCTGGCATATTGAGTGCAGCATTTTAACAGCATCACCTTCTAGGATTTGAAATAGCTCAGCTTGAATCTGTTCATACATACATACGTGTGTGTGTGTGTGTGTGTGTGTGTGTGTGAAGGAGAGCATTAAGGCTGTGCTATCCACACTGGAAAGCTAACAGGAAATGTGACAAATCATCCCTGGGCCACATGTTTTCAATACTGACTCTAAGCCCTGTTGAAGGGCAGTCAAATACATTTGCTACACAAAAGAAATGTTTTAACATTTAGTATGTATCACTGAAATAATAACCTTTCTTGATAGCAATGCCACAGTGTGAAATTGTTTTAATTTCCTGCACCGATGTCTCCAAAGTGAAAAAGGAACACAGAAACTCAGATGAAGTCATGCGAAACATGATGTTTAGTAAGTATTTTTTTTAAACTTTTGCTGCTATAGCACAATTGGAAACGCACCTCTCTCATATGAATGAGTGTATGTGGGTTATAAGAAAGTCGGTGTTTGTCTCCAGGTCAACAATATAGGGTTTGCAAACTAGGACAAAAGCTCTTTGGTTATATGGCACCATTGATATACAAATTTAATTCTGAGAATTTCATCTTAAAGAAATAATCATGGATACCCCCAAAGATTAACTGGACAGATGTTCACTGCAGTGTTGTTTAACATAACAGAAAAAGAGAAATCATCTAAATGTTTAATCTGTACCTAAGAATTTATAAAATATTATATTTTAGAAAAATATTTCATGTCACAAGGAAGTGTCAACTGGAATCTAGCTGCCATTTTGGCTTCAAAGCACACAGATACTGTCTTCGGACTTTTGTAATTCCACACAGATGGGAGGCAGGAGTTTCACCCCTTCAGGAGGTTAGCCAGAGGGAGGGGAGGTCTCCTCCCATTCCTGGCTGAATGAGCCCATGCCCAGAGCTGGAAGAAAACCAGTGAGATGCTTCTGCCCAGAATGTGGAGGCCTGGTAGAGAGACAAAGGCTTGGGGTCCCTCCAAGTTTATTTGGGACAGCTGTGGGAAGGGTGGATGTCTTGTGGTGATATTGGGGTGATGTTGGGCTCTGCTGGGATGTTGGGTGTTGGTTCCCTTTTACTGGGCACCTCCCAAATCTATATTGTTTTATGCCTTTTATTTTGTGTTCATTTGTTATAACAGACATAAGAAAACCATATACCTAAAGCTCATATTTTCTGAGCCTGTACCTGAGTTCATCGCCTTGGCACAGGTTTCCTTATCTTTTAGGGTGTGGTGGTCATGCAGTTCATTTCAGTTCATTTCAGTTGCTCAGTCGTGTCCAGCTCTTTGTGACCCCACAAATCACAGCATGCCAGGCCTCCCTGTCCATCACCAACTCCCAGAGTTTACCCAAACTCATGTGCATTGAGTCGGTGATACCATCCAGCCATCTCATCCTCTGTCATCCCCTTCTCCTGCCCCCAATCCCTCCCAGCATCAGGGTCTTTTCCAATGAGTCAGCTCTTCGCATGAGGTGGCCAAAGTACGGGAGTTTCAGCTTTAGCATCAGTCCTTCCAAAGAACACCCAGGACGGATCTCCTTTAGGATGGACTGGTTGGATCTTCTTGCAGTCCAAGGGACTCTCAAGAGTCATGGAAGGAAATAGGGAGTGGGTAGAGAGAAGGGCAGTCCACATGGGCCTTGGATTCTTGGATTCCAGTTCTGCTCTGGCTGCGGGTAACTTTCAGAGAGGTGCTCACCCGCTCCCAGCCATGGAGCAGAACAGAGGTGGCACACTCTCATTGTCTCCAACCATCTAAGCATTTTTTTGGAAGTTAAATTAAGGTAAAATTCAAGGAAAAGCTTTGAGGTCTTTAAAGATTTCACCAAGATGTTAGCGGAAAACGTGGAAGCAATGCACTTTTAGGCAAATTCTTTACGGTTCAATTCAAAAATCAATATTTTTATTTACTGTATTTTACAGAAATTAGGCTGTGTCATAAAAATAAAAGAGTGCAGTCAGTATGGTGCCCTCTCCCTCCCAGAAAGTTGTTTTGAATTTATAGTGTGTGGTTGCCAATTCACGATGTCAAAGAGTGGAAGGAGAATGGAACAGTTTGTTTGTTTTCTTCACCTCAATGCTTTAACAAAATAGTTGAAAAGCATTTTTATAATGACTTCTGACCAGTAGGGCTGTCATTTGCAATGACTAGAGTCATTCCTTCAAGTGAAATGAGGGTTAAGTAACCCAGATCTCATTTTTTTTGGCAGGACCAGGGCCCTCCTCCGTAAAAGATGGGGAGAGGGTGATGGGATCAGGTTGCAGGGTGTCCAATTCCAATTGTTGGGGCCCACTCACCTGGCTGGCTGGAATCTTAAAGAGTCCCAGACTTATAAAATGCCATTGGCCATTTCATTTCTTGAATTTTAGTCTTGATCATAACTTTCTGTGCAGTGTATTCAAGGGCTTGAGTTTGTCTCCCAAATAAATTGCTTTGGCTTTTCTAGAAATATGGATGTTAGCAGCAATTGTATGAAATAGCTTCNAGATTTCACCAAGATGTTAGCGGAAAACGTGGAAGCAATGCACTTTTAGGCAAATTCTTTACGGTTCAATTCAAAAATCAATATTTTTATTTACTGTATTTTACAGAAATTAGGCTGTGTCATAAAAATAAAAGAGTGCAGTCAGTATGGTGCCCTCTCCCTCCCAGAAAGTTGTTTTGAATTTATAGTGTGTGGTTGCCAATTCACGATGTCAAAGAGTGGAAGGAGAATGGAACAGTTTGTTTGTTTTCTTCACCTCAATGCTTTAACAAAATAGTTGAAAAGCATTTTTATAATGACTTCTGACCAGTAGGGCTGTCATTTGCAATGACTAGAGTCATTCCTTCAAGTGAAATGAGGGTTAAGTAACCCAGATCTCATTTTTTCTGGCAGGACCAGGGCCCTCCTCCGTAAAAGATGGGGAGAGGGTGATGGGATCAGGTTGCAGGGGGTCCAGTTCCAATTGTTGGGGCCCACTCACCTGGCTGGCTGGAATCTTAAAGAGTCCCAGACTTATAAAATACCACTGGCCATTTCATTTCTTGAATTTTAGTCTTGATCATAATTTTCTGTGCAGTGTATTCAAGGGCTTGAGTTTGTCTCCCAAATAAATTGCTTTGGCTTTTCTAGAAATATGGATGTTAGCAGCAATTGTATGAAATAGCTTCATCCCAAGAACAAGGAGGCTTGCAGAAGGGAAACTGGGAAGACTCACTTCTAAGAGCCATGGGTCCCCTTTCTGTCTGGTCCTTGTGCCAGGAGAAGCGGCCTCCTCTAGAGTCACCCACTCCTCGTCACTGAAGACAGAAAGCCTTCACCAGCACCACGGAGGAGTCACACAGGGCCGTCCTGGGATGTGGTGATCCAGTCACTTGCCAGGAGCTGGCCACCCCACCTTGCTCAACTGTCCTTCCTGGCCCGTTGGTCCCACCTGTCCCACTTCTGCCCAGTCTCTCAGTCTGACTTGGCACTCAGCTTCTCTGATGGAATTCTGTGACCAGAGTCGTCTTCTTGTTCTACAGTAAAAGTGTTTCACCCTCTTCCAACTTGCACCAGGTCTTGCTTACATGAAAGCGTGAATCTGAAGACACTCGTTGGACCTGGGATGTGAGCAGGTGATGAGGCCAGGATCTGGCTAAGTGATGAAGCCGCATACGCTGTCTGTGTCTTACTTTCTGGTTTACACAAGTATGGTCCTGAAACTAGCTCTTCTGGGGCTGGCAAGATTGTCGATTTTCCCTCAGCCTCTGTCCTCACCTGTGAAATATGAACAGATCCTGCTCACACTCCAGAGACGTTGTCCGCACACAGCACGGGACTTGAGATGTTTAAGACGCTGATGTCTACAGTTCCACTGTTGTGATTGCAAAGCCTCCCTCTGCCCTAAGAGCTGGACCATCTTAGGCAAATGTGCAAACTCTCGGACGGTTAGTACTCTCATCCGTGAAAGCCAGGCCATTGCATCTATCCTGCAGATTGTTTTGAAGATTAAATTAACTGGGATTTTGTAGGTGAAGCCTTTGGCGTGATGCCTAAACAAACTCTGAATGATGGATCTGATGATGGATATTTCGTATGCTCCCAAAGCCCCAGATGAGTTATTTTTCATATCATTTTAAGGATGAAGAAACGGATTTGACACATTCATTTTTACAGAAGTCACGAGAAACCTTCCCCTCCCAGTTCTTCCACCCCTGCTGGCCCAGAGGGTGAAGTTCCAAGCCTTAACTCTGATCATGTCAGGTGCCTTCTTTAAGATCCGATCATGGATTGCCATCACTTTTAGGGTAGGGTCCAAGGAGAACATGGGGCCAGGTGACTAGACCGTACGGTGTATGGACAGACGTGTCTCCGTCCTGGTTTGCTCCTCCAGTCGTGCCTGCACCCTGACTCCTGATGTGCGCAGAGTTCACGCACATCTAACATCACCTCTGCCACATTTCTCACCCGGCTGATTGCATCAGGCTCTGTGCCCACACCCCCTCCCCATCCGCTCACACAGTGGCCTGTTCAAAGACACACAGGACCAAACTGAACCCTTGAAAATTTCCACTGCTCCCCGGGTTCTAGAGAGGCAGCAAGACTGCCAGGTGCTTAGTGGAATGTCCAGGACCCTTGGCTGTGAGGTGCCCACCATCCCTGCATCCACCCTGCCAAGCCTGGTTCTGGCACGTGGCACGACTGTGTCAACATCCCTGGGGGTGACTGTGCTCTGAGATGCTTCCAGCGGACGGGGGAGGCCAAGCCCTAAGAACCTCCTGGGTTCTTAAGCAGTCCTGGAGCCTGTGGCTCTCCTGTCTTCTGAAGGGTGATTGTTCCTTCTAAAGAGGTGCTGAGCACAAGTCCAGTGGTGTCCAGACCTGCACCTTGGGATCACAGAGGGCCCAGTTATGGAGCTGGGAGACATGATCCCACTGGTAAAATCCAAGGGTTCTTGGATCCCTTAGGTCCACTCTGTTCTAGGAGCTGACTCCCTGGCCCAGGATTTCCAGAGCCATCTAAAAAAAGTACATCCTGGGAAGGTTGGCCTCGTTCAGGATAATAACAGTTTATTCTATCATTAGAAGGTGATTCCTTAAAATGTAGGCTAAGACTGACATACACGTGCAAACTTGTTCAACAAGGAAGAGCCAGAATCTCAGTCTGTTTAACATCTGACACCGAAGCAAAGGAGATAGACCTTTACGAATATTTTTATCTGGTCCCCGAGAAGCTATGGTTTTGCTAGTAGCCATGTATGGATGTGAGAGCTGGACCATAAAGAAAGCTGAGCACCGAAGAACTGATGGTGAACTGTGGTGTTGCAGAAGACTCTTGAGAGTCCTTTCAACAGCAAGGAGATCAAACCAGTCAATCCTAAAGGAAATCAGTCCTGAATATTCGTTGGAAGGAATGATGTTAAAGCTGAAATTCCAATACTTTGGCCACCTAATGGAAAGAACTGGCTCCTTAGAAAAGACCCTGATGCTGGGAAAGATTGAAGACAGGAGGAGAAGGGGACGACAGAGGAGGAAATGCTTGGATGGCATCACTGACTCGATGGACATGAGACTGATCAATCTCCGGGAGTTGGTGATGCACAGGGAAGGCTGGTGTGCTGTAGTCCTTGGGGTCCAAAAGAGTCAGACACAACTGAATGAGCGAACTGAACTGAGAATCATCATACTATGCTGATTTTGTGCCACAGAACCAAGGGCAAGCTGAAGCTGTACCTGTGATGTGAGAAGGAGCACTTGGCTCCCGTGCAGACAACACACCTCTGGAAAAGATGGGCGAGTCACAGGTTTCCAGCTGGCGTACTGGGTGGAGTGAGGACAAGACAGGGCACAGCCTACCCTATTCTTGGGCTTACTGCCCTTGGCCTCTCCCTTCCACCCCTGGGCACTTCTGGCCTTATGGGTCCTTGGAGACTGGGCAGGGAACCAGGCTCCATCTGGCTGAGGCAGGGTGGGACAGGGGCTGTGATGTACCTTGACTTGCTGAGAGCAGAGGGACCTGACGTGCCCATGATGCAGGGCACCGAGCCTGGCCCCAAAGCCTCCAGTTCCTGGGAGAGCTGCTTCCCTGGCAACTTTCCAGCACAAGCCAGCGGGGCTGTAAGGTCAGACTGACCTTCTCAGACACACCATGTTGGAAAATGCACTTAACTTTCCCTCCCAGGTGTGCTCTGGAGGGAAAAGCAGAGACAGTACACACATTACAGGTGAGATTATGAAAGAAACAACAGGGTCCTTGCATCATTAGTGCATTTGACAGACATTTGATGAGGGAGGCCCAGGGGGAGGGTGGGTGTGATCCCCAGCTGGACGGTCCATGTGCTGTCTTAGCGCTGGCAATGAGGGAGCAGGGCTCAACCTCCCTGGTGTAGTTCAAAATAATAATGAAGAACTGAAGAATAATCTATCAAATTAACATATTTAAAAACCTGTCATCTTCAATACTATTGGGGACATCGCGTGCTACAATCATGGATTTCTGACGGTGCCATAAATTGGCCTAGTTCCTTGGGAAAATAGCTTGATGATAGATAAAAATAAACATAACAATATCAGCAGGCTTAGCCACGAGACATTTAGCTCCCCGGAACTTATTCTAAGGAAGAAGTTGTAGGACTAATGACAGTTAGGAACCAGCCCCTGATGTGGGTTCTTCCTGCAGGGGCCAGAGCACCTGAGCAAAATACACACCCCCCTAGAGACTGCCATGCTCCCCAGATTATAGTGGCGGTGGGTGTGACAATGCAAAGTTTGACCCAGGAATGTAACTGTGTGTAATGGTTCATCCTTACATGTCAGGAACAAGAGGGATTCCAGAAAGGATGGAAGCAGCAACGTTATATCAGTGAGCAAAAATGAAAAGAAGAGACGAATGTCATCTTGATTTTGTTTAAATTATTCACTTTAATAACTAAAGGATTATCTATAATAACCAGGACGCAGAAGCAACTTAAATGTCCATCAACAGAGAAATGGATGAAGTTACGGTATGCATATGAAATGGAATATTGCTCAGTCATAAAAAGGAATGGAATAATGTCATTTGCAGAGATGTGGACAGACCTAGAGACTGCCAGATAGAATGAAGTTAGTCAGAAAGAGAAAAACAAATATTGTGTAATATCATTTATACGTGGAACCTAGAAAATGGTACAGATAAACCTATTTGCAAAGCATAAATAGAGATAGATATAAAAAACAAACTTATGGATACCAAGAGGGGGACAAATTGGGAAATGGGGATTGATGTATCTACACCATTGATACATGTATGAAATAAATAGAGATTCCCAGGCAGCTCAGCAGTAAAGAACCCACCTGCCAGTGCAGGAGACACAGGAAACATGGGTTTGACCCCTGGGTTGGGAAGATCCTGACCAGAGAAGGAAATGGCAACCCACTGCAGTATTCCTGGGAAATCTCATGGACAGAGAAGCTTGGTGGGCCACAGTATGTGGGATTGTGAAGAATCCAGCCTGACTGCATCACTGAGCACACACGCATAAAATGGATAACTAATGAGAACCTGCTGTGGAGCACGGGGAGCCCTGCTCAGTGCTCCAGGGTGAACTAAATGGAGAGGGAACCCCAAAAGAGAGGATATGTGTATATGAACAGCTGATTCACTGTCTCATACAGCAGAAACGGAGAAAACTTTATAAAGCAACTGTATTCCAATAAAAATTAATTAAAAAATAAGTAAAGGAGAGAAATGATGACCCCACGAGCAAATAGAACGGATTGCAGATCTGGTCGTGGTGCCCCGAATAAGCGCTTGACAGCAGAGTTATCCCCGCCCACAGTAGTTCCGGAAGGGCTTGCTTGTGGCCACTCAAAATGTTTGCATGATTCTATCCAGCTGTGCTGGGCTACCAAGTACCCAGAGACCCACCTAAAGTCTGGGTTAACTCATGCCCAGTTTGGTCTTTTTTTTTTTTTTTTCATTTCCAGCCCTATTCTGCAATGGCGCCATCTCACTTACAAAGCAGAAGCACTTTCTCCCTTGTCAGTTTTTCGCTGTTGGGATCCTTTGAGTGTGAATGGTGTCACAGGAAGCCAAATTGCCTTCTTCTCTTTTCATAAAATGTCTTCTGATTCCTCATCACTCCACTTTGAAGGGCGCACAATGAAGGCATTCAAGCTGTCTCCACGTGGACCCCCGGGTAAACACATTGTAAATGGCTTGATTTGCTCCAAAGAGCCGACAGCTATCTCTCGGGGAAAGTAGCTTGGAGATATTCATGCGGGTTGAATCCCCCCGAAGTCAGATTTCAAGGACCTGATCCTTTCAAAAGCAAGACAAGCAACTGAACCTTTGTGAAAAAGCACCGATCTAATAGCTGCTGTACTTATTATGGGTGTGTAACGATTGCATTTGAGAATTACTCACCGATTAGTTTTCACTTGAATTCTGCCTTCCTGTTTCTTTTGACTCAGGAAAAAGGAGAGTGGGGTGGGGAGAAGATACCACTTAATTTCTGCTTCTCCTTTAGCTCCGCATGGCAAACACTCATCAGCCCCATACAACGCTTTCCACAGCCACAATAAAAGCTGGAACCACAAAGAGCCCAGAGTAAGGCGACTAATAAAGACTGATCCACCAGGTAACCCAAGTTCCGAGCTACGTCTTCAGTGACAGAAGGACAGTTTATTAATTTGCCATCCCCCAGAACAAGCTTGGATTCAAGTTCTGATTCTTTTTTTCCTTTTTTTCAGGCAGATTCAAAAGAGTCAGGGAGAGAAAGCTGCCTTTGAAATTTCTTCTCATCCAAGGCGGCCTTAATCACACCTTTGAGGGCCCTGCTTGGCTGTGTTAATAACTGGGCCCATGTGGGCACCCACGCTGTTCATTGTGCAGCTGGCTCTATTATTGGGTATGAATGTCCGAGCATAACAAAGTGGCTGTTGGTGCTTTTGAAATGGAGACAGCGAAGCTGCAGAGGTGCCCGGACAAGAGCAGCATCTTGGAGAGAAGCAGGTGTGCATGGGGCTCAATGCTCTGGCAACTCAGAGGCTGTCTTGGGGTGAATAACCCCGCTCCCCAGCTCAGCCGTCCATCCGTGGAGTGCTATGTAATATCAGGTAGGTGGTAAGTGTGGCCTCACTTTTAACACCCTTGGTGGGGACAGTTTAGAGGAGAGAAGTGAAATAAGCAGCCATGATCCCTCTAAGTACGACTATGGCCCTGAGACCCTGAAGGCTGCGAGTGTCCGTGGGTGCCACGGAGCTAGCCACTTTGGCTCCTCGACAGGCACATGCCATGGTCTCACTGTAGCTGTAGACTCAAAGACACCCTGTGTGAGACTCACCAGGTTTAAAGCATTCAGTCCCAGGTGAAGCTAGAGAGAGAAAGGAAGTGAGGGAGGGAGGGAGGGAGGACTATCCAAGAACCGACACCAAGCAGCCAGAAGAGGAGAAGCCGTGTGCGTGGTGATGGCGGGTGGCCAGCCTTGCATGTCCTGTGTCGAGATCCTCAAGCACACAGGTCCCCATGGCCATGCTGCCAGCGCCACATTCTGCAGGATGTAGCCCAGAGCATCATGACCAGGAGGAGGAGAGCGCCTTTCTCATTCACAGATTGATGAGATTCTGTATGTTTTAAATCAGAAATGTGTTATCAAAGGGCTTCCCCGGTGGCACTAGTGGTAAAGAACCCACCTAACAGTTCAGGAGATGCAAAAGACATGGATTTGATCCCTGGGTTGGGTCCATAGGGTCACAGAGAGTCAGACAACTGAAGTGACTTAGCATTCATGCACACACCTTATCAAAGTCCCCTGATTATAATTATGTGTCTTTGGAAACAAAATCCTTAGAGTAGGCTGTGGGTCCTGACATCGAGAGGCACTGGACCTCATCGCAGGGGCCTGAGGGCTCCATCCAGGGCTCTACATTGAGCTGGCTGGCAAGTAGAATGATTCACTAGTGTCGGGAAGCCTTGAGGACAAAGAGACCATGCCGAAGGGCAGCAGCTGAGCTCAGAGCCTGGGACCTTAAGGAACGAAGTGGTACTCACAGGATAGACCAGCCGGAGCATCATGAGAAAGCTGACCCGCATCGCTCAGGAGATAAAGCTCTGGGGCAGACCTCCGATGCTTCTGTTTGGGCAGCCAACCTCGGGTCACATCAGGGGCAGGGAGCTGAGACACAGCCACAGATGCTTGGAAAGAAAGAGCGTGTCAGTTGGCATATCTAGAAGATACATGGAGTGGGTGGGATTCAGTTAAGGAGTGAGTGCTCCTCTGGGATTTTGCTCTGTCTGGGCCCCGTGGAAGCCAGGTGGGTACCATGGCAGTGGCCACTCTCCTATTCACACCCAGAAGGGCTTGTATCAAGGTCCTGAGATCCTTCCTGCTTGGGGCTGCTCGAATCACAGGTCCTCAGATGGCTCAGTCTGCCTGGAATGAGGAGATTGTACTGTGTACATTGGTAGTTGGGTCCCTCCAGCCTCTGTCCCCAGGGTGTGTGCCCCAGCCCTGCACCCACTGTGACCACACATGACCTGAGTCTGATGCGTTCAGGCTGACTGATTGTGTCCTTTCCTAAAACTTGAGAAGGGCCTGCCCCACTCAAGTGGCAAGGCTGGGGGATACTAGGCCTCTTTCAGGGTTGAGGGGGGGAGGATAAGAGACCACAATGTCCAGGGGCTCCTGGGAGCCTGACACAATCTTTCTTGGACCCTTGTCCTGGCAGTAAGTTTGGAAAGCCAGCTGCCTCCCTCCAGCACTGGGTCAACTACATGGTTAGAATCAGTGACAGTCAAGGTTGGTTCTAAATTGGTTTTTAACACTTAACTTTTAGAAAACATCAAAATCTAAGAGTGCGGTACTTATATAGATTTTTTTTTAAAAAGAGCCATTAATTACTGAACATTTCTAACATATACTAAAGTAGAATGGTACAGAGATCTCCCAACATCTACCGTCCAGATTTGACAGTGATGGCAAATGTTTTTTATTTCCTGTCTCTGGGGGACATGTCAGCTTTGAGGAATAGAAACAGATTTCTAGAGTGGGGAGGTGCGGTGGTTGGAGGGTGGTGGGTTAGGTTCCTGCTCGACAGGGTTTGGCTCTTGTCTGTCCATTCTTGGACATTCCCAACCAGAGGATGTCCTTGGGAGGCAAACCATTTGATCTTTCTGTTGTTCTGAATCATTTCCAACCTTCGATTTTATCGCTGTGAGAGTGTGGCGAAGACAGCCAAGAGTCTTATCCTGGGACAGAGGCTTCCAACCTCTGAGATCTAGTACCTGATGATCGAGGTAGGGCTGATGCAATAATAACAGAAAAAAGTAAACAATAAATGTAAGGTGCTTGAATCATCCTGAAACCATCTCCCCAGTGCTCCAAAATGTTGCGGACTGCTGTCCTAGGAAAACAGGCAGAGAAACACGGGTTTGACTTTTACTAGCATTCTCTTCATTTTGGAGGATGTAAGTGGTGACGGCTTGTGCTAACTTGTTCTGGGGGCTTCTTTATCTGCTCTAAGAATGGCCATGCCCATCATCTCATCAGATGTTTGCAAAGGCCCAGACGGGGAGCTGGCACATCTCCACTTTATTGAAGAGGAGGTGAGACACCCCTCAGACCACAGGGTGAATCAGTGCAGGCCTGGGTTAGATGACTACATACTTTGCAGGGTCTGATCTCATGACAGGTTGCTTAGGGTCATGTGTCAGGTACTCATTCCTGAAGGAGTCTGGTTAAGAGTGGCTTTCAAGTTTGTTCTCTCTTTACTTACCCAAACCAGCAGTTTTTATAACCCTTTATATAACCCTTGCTTGTCTTCTTTCAACAAGATTTGGTGGTCAGGATTGTGTTCATTCCAAAACACTTTCAGATGCAGCTGTTTATTAAAGCGCCAGCAGCAGTGATTAATCTCAGATGTTCTGCAGTATGTTTGCAGCCGGATGACTTCCCCGGTTCGAGCTGCAGTCTGCAGCATCGCACTCTGCCAGGGCACACCCACTCCTACCCATGTTTGCTCACGAGATGCATTTATTTAGTCCAGGGAAGGTCTGTCCGTAAGCCCAGTGTCCAAATAACGTTCAGGCCATTTGGCATCTTTACAGACAAATGGCACTTCTTTAAAAAAAGGTACTGAAATCTGTGGGCTCACAGTCTGCATTAGAATCTCTAAAGAGGACATCTGCTAGCTGATATTCCAAAAGTGGTGATTGATTCTCGATGCCTAAGTCACATCTGTATGGGGACGGCGGGTGGATGGGCTGTGAACTCTGGCAGAAAGCATCTGTCAGCAGCCAAATGCAGATCCGAGTTTATACAGTGCGGCGTGCACAATGGTGTCTGACGGTGGACCTCGCTGTGGTTTAGGGAAGAAGCACTCATTTCACATTTCAGTAGGAGGAACCAGCTCCTTGACCTCATCTCTCTAACCCCGAGGTGTTGGGAACAATGCTTAGCAGAGTTTTTCACATGCTCAGCCTACAGGTTGGCAAAGTTGAACCAAAGAATTGGGGCTCTCAGTGGAGCCTAAATGCGTCTGCAGAGGACAAGCTCCTTGGAGAAGGTCAACAGGATTGACAGGGTCTGTGGCTGAGGGAGAGAAAGCTTTGTGCCTGAAACATTGGTTGGCAGGACTAACTCGTGGTCAGTCCGTTCCCCAAATGAACACTCTGTTGTAGGACCAAAGCCCTGAAATCTAAGATAGTTCACTTCACTGAATTCAGTTTGCAAATTTATCAATTGGGTACATTACCTAGGTGCTAAATGCGTCTGCATGAACTGCTAATAAATGTGTAGCAATTCCAGTTGCTACTGGTTTCAACAGCCTTTGAGGATATTTCCAAACAGTCTGGGAGGATAAAAATATATCCTGGGTATTTTGAGTTTTAGGCAGGAAGCACCCTTCCCTGGAGCCTCTGTCTTCACAGGACTTCCCCCTTCTGAGTATCTCTCTGTGATCCACCCTGCTTCCTATTCCTCGTGTGTCACTGGGTTTAGGGCAATCCTAAGTCCAGGGCAACAGATCTTAAGATGCTTGACCTGATTGCATGTGAAAAACCCATTTCCAGAGAGGGTCACATTTGCAGGACTTAGGTGTAATTTGGAGATTCACCATAGGCTCCTAAGGGTTTCCCTGGTGGCTCAGTGGTAAAAAAATCTGCCTGGCAATGAAGGAGACCTGGGTCCATGGGTTTGATTCCTGGGTGAGGCAGATCCCCTGGGGGAGGGCATGGCAACCCACTCCAGTATTTTTGCCTGGAGAAACCCATGGACAGAGGTGTCTGGTGGTTAGAATCCATGGGATCACAAAGAGTCAGACACAACTTAGTGGCTAGATCACCACCACCACCACACTAGGCTCCTAAACTGGGTGGGGCTGGAGGTTGCGGGGTGATGTGGTGCGCTCAGGGGTCAGCATTCTCTTGTCCTAGGGGCTGAAGAGAAAAGTCTGGGAAGTGAGTGGTTCAGCTTCCTGAGCGTGTGCAGTGGCTGTGGGGGCTGTGCATAGGAGCTGACCCTCCCCTACTGACCCCTCTTCTCTCACAGGGGCTTCGGCATCTGGGGAGCTCCAGGTTGAGTGCTTTTTTTCAGGCACGTTTTCTTGTTACCTTTTCTACGGCACATGTGTGTGTGTGTATGCTCAGTCACTTAGTTGTGTCCGACTCTTTGCCACCGCATGACTGTAGCCCACCAGGCTCCTCTGTCCATGGGATTCTCCAGGCAAGAATACTGGAGTGGGTTGCCGTTTCCTTCTCCAGGGGATCTTCCCCACCCAGGGACTGAACCTGAGTCTCCTGCATTGTAGGTGGATTCTTTACCACTGAGCCACTGGGGAAGCCTCATCTACTGTATACATTTACGAATTTTCAAGGAATTAGACTAAAATGCACTTAACACTAAAGCTATTTTAAACTTAATTTCAATTAAGTTCCTTATGAATATCAATTATCACTGTACGGTAGAATCGCCTGTTAATAAGGATTTCCAGCTGATAGAATGCCAAATTGAGCGGCTTTATCATACACAGTGTGGGGCCACTCGGAAAGGCCCATTATGCCATGTGTTGTTTCTGCAAGAACTTTAGACAAGTCCAGCTGAGGACTGGCCACAGAGTTTGCTGGTGCAAACCCCCGCCTTCCCTAGGACTCAGCTTCTTCACCTGTAAGTGTAATGATGACCGCTCCACCGAACAAAGGTTGCTGTGAGAGTGCACGCAGAGTGAAGCAAGTCAGAAAAAGAAAAACAAGTATCGCATATTATCAAATATCATATATTAACACATATATATGGAATCTAGGAAAATGGTATAGATGAACCTATTTGCAAGGCAGGAACAGAAGCACAGATGGAGAGAACGGACTTGCAGACACTGTAGGGGGTGGGGAGGGTGGGACGAGCTGGAGAATAGTATTGAAATACATATAGCAACGTGCAAAACAGATCACCTGGTGCTCTCTAATGACCTAGAGGGGTGGGATGGCGGTGAGATGGGAGGGAGGCTCAGCAGAGAGGGAAAATCTGTATAAATACAGCTGATTCATGATGTTGTATAGAAGAAACTAACACAATATTATAAAACAATTATACTCCAAGGAAAAAAAGGTCCTGTAGTAACATTTGCTAATGTTTGCATAGCATACACAGTGAGCCATTCTGATGATGGCTTATTATTTTCCCCACAATAATATATTATAATAATATAAGAATGATTTCATTATTGTTCCCATTTTGTAGATACCACTCCACTTTACAGATGAGAAGACTGAGGCTTCAGGAAGGGCCTTGTGGGGATGACTTGCTTTAAGACCCAGCAGGTGGAAGTCAGGCACTTCCCGACGCTCTGCTCCGGTGGGCTTGAGGAGGGAGGCTCCATGTCCTTGGCTCTCTGTGAGGTTTCTCCAGCAGGAAGCAAGTTGGCTCCTGGGGCCCCCGCCCTCCAGGCCTGCTGGGACTCAAACCTGTCCTGTGTTAAGTCAACGCTGAGTGAGTGAGGCCAGTGTGGACCAATGTCTGTAGCACTTGAGCTTCCAACTGCTAGTTTGCTGCTCTTGGGTCCTGGACCCTCCTGTGACCTCTCAGCTCCACACCTCTGGGATGCCCCTCAGGCCAGTTCCCAGCAAGGACCAAGGGGTGAGAGAGCACCCTGGCTGGCCTAGGTCCTGAACTGTAAACTAATGAACTCACTTGGAGTTCTAATGGCCAAAGTCCTGAGTTGTAAATAGAGTCCTTTTATTTCAATATATCCTGTTTCTGGTTTCCAAGGCTTGTATCTTTCTCTCTTTTTTTGGCCTCCTCTCTTGGTATGAGGGATCTTAATTCTCTGACAAGCCAGGGATCAAACCCTTGACTCCCTCCAGTGGAAGCACAGAGTCTTAACCACTGGACCACCAGGGAAGTCCCAAGGCTTGTTTCTTTTTTTTTTTTTTTTTTGCTTTTTAAAGACAAACATCTTGTGATTTTGTAGAGCAATTCTATCCTTTGTGTTTCTCATTTATTATTTCTCCTCAGGAGTTCTTCCAGGGTAGAGCCTCTCCCTCGCCCCCATCCCTGCCAGGAACTGAGACTAGAAGGAAGTTATGGTTCTGAGTGAGCACAGGCTGAGAAAAGCATCAAGGTGGTGGGGAAGGGTCCGAGCTGCCTGAACAGCTGCATTTGCTGGGGGTTTGGGAGTTTGAGCAGCATCCAAGATGGAGGGATGTATGGAGGGAGGAGTAGGGAGGTCTGGAGCATGGACACCCTTCCAACCCCAAAACGGCTGTGATTGCTTTGATGAACTCCAACTTGTGCTTTTCTAGTTTATTATTTCCTTTCTTTTCCAGTGACTAATTCTGCCACATCTTTTGGGTTTTCACCAGAATTCACCAGTGAGCCCATCTCAGCTGGGTCCTTTCTGTTTTTTGAAAGGTCATTACTTATTTCCTTAGATATTGGCATTCCCAGGTGGCGCAGCAGTAAAGAATCCACCTGCCAATGCAAGAGATACAAGAGATGCTGGTCCAATTCCTGGGTCAGGAAGATCCCGACCGGAGAAGGAAATGGCAACCCACTCCAATATTCTTGTGTGGGAAAGCCCATGGACCCAGGAACCCTGGCAGGCTGCAGTCCATGGGGTCTCATAGAGCCAGACATGACTGAGCAATTGAGCATGTATATATATACACACACATATATATGCCTTTTCATATAATCTATTTCTTCTTATGTGAGTTTTGACCAGTTGCACCTTTCAAGGTATTGGTTCATTTCATCTATGTTCTCCAATTTGTGGGCACNCTGCAGTCCATGGGGTCTCATAGAGCCAGACATGACTGAGCAATTGAGCATGTATATATATACACACACATATATATGCCTTTTCATATAATCTATTTCTTCTTATGTGAGTTTTGACCAGTTGCACCTTTCAAGGTATTGGTTCATTTCATCTACGTTCTCCAATTTGTGGGCACAGAGTTGTTGATAATATTCCTTGACTAGCCTTACAGTGTCCATGGTATCTTCAGGGATGTTCTCTCTTTTCTGATATTAGTGATCTGTGTCCTCTCTCTTTTTCTTAGTCTAGCTAGAGGCTTATTGATTTTTTTGATCTTTTCAAAGTATCAGCTTTTGTTTCCATTGATTTTCCTCTATTGATTTCTTGTTTTTAACTTCATTGGTTTCTGCACTAATTATTCTTATTTCTTCTGCTGCTGCTTACTTTGGATTTAATTTTTTCTTCACTTCTAATTTCCTAAAGTGGAAACTTTGATTCTTAATTTTAGGTCTTTCTTCTTTTCTATTACATGCAATCAATGTCATAAGTGCTGCTTTCACTGCCTTCCACAACTTTTGGTTAGTTGTGTTTACATTTTCCTTTAGTTAAGAGTATTTTAAAATCTCTCTTAAATTTTCTTCTTTGGCTCATGTGCTGTTTAAAAGTGCATTGTTTAATTTCCACACCCTCTGAGATTTCCTGGTTATCTTTCTGTTAATGGATTTTGAGTTTAGTGTGCTGTGGTCTGGAGGCAGACCCAGTGTCATTTCTGTTCTTTTAGATTTGTTAAGGAGTGTGTCATAGCCCAGAGTGTGGCATATTTTGGTGAATGTTCATGCGAGTTGGAGAAAAACGTGCATCCTTTTATTGTTGGATGAAGTTGTCTCTATATGGCAATTACATCCAGTTGAGTTCAGCTGTGTCCTTTCTGATTTTCTGCCTTTTGGATCTGTCCATTTCCAAGAGAGGGGTGTTGAAGTTGTCAATTATGATGATGGTCTTGTCTGTTTCTCCTTATAGTTCTATCAGTTAGTTTGACGCTCTGTTGTTAGGCCCATACTTGTTAAAAACTGTTATGTTTCTCCGGAAACTGACTCCTTTATCATCGTGTAAAGCCCTTCTTTATCCCTGATGACTCTCCTCGCTTTAGAGTCTGCTTTGTCTGCAATTATGTAGTGACTCCTGCTTTTCTGCATTAGAGTTGGTAGATTTTTCTCCATCCATTTGCTTTTAATATGTATGCGTCTTTACATATAAAGTGGCTTTCTTGCAGACAGCATGTATTTGGATCTTGTTTATTGATGTACTCTGACAATCTCTGTCTTTAATTGGGACATTTAGGTCATTAACATTCAAAGTGATTATTGACATAACTGGATTAATATTTAGCTACTCTATTCATCAGGGCTTTCCTGGTGGTTCAGATGGTGAAGAATTCACCAGCAGTGCAGGAGACCGGGGTTCAATCTCAGGTGGTGCTAGTGGTAAAGAACCCACCCACCAATGCAGGAGACACAAGAGACGTGAGTTCGATCCCTGGGTCGGGAAGATTCCCTGGAGACGGGAATGGCTACCCACTTCAGCACCCTTGTCTGGAGAATCCCATGGACAGAGGAGAGTGGCAAGCCAGAGTCCGTAGTGTCGTAAAGAGTTGGACATGACTGAAGCGAACTAGCACGGGCACATGCACCATATCCATTACCATTTCCTGTTTGTTGCGCTGGTTGTTAGTATTTTTTTGCTTCTACACTTTTTATGCCTTTCGTGGTGTTAATTGAGCATTTAGTATCATTCCATTTTCTCTCATTTCTTAGCATATCAGTTATACACCTTTTTTTAAAAACAACAACAACAAAAAAACTCTTTTGCAATTGCCCTAGAGTTTTTAATGTACACTTACCACTAACCAAAGTACACTTTCAAAGAATACTGCATCTCTTCACGAATGGAGTGAGTACTTTATCATAACAAAAATATTTCTAATTCCTTTCTCTTATCCCTAATATTATGTTGCTATTCATCACATACACACACACACACACACACACACACACACACATATATATACACACACATAAGCATATATGTATATATATGCTTTCCAGGTGATGCTAGTCGTAAAGAACCTGCCTGCCAATGCAGGAGAGAAAAAAGGTGTGAGTTCAGTCCCTGAGTCAGCAAAATCCCCTGGAGGAGGAAATGGCACCCCACTCCAGTATTCTTGCCTGAAAAATCCCATGAACAGAGGAGCCTGAAGGGTTACAGAGAGTCAGACACGACCGAAGTGACTTAGCAATTACAAATATATATATGTAAGCAAACATAAATCAAACACACTTTGCCATTATTATTTTGTGGCAACTGTTATCTCTTAGATCAAAGAAGAATTGGAAAAATAAATTTTTCTTTTACCTTCACTTATCCTCTCTTCAACGTTCTTCTTTCCTTATGTAGATTTGAGTTTCTGACCTATATTATTTTCCTTATCTCTGAAGAATGGCTTTAATATTTCTTACAAGGCAGGTCTACCAGCCCAAATGCCCTCAATTTTTGTTTGACTGAGAAAGTCATTCTGTCTCCTTCACTTTTGAAGAATAATTTCACAGGTTGAATTCTAGTCTGGTGGGGATTTTTTCTCCTTACACTTTAAATATTTCATTCCACTCTCTCCTTGATTGAATTGTTTCTGTGGAGAAGTCGGATGTAATTCTTATCTTTAATCCTCCATGGGTGAGGTGTTCTCCCCTCTGGCGCCTTCAGGGTTTTTTCTTCATTTTTGATTTTCTGTAGTTTGATGGTGAGATTCCATATGTACTTTTCCCCCAGTGTTTATAATGCTTGGTGTTCTGTGAGCTTCCTGGGTCTGAGATTTTCTGTCTGATGCTAACTTGATGGGGGCTTTCGAGGTGGCTGAGCAGTAAAGAATCTGCCTGCAATATAGGACGAGACACAGAAGATGCGGGTTCTATCCCAGGGTCGGGAATATCCCCTGGATAAGGGCATGGCTACCCACTGTAGTTTTCTTGCCTGGAGAATCTCATGGAAAGAGGAGCCTGGTGAGCTACAATCCATAGGGTTACAAGGAGTCAACCATGACTGAGCAACTAGCACTTTCTTTTCTTCCCATGGTGATGAGGAGTGGGAGAGGGGTAAGGTCCTAGAGTCTGTGATTAGGTCTCTGTCTTTCGTGAGCTTCTGTCTCTAGACTGTGAACTCCTCCAGGGTTCTCATTTTTCTCTCTCCTTTGTGAGAGACAAAGGGGCAGGGTGACGGGAAGAGACTGGAGTTGGTTGCTCCCTTTTCCCAGTCATGTGTGTGTTTAAGAGCTCAGTCTTGTCCAACTCTTTGTGAGCCCAGGGACTGTATCCCTCCAGGCTTCTCTGTCCATGGGATTCTCCAGGCAAGAATACTGGAGTGGGTTGCCATGGCTTCTTCTAGGGGATCTTCCTGACCCAGGGATAGTATCCAAGTCTCTAATGTCTCCTGCATTGGCAGGCAGGCTCTTTACCACTAGCACCACTTGGGAACTCTGCAGGTTAGGTTCTGGTTAACTAGTTTCCCTTGAGGTCAAATACTGTTAAGAGGAACAGAGTTCCCTGGAGCAGTCAAAAATGGTTCCTTTTCCCCTCGCCTTGCTGGAAGCCTGAGGGGATTTTTCTCGGATATTTGTTGCAAGAGGATAGTCAAGAGCTTGGAGGTGCATCTCCCAGTATGGTGGGGAACCTATGCCCGGGTCCCTTGGGGTTTCTACTCTTAGCGTCATTCACACTGGGCCAACCATCCCCCGATTCATGAATTCAGTTCAGGATCTCCTGCCCCTGCACTGGCTGCTGCCCTGGAGATGCTGGGACTTCCTGCATTTGTGCGTCTCTTCAACTTTGGTGGCAGCATTTGCCTGTGTCTCCCTTTTTAAGAGCCAAGAAGAATTGCTGATTTTTCAGTGTGTTCAGCTTTTCACTTGTTAGTATGAAGTGGTGACTCCCAAGCTCCTTCCATGTAGAATTGGAATCTGGCCAGTTCTTTGTTGGTAAATATTTTTCCCTGAAAAATGCCTGCAAACCCGTACCTTTGACTCTGAGCATCACTAGAACAGATCCTAGTGGTCCAGCTGGCGGACCGTGTTCCCTCTGTCGATTACTGTTCATTGACAGTGACCATTCCCACTCTCTGACCCTTCCCCACAACGTTCAGGATTCCTCTGCTCTTTGTATCACATGAAACGTCCTTAGTCATCCATGAGTCTCACTTTCTGAGTGCACTTTCCCCAACTTCCAGGGAAGCAAACTGAGCTTCAGAGAGGTCACAGGCCCCTCAAAGTTACCCGGACAGCAAGCAGTCATCTGGAGTCCACGCCAGGCGCTACATGAGTCCAGCTGCCTGCTTTCCTGGAGGGGCCATTGCAGGGTGTGTGGGGGGGTGCTCACAGCTGCCAGCAGCCAGCAAAACAGGCCTGAGAACAGGGCTTCTGATCCCACTTCTGGGAAGCTAGGGTGAAATAATCAGGGCTATTTTTAATGTGGCATTTTATCATCTAATCTATGGAGGGGAATGTACGCAAGTTTCCAGAGTAACAATTTGGATGTCTTGTTTGGAATTAATATCTTGCAGCTCTTAAAGCCTTGGAAAAAAATTGAGTATTAGTCAGGTATTTAGTTGCTAAGAGACGATGCAGAAGCAGCAGGCCTGTTCAGAGGAGACCATGGAAATGCCACTCACCATGGGGTTTGAGTCGCTGGGTTTGTAGAAACACAGCTCTATCCCTCCAACCACCAGGGCATTTTTTTAAACAAAGAAGTTTCCTCTGACTCCTCTTCATGATCCCCTCATTTCTACACTCAGTCCTGAAAGAACGAAGGCCAAGCCCAGACCTGCTCACGTTGGAGGAAGGAAGGGCTGGGGGATGGGAGGGTCTTTGTTCAGTGGGCACAGTGGTCCACTCCATTCTCCCCTTGCATCCCAGACTAGACCTGCAGGCCATGGTGTGGACACTTGACCTGAGTTGGGACAATCAGATTCTGTACCCTGTGAATTTGGACCTGGGTCTGAGAGACTGTCATATGGATGTCTCTCCAACACAGACAGGACTGGGTGTTAGGGGTGACTGTGCACACAGCCACTGGCTGGGAATCAGGTGGAGGGTGGGAGTGGATCTAGGTGTGCAGAAGCCCAGAGAGGCAGGTGGAGGGGCTGCTTCTGCCCAGCCTGCACCCTGCACCCCAGGTCCCGTGAGACATGGGGATCTTTGCCCTGAGTTCTACCTCTCCTGGCTTAGGCAAGCTCAAGAGGTTTTCTATTTCTTGCAACCAAAAAATCCTAATTAATCTCCACCTGCTGTTGGAGCATGCTCAGAAACACCCTGTCATCATCAGTGTTCTCCCTGGAGATGCGGATGTGTGAGTCTTTGGTTTTCAAGCATCCTGAGTCTTAAATCCTGGACTCAATGCCGCAGCCCCTCAGGATTCTCTGAAATCCTGGTTAATCTCCTTCTATTTCTCCTTCCCTGGTACACCTGCCTTGGCCTCATCTCCAGAGCCCCAGCTGACACGAATCACTGTCTCTCTGCAGAAGGGACGCTGGTCGTCATCAGAAATGCAGGTTGGTGATAACTCAGTGTCCTGTGTGAAGAGGAGTCAACTGCGGGAGGGTAGTTAAGCTTGGAACTTGTTGAGGTCTGCATCCTGGCTCCATTATTCACAAGGCTCACGGCACTGGGCTCATTCTCTCACTTTTTCTAAGCCTCACACTGTGCATCTGTATATGGAGGAAAATAATACTCTCTGGTCTTGAGGATAAAAGGAGGTGGTCTACTGGTCTACTACTGTCAGCTGAACTGAGTCATTCCCACCCCAGCCAAATGTTGGGGTCCTGGCCTCCAGGACCAGAGAATGTGCCTGTATGCCTATATTTGAAGAGGGGGTCCTTATAGAGGTAACTGAGTTAAAGTGAAGTCATGAGGGTAGATTTTAAAACAACATGTCCTTATCAAAAGAGAGAGAGTTTAGGCAGAGGTAGGTACACAGGGGCCTTCCCAGGTAGTGGTAAAGAATCTGCCTGCCAGTGCAAGAGACACAAGAGATGTAGGTTGGATCCCTGGGTCAGGAAGATCCCCTGGAGGAGGAAATAGCACCCCACTCCAGTACTCTTGCCTGGAAAATCCCATGGACAGAGGAACCTGGTGGGTCTCCAGTGCATGGGGTTGCAAAGAGTCGACACAACTGAACACATGTGCAGGCACACAGGGAACACACTCTGCGAACGTGGAGGGGAGACCCAGGAGATGCAGGTGCAGGTAGAGGAACAGCGAAGATGCCAGTAAAGCAGCGGGAAGCGGGGAGAGGCCTTGCGCACACGTTCTCTCACGGCCCTCAGAAGCAATCCTGTGTGCGCCTCAAGTCACTGCACGTTCCGGCTGCGGTGTCTTCCGGCATGACCCTCTTCCCTTTGATCCTGAAGGGCCCCCCACCTGAAACCCCATGGGGAGTCTCTCCTTCCTTCCTGGGGAAGCTCTGAGGAATCCAGCAAGTCTCAGGGTGCTACAGTGGAGAAGCCAAGCCCTGAGCCACATGGAGCCATGAAGTAGCGTGTTTCTGGAGGGTCCCCAGGTACCCCGCTCTCTGCACTGCACCCACTGAAGACTGAATGCCTTCCATGTGACCCACAGAGGAGAGTCTGGGTCAGAGGCTGAAAGAATGAGAAGAGAGACCCCAGGAGGCAGACATGGGTACCTCTGGAGGCTGTGGGACTAGAGGAGACGGGAGGGTGAGAGAAGCCGTCTCCCTGAGCACCTGGCGACCAAACAAACACAGCCACAGCTTGTTCTTGGCTTCCCACAGCCAAGCCCTCACGCAACCCATCCTCTGGACTCTCTGCTAGGCTGATAATTGAGTCTTGGGATGTATTTTTATTTTAGCTGGTGATGCTTATCTGTCTAGCCTTCCTTCCCAAAGTTCAGGGCATCTTCCATCCCAAAGTAACAGGAAGAGCCTGCCTGCCTCCCACTCTGAGAGGATTTTGAGGATCCAGGTCAAGGAAGCTAGGGAGGAGGGGAAGCCAGTGGGAGTAAGGAGGGATGGGGAGGCCTGGGTACTGCTTTCTGATGCCATGGGCCATGCAGTCCTCCAACCAGAGGTCAGAGCAGCAAGTGCAGCCTCTTGGGTTGCCTGTATCTTGGCTCGAGTCTCCTGGCTGACAAGCAAGAGACAGGGAGTTCAGTTTCTCCACGGTCCTGCCAGCCATCCCTGTCCCCCGGGCCAGGGGGGTCAGCCGAGTGTCTCTGCAGCCTGGAGGTGAGCGCTGTCGCCACAGCCACTGCAGGTTCCCTGAGGTCTTTGAAGCCAGAGTTCTGCTCAACCTCAGCCCTGCACGCACTGGAGAGAGGACGGCCACTTTGACAAGGGCACTGGACCGAGGGGACACCACTCCGGCCCTTGTGGCCTCCTCTAGCTTTCAAAACTTATCACCTGGGACACTTGGAGTGACGTGCTCTGGAGACCCTTTCCAGCAGCATCCAGAGGAAATGGTGGCCCCCCCTACCCCGAATCTCCCTGCCTCCCTCTTCCCATCCCTTCACCTCACAGCTGCCAGTTTCCCATTTCTGCTCTCACGGCAGCACATCAAATTGTGAGCAAGTTAGTGATGCCTTATGAAAATGTTTCATATTCCCGAGATTCAAAATCGCCATCATGCAAATTGTTCCTATGGAGGTGGTGTAAACAAAGTGACTTTCCCAGTGGTCACTCCCATCAGTGACATCTGGTGGGGGGTGAGGCTCCAGGACAAAGCAGGGAGGCAGCAAGACTCACAGAGTACTCTCTCACCCATCCTTTCCCAGCCCATTGGTCATCCTAAGCATCTTAGTAACAGGAGTTTCTGTTCCAGAAACCTAGCTGGAGAGATTCGAGGACATTCTAAAGCCCAAAAGATTCTCCAACCTCTGATAAAATAAAAACCAGTGCAACCACTTCAATATATTCATTCTCTTTGCTGTTAAGACAAAGCAACCCTAAGTCATCACATTAAAAACAAACAAAAAATCACAAAACTTTTTAGCAAGGAAAACGGTAAATTCCCTGAATGATGTGTTTCTCCCTACCACAGGGTGTGAGAGACAGCTATATTTTCAGAGGTGGAATCTCAGCTAACCAGTGAGAGGACCAGATGGTCATGGTAGTCCACTGAATAATGGTCCCCAAAGGTGTCCATGTCCAATTTCACGGAACCTGCGGCTGTGTCACCTGACTTGGCGAAGGGTCTTTGTAGATGTGCTCATGTTAAGGACCTGGACATGGGAGTGGATCCTGGGTTATCTGCTGGCCTTGCTGTAATCATAGGACTTGTATAAGAGGGAAGCAGGAGGGTCAGAGTCAGAGGGAGAGATGGGGAGATGATATGTGCTGGCTTTGAAGATGATAAGTCCATGAGTCCAGGGATGTGAATGGCACCTGGAAGCTGGAAAAGGCACAGAAAAGAATTCTCCCCTGGAGCCTGGAGCAGGATGCCGTTCTTCCTGCTCACACCTTGTTTCTGGGCTTCTGACCTCCAGAACTGGGAGCAGGTATGTCTGTGTTGCTCTAATGAAATTGGTTGTAATTTCTTACAGCAGCGCAGGAAATAGATGCTGGAGTCCAGTGTGTACGCCACACCTTTCCCTCCAGTCCTCTCCGTTCTTCCCTCCAAAAATACAGTGGGACCAGCTAAGGGCTGAGGGCAAGGAGGCAGAGGGCAGGAGGCACTGATACGCATGGCCAAGAGCGTTCTTCTTTCTTCCCACCGGCTTCCTTCTCTTAGTCGCACGTTTATCCAGGTGACAAGCTAGGCTTTTGGGGCTGGGCTGTGTGTTTCCCAGAGGTGTGGAAGGTCAGTGAGAGCAGATGCTTGGTCTGTTTGTGCAGCCCACTACCCACTGCCCCCCACCGCCCCCCAACACCTCCACCAAGGCACACATGTGGACGTACAGTAGGTATTTGTTGGTAAAGTGAAGGCATCCTGCTACACCCAGACTCTTCACTCTACCAGGTCCGCAATTTGCTTGCATCCAGATCAAAAAGAAATAAAAAGAATGCATTTAAGCAGTGTCAGTGTGCCTTCGCCACAGGCAGCCAGGCTCCCACCTGCCCACTTCTCACCCCGTGTTTTCCTCCCATGGCTCCGGACAGTGGGACTTGCTCATCTGGGGGAATCGCCTTCCTGTGGGAGTCCTGGCTGAATCTGATACCCTAAACATTTTCATTAAGGGCATTCTTTAAGGTATGCATTATCACCCTGGGCAGCAAGTGCCAGGCTGCTCGGAGTGAATTACTATGGTTAGCACTTGAGCTCCTGCAGCATCGCTGTGGCCCTGCATACAATTCAAACCATTTCAGGCACTCAGAGAGAACTCAGCCTTTGGAATCATCCAGGGTTTTCACACAGGGTGAGCTGGTGGGCCCGTGCTGTGTTTCAAGGGACAGCGACCTGCCCAGGGGGTGATGACATGGCATCATGTCTGTCCTGGATCAGACCAGACCTGAAACTCACCTGCTTTGAGCTAAGACCTTGCTTTTGTCCCATCTCTTATAAAGTGTCTCGAATGATGTGGCATTTGCAGCATCAACTTCTCTACTCTACAGTGAGGAGAGGTCAAGTGTCTTTTCCAGAGTCCAGCTAGTAAGTGGGTGGCTGCAGTTTGCCCCCACAAGCTATTGCTAGAATCAAGATTCCCAACCCCACCTGTGTCTCTGCCTACTATAGGTCACCACAGAATTCACAGATGTAAACGTAACACCCATCAGTCCTAAAGGGAATCAACCCAGAATACTCACTGGAAGGACTGATGCTGAAGCGGAAGCTCCAATACTTTGGCCACCTGATGTGAAGAGCGTACTTGTTGGAAAAGACCCTGAATTTGGGAAAGATTGAAGGCAGGAGGAAAGGGGGCCACAGAGGATGAGATGGCTGGATAGCGTCTCCAACTCAATGGATGTGAATTTGAGAAGACTCTGGGAGATAATAGAGGACAAGGAAGCTGGCATGGTGCAGTCTATAGGATCACAAACAGTCAGACACAACTTAGTGGCTGAACAACAACAAAAACTTAAAGCAAAGAAGAGATTGCCAAGTGAGACAGTCTAACCCTGTTAGGTAGTGAGTTCCAGGTCCATAGAAGCATTCAACTAGGGGGTAGCCCATGGCTCCAGTCAGTGTCTTCTGAGTGCAGAATAACCTTCCCAATTTTGCCTCCATAACAACACAATTAGCCTTTAATCAGACCATTCCCTTTGGGAATAACAGGAAGGGGCACAATGGGACCAGATCTCTGAGCATCATGAGTCATTTGTCTACTTTTTACAGTATCACATGCCTAGGATTTTGTTAGCCTTTATGGGTTTCTGCTGTCTGGCAAGAGAGGAAACTCCCAGGCTTGGGGCAGGGCTGGGGTGCAGGGTCTGCCCTGCCCTTCTCACCTGAGACAAAAGAACCCCAGGGCTGTAAGTGCAGAGGCATCACATTTGTGTTTCCAGAAGACAGTTATGGGACTTCCCTGGTGGTCCAGAGATTAAGAATTCACCTTCTAATGCACGGAGTGTGGGTTCCATTCCTGGTCAGGGAACTAAGATTCCCCATGTCATGCACTGTGACCAGAATTTTAAAACAAACAAACAGAAAAAGGCAGTCACTTTCTTTATTTCTTTTTGTCCCTCATTAAAAAGTGATCCACATCCATGTTGTCAGGAACAATAACAGAAGACACAGATGGAAGAGAAGCAGGAACTCCTGACCTGCCTGCTCCTCCCCCAGGCTCCGTGAATGTGGGTGGGCACAGGGCAGCCTCTGAAATGGCAGCATAACCAACCTCTGAAAATAGTGGAATATTGGCAGCCTGGATTGAAATACTTCTGGAAAGTCGTTTGTTGGTTTGGGAAGAGTTCCAGGAGCCAGAGCCAGCTAGATCAGGTAGAAGAAGATGGCTAAGAGCATGCATGCCTCTTTCCATCAAGCAAATATTTACTGAGCATCGCTCTCTCCAGGGCCTTCAACACTCAGAGAACAGCGAGGCAACTCACTTGCCTTAGCAGGGCTTTCGGACAGTGAGCAGAGTGAATGGCGAACTACAGAGCATGTGGGATATGCTGCAAAAGAAGCTGTGCTTCCGTGGAAAGGAATGCCTTGTGGCTACGCTATGCCCTCCCCTGGGACATCCTTACAGAGGTCACTTTGTTTCCTTATTCACAGATAAAGGGGTGATGGAGTGACAGCCTGGTGGAGTCCAGTGAAGGGTGGTGGGGATGGCACATTTCCAGTGCACAGTGCATGTTCACACTCAGCTGGTTATTACCCCCTTGCAGCGACAGTCATCTCACTCACTTTCTGTCCCTGCCACAAAGACACATGTGCACGCAGATAGGTGATGCATTTTACTCAGAATAATCATAAACAAAACAAAGCATGGTGTTTCCTCAGCAGCAGAGATGGATGCACCCTCTGAGAACCAAGTCTGCTTATTTTGCACCTGTGGGTGCATCTGGTGGGTCCTTCACTGTCTCCCAGAGTTTGCTCAGATTCATGAATTTGTACAAACTCTGGGAGACAGTGAAGGACAGAGGAGTCTGGCGTGCTGCAGTCCGTGGAGTCACAGAGTTGGACGTGATTTAGCAACAGAATAACTGGTGGACCATTCTAAATACATCTGGCCTTTCCATCTTGGCTGTAGGAGACGGGCCCCCTTGTGTCATTCCAAAGCATCAGGAGGGGCTGACCTGTCTCAGGGTCCCTGTGTTGGGGGGCATCTCCCCAATGTTCTGAAGATGCTGACCCATGGGCAAACTGGCTGATGTGGGCTGAGGACACAGTTGAGGTAAACACAATGTTCACTTTTGACCACTGTGTTTTGACCATCGTAATTCAGATGAGGTTGTTTTATAATTATCCAGTTAGTGCTTCCTTGTCCCCAGGAAGTGCATGTCTGACTCCAGAGTTGACTTAGGGATGTAAAACATGGAAATGCATCATTTTGCTCCCTTGAGGACCCACCTCCAGATGCCCGTGTTTCCAGAGATTCTGCCTCACTGAGCTTTCCTGGCAACCCATAATTTATTGGATCCCACGGGCTCCCCAGAGGAGCCCTTGCAGGTCACTGTTTAAATGAGGAGAAAATTGGTTATAAATCAACTTAATTTTCAGAGATATTAATCCAAGGAGAACCCAATTTTGTGTGAGACGGTGGCTTCATTAGAAAGTTACCTGAATGCATAAGAAAAAAACACATAAATGTATCTCTTAAGCTGGAGTCAGAGAAACATTTTAAATTGTGCCATGATTATATGTTTCTCCACATTCACCCCCTTCTTGATTTCCTTTATATTGTCAGTTTGTCATAATGAGGAAATACCGCAGGCAGGAGGAAAATGGCAGAAGCTGCGTTTACGTGTTGTCAGAAGCTCAGAGCATCTCTGACCCTCTGCTCTTTCCTTCCATCCACTGGGTGGAGACGCCCATTCCCCAGGGTGGGACTGAGGGCTCTGGGCAGAGGATGTGCTATGAGTCTCTTCATTCTGTGGGCCATTTAGTGTGTTCTTGACTCTGACTCCACCTGGGGGTGGGTGGAGAGACACTGGCCACCCTGGTTCCTCCTCCGGGGCAGTAGAGGGACCTGGAGCCCACCCTTGGATGGATGGATGGATGGATGGATGGATGGATGGATGGATGGATGGCCGGCCCTGTCCCCAGGGTGGGGGACAGAGAAGATGGCCCCTGAGACTGGAAACGACATAAGTGGGAAAGAGAGAAGTGTGTCTGGGGAATGATCAGTGAACGAAGGTTTTATTTGAGTTTGAAACCTGTTCTTTATGCATATGGATTTCCAAGATGTGATTTGGTACCCTGGGGCCAAAGAAGGTATCTGCTCTGAGCTCTTCCCGGCAGCTCTTCAGCTTGTTGCTAATCTCTGGACTGTGTAGTCTGTGGCACCGCATTTGCAGTGTTTTATGTACTTATATAAATATGACATTTTCCAATTAAAAAAGAAATTCACATTTGTATGTACATTTGGGAAAATATAGGAAATTATTAAGAAGAAAATTGAAGTCTCCAGTCATCCTGGCATTCCTGTTTGCCTCCTTTCAGTATCTCCTGCCAGTGTTTGGGTTATAGGCGTGTGTGTGTGTGTGTGTGTGTGTGTGTACAACACAAAACTTAACCAATCTTTTATTCACAAATCTGTCTCTTGCTTTTCCCCTTCTGTTCATATAAAAGCATGAGAATTTTCCATATTCTCAAAATATTTTCTGAGGATGAATTGGTGAATTGTGTCAGATTTCATCATGTGGCCATTGCATCATTTTTGGTTTGTTTGTTTTACAACTGGTCTCTTCTTGTAGGGCATTTCAGCTGTATGGAATTTTTCATTAATTTGTTGCATTGCCCATCCCTGTACCTAAGGCTCTGGCTATGTCCTTTCGGTAAATCAGTGATGTTTCTAATGGAGTGATACTGACTGTCACTCTGGTCTCAGAGACTGGACACTGGGAAATGTGATTATGCCCAGCTTAGACAGATTCTGACCCTCCCTTTAAGTGGGGGCTCCCTACCAGCTGGGGGTTGAGCCCATGCTGAGCCCACAAATGAGGCTGGTTAGAAAGAAGGGGTTTGTAAATGGCTTATGCTTCCTTTGGTTCCAGACAATCACAACAGGATGGATGTGGTGCTGACTTCCAGATGAATAGGAGCTTTTTCAGAGATGTGAAAAGAGAGGGAGAGAACAGGTTAGGAGTGGCACGTCAATTTCTAACTGAAAGGAAAAAAATTGATCCAAAGTAAAACCCTCATCATTCCAAATATCAGTGTTTTCTTCTCCAGTTTCGTGCTGTGTCCAGGTGATTAGACTCGGAGGGGTTTCAGGACAATCACAGCAGAATCACTCAAAGTCCGCTAGGAAGACGGAGCCTCTCAGGGTGGCCCCCGTGTAAGCCCAGCTCCAGGCCAGTAGCTCCACCTGCCGGAGGAACCACCTGGGGTCAAATGAGGGAAATACTTGGCAGAACGTGACCCCAAAGCTCTCAGGCAGACGACCTTGGTAGAACTTGTGTCTCTTCTGGAAGGTTGTTTAAATGATGCTTCCCCAGGACCAGATGGGCTGATGAGAAGTGGCTGATGTCATGAGGACCCATCCCTCTGTTTGGGGTCCATTGCAAGTGGCTCAGAATAAAGGTGAACTTAGGATCAGGACTGAAGGAGACGTTAGGGAATCTAAGAATCTGAAGATGCCAGAGTCCCACGGGGGACCTGAGGGAACCTGGGGTCTCCGCCTCTCCTTCCTGTTTGCCGCCGCTTTCTTCTGCTTCTCCGAGTGTGTGGGGCTGAACGTGGCATCCTTGGCATTCTCTCCTGTACCTGCCATCGCACTGAGCTGCTGGTAGGCTTGGACAGATCTCTTTCTGCCTCAGTGATGTGTCCCATGGAGGGACCACTGACGGGCTCCGTCTGGGTGAGGTGAACCATCTGTGCTTCTGTCTCTGTGGCCAGAACTGTAGGGCTGACTCCTCCAGCTCCTCTAATCTCTTTGGACCTTTATGCCCCCAAGGTCTGGATGGCATGATGTCAGGAGTCTCCAAGGAACCTTAGATGTGCTGACCTCCACTGACCACTAGTACCCATGTCCACTCTTCTAAAATGTCCACAGCAAGAGTGGAAGGTGCAGACACAGGCAGTCCTAGGGTTTCCAAACCCCCAGGACTGATCTGAGTTTCAGTGGCCAGTTCCTTACAGCTCCAACTGAGACGGCGCTGCTCCTCTTCTGACTGAGCCTAAAATAATGTCCCCCAGCCCCTCTCCCCTTCCCTGACTTTGTCCCTTCACTTGCACCAGCCCGTTTGAACATATCGGCACATAGGGATGTTGGTTACACAAAAGGTATCATTAAGTGCGATTGAAAATCAAACTGCTATTTCATTAATGGACCCATTATCAGGAAATACAGTGGTATTTGAATACCTGCCTGTGGTTACTATAGATACACCTCTCCTTGGGTTGCACTTCAAACAAATCATTGGCGTAGCATTTCCCAAGCTTTGTGCGCCCGTGAGTGTTCTTTGATAGACATAATTATCCCAGGCATGCTAGATGATCTTTATTTGAATGCTTCAAATTGATGAAAAATGCTGCAAATGCAGATTGTAGAAGGAAAAAAAGAACAGTGTAATTCATATCCTATCAGGTATTATTATTCCTTAAAAAAATGAACATCAACGGGTCCATTACCTGCTTCTGGTTCTTATTTGGAGTGAACTGTAGGGAGATGGCCATGCTCCACTCCCCCCAGAAATTCTGGAAGTCACGACACCTGGAGGTGGATGCCCAGTGACCTGGGTGCAGCCATAATGATGCTGGCATCTAACATGGCTGAGCTGCTAACCTCTCTTCCCTGCATGTTCTCGACTCCTGGGAACATGTGAGATGGGAAACAAGATGCCCAAAGTCAGAGAAACTGCAGCTGAGCGGAGCTGGATGCATGTAAAGTACGGATGGGAAAACGAGTTCTTAATGTTCTCTCTTTCCAAGTCTGTAGAGAATAAGAGAATTAGAGTGCAGCCCAGAAGGGCAGCTGATGAGGTCCCCGAAGCAATGGGGAAGAGGGAGTCGTCAGTGCTCTCTGGGCCTGGAGTCTGCCCCTGACTGAACTGTGGGGCTCAGAACCCCGTATGGAGGTAGCTTTCTCTCTGTTGGGTTTTTACAGTCATGACACCTGGTTCATGAAGGAGCTGGTTCCTCGGCTCAGGTGTGTCTCCAGAGGTGACAGGTGGTTCTAATGGGAGGTGGGAGGAACCCACCAAGTCCACCAGAGCGACTTCTGACACAGGCTAGCAGAACAGTGAGGCCAAAGGTGTGCTGTCTGGCTCCCTGACACCCACCGGGGAGCGCAGAGGATGCCACGTGCCTTGTCCTGTTGATAGCAGGGTTATTCACACCACAACGATCAGCAGTAGGAAGAGAACACCGCAGTGTGACTGCCGTGACAAGTGGGCTGCTGGCATTTCCCAGGGATTGCCTGAGAGATGGTGACACCGGTGGGAATGGGGATATCTTTTGTTTCCCATAAGCCAGTTAAAGGACCATTTCATGCAGCTTGCAAACAGCCAGTGTACAGTGTGTCTGGCCAAAGCATTTCAAGGGAACGTATCAGGTTCTCTAACAGAGCCTAGGGAGGGGAGTGAAGAGTCTTGTTAGGCTGTGGCACAGGATGAAGGGTAGCTTGAGCTTCTGCAGCAGAGCATGGAGAAAGGAGGTGATGTGATGTTCAGAGCAGAGTTGCTGGCTGGATTTCCAGTGATTCCAACCATCTCTTTACACATAAAACTGGTGTCTGGGAGGTGCGTTTGGCTGAGACTGAGCAGGTGGCTTCGGGAGTCAAGAACATGCAGGGAAGATGGGTTAGCAGCTGAGCCTCAGCATCCGATGGCTGTTTTTAGGGACGCCTCCCTGCCTCTTCTCCTGCAGTGTCCTCCTCTCAGGGAACAGGGTAGGGCCTGAGAAGACAGGTGCATTTGCTTTTCCTGATGTTATGGTCCAACCTACTACTTGCATGGGGTGGTCTTATCCCTCATTTCCCAAACTGCGCAGGGCTCTTGTCTTTGAAACGGCTAAGCCCGTGTGTCCCCAACCCTGTCAACTGCACTGCAGCTGGAGTTGATCAGTTCCCTCCTGCCTACTACCTCTCTGCAGCCCCAAACCCCTACCTGTTCACCCCCAAGCTGCTGTCAAGCTCCTACTCAGGCCTGCTTGATGCCACACTGCCTTTCAGACCATGGGCAGATGGTTCCTTCAAAGCATGAACCTGGGTACTGTCACTCCCTTTCCTGAACTCCTCCGGGGGTCCCCTGGTGATCACAGGCATCTCTCATTGCCTGGCCTGGGTAGCCCCCCTCTCCCTGGCATCACCTTCTTTCCCTCCTCTCGCAACCTTAGCCCCGGGGGCGGGTCCTGACATCACCATCTTGATGTGCCTCCTGGTCCGTTCATTGCTGCATCCTGCCATCCCTCCCCAGGGGAGCTCCTGCCCATCTTTTAGGCTCACTTCTGACATCCCTTCCCTTTACCAGGAAGCATTCCCCTGGCCCAGTGGCCAGTGAAGGAACTACTGCTTTGTCTCCAGAGCGCCCCAACCCCTCATCCACCTTGGTGACCGACATGGACCGTGTTGGCGCCACGCCCACACCTTCTCCTTGTCTGTATCCTGACCCATCTCTGCCAGCCTGTGCTTCTCTGTCTAGAGCCCTCCTGGTCCTGCACAGTCCCCACTTCTGTGCCGGGCAGGCCAAGTGTCAGATAACTAGGGCCGCCCAGGAGTGGCTCTCCAGCGACCTATCTTGGGAGACTGTCAGGAAATCCTCCAGCTCCCTCAGCCCTCAGGATAGATGACTCCGAGGTGCAGGTCTCCAGGGAGACTATCCCAGGTCCCCATAGTGGCAGCTGGCTTAATGGCACACCTTGATTGACTCCCTTCTTCCTGGATCTCCCTTCAAAATTATCATCTGACCCTTGAATCCTTGCTCAGGCTCTGCCTCTGGGGGAGCCTAAATGAAGGCAGGGTCCCTCATCAGTCTGCGGTTGTCCCTGCTCTGAGCTCATCAGGGGCGAGCTCCTGCCAGGCTGGCTGCTGCATCCTTGGTCCAGAGCATCCCTCCTGGACATGTGGCTCAGCTTCAGTCCGTGCCAGTGGAGGAAGCACATGTGTTTCTTTCACTCTTCAGCCAACCAGAGAATCAAAGGATGCTGGCTGGCTTGTGGAGCCCCCTGGTTTGGGGCCTACTTGTGCCCAATTGTTTGCCTATCAGAGGAACAATGGAGAGTTGTTGCTGAAGGCACTGTTATTTAATACTTTCTCTTCCTTTATGACTGAGGGTGATATCCTAAGCTTTTCATAGAACTTACAAACTGGTGGGGGCAGGTGGGGTGGAGAGGTGGACACTTGTCTTTAAAATACATGGGTGATCTTGACCCTTCTCTTGTTAGAGAAATTCACAAGCTCCTTGGCATTTGGGATCCCTGCTAGAAACATAGCCCTGTAGCCATTATTCCTCTGACTTTAATTAAATTGAGAATGATATCTCACCTGCAAGATAAGCCAAAAAAAAATAAAAAATAAAAAGAGGGAGTGAGCAGAACTAGGAGATGTCCTTGTTTCTCTTTGCTTTAGCTCTGCACTGTGAACATTTTTTTTAAGGGAAAAATTCAGATTATTTATTGATTGAAATTTAACACAACTTTCTTCCTTTATTAATAATTATCCTTATTACTATAGAAACAGTACCCAAACAAACAGAAATTACCTGCAATTTTCTCTTGTCAAAGTTCACTCAGGAGAGTGGGCAGCTGAAGTGAATACCCAGGAATACTTGAAAAATTATATAATTATCTACAAAGTGTACTAATGGTGCTAAAGCAAATGGCTTTTCATTTCTCTTGCCATCTTTGACCTCTTAGCACAAATAATCCCAGAGAGAGAGAGAGACTGCAACCACTTGCTCGCTAATGGGTAGGGGTAACTGCTGTGAGATTTGAAGCTATTTCTGGCAATTTCTGATAATTATTTATCTGAAATCGGAAAGAGTGATGCTATATAGTGGACGGAGAGGAAGATAAGACTGCAGCAGAGATGACACTTGGAGCCTGTTCAGCTTAGGGGAGACGGTTCTGGGACAGATGGGAGGGCCCCCAGATGTGGTCTGATTGCTCCCCCTGTTCTCAGGAAGTTGGCCAGAAGAATGGGGTTTCTGATGACTGGTTCAGATGACTTCTTCCTGGAAGAAAAGTTAAAGCGTGTATTTTAGGTGGTTGGTAATATGCTGAGAAGGTTAACAGTCGCCGTTGGTATAGGGGCATTTCAGCAGGCCCAGGGGTCACGAGAGTCACCACAGAAGGTGACGATCGCCATCTTGGGGGCAGAGAAATGGAATGACTTGCCAAAAGTAGTTCAGTCTTGATCAAAAATGGATATTCTGGGCTTTCCTGGTGGCTCGGTGGTAAAGAACTTGCCTGCCAATGCAGGAGACACAGGTTCCATCTCTGGTCCCGGGAAATCCCACGTGCCTCAGAGCAACTAAGCCTGGGAGCCTGTGCCCTAGAGCCTGGGAGTTGCAACTACTCAGCTGATGTACCACAGTTACAGACCATTGTGCACCCTAGAGCCAGAGTTTCCTTACAAGAGAAGCCACTGCAGTGAGAAGTCTGCAAGGCAGCTAGAGAAAACCCCATGAAGCAATGAAGACCCAGCATGGCCATAAATAAAAAATAAAATAAATAAAAAAATTAAAATATAAGACATGGGCTCCAACATACTTCTATTAGACTCTATTAGATGAGTTCAGTTTGTGAAGTGAGTGAAAGTCGTTGAGTCATGTCCGACTCTTTGCAACCCCATAGATTGTCCATGAAGTTCTCCAGGCTAGAATACTGGAGGGGGTAGCCATTTCCTTCTCTAGGGGATCTTTCCGAAACAGGGGTTGAACCCAGGTCTCCCTCATTGCAGGTGGATTCTTTACCACCAGGGAAGCCTGAGTTCATTTAGTTGAATAATAAAAAAATGGGGACAGGGTGGGGAACTTTCTAATATCAAACGGAGCCTGCCCAAGTCTTTTTGCGAGTTTGATGATGTCATCAAAACCTCCCTTTCGACAAGTTGAAATTAACCAAGATTGCGACCATCTCTGTGTATGAGAGCCAACGGATCATGAAAGAGGGGAAGCATTTATTCAGAATTCTTTACCTAGGACTCCCTTAGGCTTCCTGGAGGAAAAAAAATATCAGCTCACACTTGGTTGTTGCCCTTAGGAGTCTCAGATTAGCCCACTGTTTGTGCGGGAGCCAGCTAATCAGCAGTTCAGCGGGGGCTTGCTTGTAGGGAGATGGAGAGGAGAAGTGGCTGTGGGCATGGTTTCTGGCCCAGGCAGGGGGCATAAGACCTCTCCTCCTCTTGGGGCTGTGACCTGAGTGTGAGATGCTCCTTGTTGTTCACCACAAACTCTGAAGCCAAGAGGAAGTCAAACGCCCGCGAAAAAGAACCTTCTCTCTTTAGTGACTGAAGAGGCTCAGAAGTGAGGGGTGTGGAATCAGTGTTGACACAGAGCTGGCTTCGAGTGGAGTGGGGAGGCTGTTTAAATAATAATAAAACACTAACTGAATGGGAAGATGCATTTGTGTGTTGGTTTCTGAAATGAAAGACGTGGACTGCTTTGCCTATAATTGCCGTCAGGCTTTAAGCAAGCCTCTTTTCAGAACTCTCCTTTTCATGTGCCTGTGAAAACTGTTACCAAGCAACAGAGCAGGTCTGCAGTGGTGCGAATTTAGGAGTGATGGACGCGGAGACCTTCCAGCCAGTGGTCGCTGAGTGACGCCTAGGCTCTGACTGGGGTGGGGCCTGCCTCATGTTTAGGATGGGACTGGGTTGGGGGGGTGAACAGGGCATGAGGTTAAAAGTATTATAAATAAACGAACAGCTGTGTTTTCACACACCACAGAGCAGCTCTGTATGGTCTGGTTTTTGTTTTTTTTTTTTTTGCTGCAAAGGGTGGGTGTGCATCTCTTTGTGGGGACAGTCGTGTCAAGTTCAGCCTTGGCCACCCGAAGCTGAAGGGAAGTCCTGCCTCAGGACTCCGTGGAGACCTGAGAACAGGGTGGACCTGAAGCCCCAGGCCAGGCACAGCAGTGAACTCACCAGCAGGGGCCTGCACCCAGTCAGTCTCCCTCAGTGGTACCCGGGAAGTCGATCGGTCAGGTCCCGCCAGCACCACCTTGTCCCCTCTGAGTTGCTGCTCTGACCTGGCCGTCTCTGTGCCTGGAAATCCTTGGAGGCTGACCCAGTTCCTGCGCAGCACTGGTTGTACTTGTCTGAGGGCATCTGAGGGAAGTTCTCCATTGTTTCTCAGTTGTAATTCCCTCCAGCTGGAGATTCTAGCCTCATCTGGGGACTTCCTGGTCTGATTCTGGAAGGCACCACTGCCTTCCCCAGGAGTGATTTTTTCCTCCAATGTGAATGACTCATTCACCGCCTTTGTGGTTTCCATCACATCCACCGACCACAGCTTGCTCCACTTCAAGACACAGCAGTTCACTTTCTAGAAATGCAGACAGACCAATAAAACAAGCGAGGCAAACCATACAAGAACAGAGAGTGAACTTTAAGTGTGTAACCCATGGTCACTCCTGGATGATGAACACGGAGCAAAAGAAGCCAGACGTGAAAGCGCACATCCTGTGTGGTTCTGTGGATGGGAAGTTCAAGGACAGGCTCGGGTTGGAGGGCTGACCACCCAGAGCACAGAGGAACGTGAAGAGTGCTGGAAATGCTGTCTACACCTGGGGGACTGGGGGCGGGGGGGGGATCACACCAGCAAGGTTTGGACTTGAGAGCTCTGGACTCTCTCTTGGTAAGTTGTCTCTCAGTTTAAAAGAAAAAGGAGACCCAAAGTCCCTTGCCTAAAATTGTAATTTGGTTTGGGCCCTTGGCAAAATCAGAGATCCTCCCCTCTGGATTGGGACTAGTTGGCTACCTTGGGGAAGACAAGGGGGCAGAACTTTCTAGAGATCTCTCCAACCTCAGAGGTGTGGTTCCAGAACCTGCCACAGACCCAAGACCCAAGATGCTCATGTCCCATCGTGGGGGCTCTATATTGGATTCTCTGCATCTGTGGAATCAACCAGCGGTAGATCCTGTAGGAATAAATGTATTCATTGAAAAAAAACTCTGTATAAGTGGACGTGCACAGTTCAAACCCACATTATTAAAGATCCAACTGTAGATAGATAAGCCATAGTTAGACAGATAAATGACAGATAGATGGTCAGTAGATGATAGATGGACAGATTGCTGTTGTCCAGTTGCTCAGTTGTGTCAGACTCTGCCACCCCATGGACTGAAGCATGCCAGGCTTCCCTGTCCTTCACTATCTCCCAGAGTTTACTGAAATTTATGTCCATTGAGTCAGTGATGCCATTCAACCACCTCATCCTCTGTAGATAGATACAATGGAAGAATGGACCATAGAGACAAAACTGATCAATTAGAGCCCATGAAATTTTACTGCATCCCTGCCTGCTCTGGGCCTGGCCAAGGTGACGGTGGCCTGGATTCGGGCAGTGATAGTGAAAATGAGAAGTGTTCAGAGTCTCTACGTGTCTCTCAGATAATTCTGGCCAGATTAGCTGATCCACAGGAGGTGGGGTGGGAAGGGAACAGAGTCAATGCTGACCTGGGGGCTTGTTCTGCAGTAGACATCCATTTCCTCTTACCCAGTGTCAAGAGCATGTTGGCCTCCGAGTTTCCAAACCCTGGTAAGTGCAGCTCCTCATCAGATGACAATCTCCAGGACAGCCAGGGCCAAGCAGAAGAGCAGGTGGGTGTGTCCATGGGGAAGCTGGCTTCGGTCTCTAAGAGGAGCTCTTCTGGAACCCCTGGAGGACCCCTGGAGGCTCCTGAGTGCAGACATGGTCCCTTTGACATCAGCCTTCTGCAGCATCTGTTGGGAGGAGGGTGGAAAGGGGCGGGGAGGGGCTCCTTTTCTGAAGCAGGCTGTCTTCCCTTGTGTCAGCTCCTCAGAGTCCTGACACCAGGACTCTCCTTGCAGAGCGCTTGATGGAGATCAAAGCGTGTGTGTGCATCCTGTTATCCCGGAGCCTGTCTCCCCCCTGCCACTTTCAACGAGATTTCCGAGTCGTTCCGGGCACCTTCAGAGGAAGCAGTGCTCTCGCTCTGGCTGGCTCATATGGAGCAGCTCAAAGAGAAGTGTCTTTGAAAGCTTCCTCGCCTGTGTACTGCTTCCGTGAGCGTGGCCTGCTTTCCTGGGCTCCTGGCTCTGGCCTGCAACTCTCTGATCCATCTCATTTCCAAGTCCTTTGTGCAGAGTCCTAGCAGCCGGCTCAAATGGGAGCAATTAGCTTCAGTGGGTAATTAGGCTTCTTTGCTGGCACCGGGCTTGAGCTGTAGGACATAATCGACGATTTTTACTTCAAGCCCACTTTGTATCACCTCTTCCAAGCCTGAATCAAATGGTATGGTATTTAGAAAACCCAATTACATTCCAGGAGCTTCCAAAACACTCACAATATGTTCTAATGAGGCTTCTTGCCGTTAGCTTTAACAATGAACCTCTTCCCTATCTTTGCTATTCAACATTTGCCTGCTTATAAGGACTTAAAAGCTGACGCTCCAACACTTTGGCCACCTGATGCAAAGAGCCGACTCGCTGGGAAAGACCCTGATGCTGGGAAACATTGAGGGCAGGAGGAGAAGGGAGCAACAGAGGATGAGATTGTTGGATGGCATCACTGATTCAGTGAACATGAGTTAGAGCAAACTCTGAGAGATAATGAAGGACAGGAAAACCTGGTGTGCTGCAATCCATGGAGTCACAAAGAGTCAGACACGACTGAGGAACTGAACAACAACAAAATACAAGAATCTCTCCTGACCCCCCTGTATCCTATCACGAGTCAGCTGCAGGGTAGGGAACCGAGGGTGCTGCTTTGGCAGCTTGGGTCATAAATTTCACAAAGGGGCAGACAGTGAAGGTGAGGAGGGTTGTCTTAGAAAGATTTCACAAACTGCACTGAAAGGTGATCTTAGGGGTCAAAGAAGAGGGACTCATGAAAATTCCCATGACACCACTTGCTAAGACCCCCTTCTTACCGAGGTCACCACCTTCAGAGACATGGCTGCTATTAATGTAGAGAAGGATCTTTTCAGAGTCCCTGAACTGTCAGGCATCCCCACCTCTCTCTCCCAGACATTTCTGTTCATTGCTCTTAACTCTGTTCTCTACAACACACAGTCTGGGAAGAAACTCTATAGAGTGGGAACATTTCAAGCACATGAAGGGACATCTGTGACCTTGAGATGCTTTCTTATTGCTGGTCACACACTCCTAGGTCCTCCAGAGATTCTGTTCACGCTTGTGTCCCCTGCTTGGACAGGGATCCACTAGCCAATACAGTGGCTTTGTGCCAAGAGAAAAGCATCCATCCAGGTGGGTGAGCTAAGCAAAGGCACTTCTTTTGGGGGGTGCCTGTAGGCATCTGGCTGAGCTAAAGGCATTTCTGTGCTGAGCAAGAAGACCAAGGGCATGGGGAAATTCAACCTGCATTCATCCTGATGGTCAGGGTCTTTGGATGATGCTGTAATCTTGCCAAGAGCAGGCACTTATGTTCTGGAAATTAACAAGTGGAAGAGCTGGTTCTCACACAATAGGGATGAACACGCATCGGACAAGCAAGCATCATAGGGACGCACATGAGGAAATAGCATCTAATGGCCATTTTAACCTTGGGGTTCATGTTTGTAGAACCTGAAGGATGAGGAAATCAGGAGAACAATAAGTCATGGGAAGTGCCATCCTGGGGAGGAAGGGACCACAACTGCCTTGGGACCTGGTGAGGTCCTGGCTCCACCCCTGGTCACTTTGGCCACATGTTTACTCCCCCCTAGTCTTGGTTTCCTTGTTTATAAAACAGGTGTGGGATGCACCCAACTGAGAGCTGTTCTGAGAGACAAAGGCCGTGACTTCCGTAGTGCTGCTTGCTAAACTTCTATGTCCCATATGTACTTAGGGAGGATTATGTCGTTTAATTCATGTTTGGCCAACATTCAGAGCATCTTGAATTTGCACAGAGAAAAAGCATTCAGGAGCATGGTGAGAATATTGAAGGGCTCTCCTTACTTTCTAGGAAACAATATGGGAGCAAGGTGGATCTTCTAGGGCTCAGGGCAGGAAATAAAGACCACTTGAGAGGGAAGGAGACAGTGACTTAATATGAGGGTGTTCGTGAACTGGCTGGACAGGTAGGGAAGTGAAGGCTAGTGATGCACAGACCAGCCAGCCAACACAGACCACATGTCCTGCAGAAACGACCTGCCAGGGGGCTACCGCCTTGCCTACCTTTGCGAAGGTGGGAAATCGGGAGACCCACTGATCTATTGATGACATTTGGGAGTGTGATCTCCCCATCTGGGTGCTAGGCTGTGAACATAACCACCAAGATTCTCAGGCTTCACCCTGGCTACCACTTCCTGGAATGCAGGCTGGTGACCTCACACAGACTGGTTGAAACCAGACAGAAGGAGCAAGAAGATGCTTCCCTTCCATGTTCTACATCCCAAGGAGAACGTCTGATAGGCAGAATGAAACACTTGTCACCTGTTGCTGTTTAACAGGTTATCATAAATTTAGCACATGTTAATTATCTTGTAGGCTCTGTGGGTCAGGGGGCTTGGCTTGGTTCTCTGCCTTGGAGTTTCTTAGAGGCTGCAAAGAACATGCTGGCCAGGACTGGGGTCTCATCTGAAAGCTCTACTGGGGAAGGACCTACTTTCAAGCTCACTTAACTGCTGGCCAAGTCCATTCCTCCAGGGCTATTGGACTGAGGTCTCGGCTTCTTGGAGGCTGTTGGCTGGAGGCCATGCTCAAGGGATTGTTGGGGCCACTTGAGTGTCAGCTTACTACAGAAGGGAGTCTGGAAAATACAGCTTTTGGCTGATCAACATTGGCAGGACAGGAAGCATTCAAGAAGGAAGTGTGAATGGATACCAAGTTCCAAGTGACCGTATCAATGGGCAGGAGGAAATTAAACAACACTCAGCACAACAACGAAGACCTTCAGTGGATCTAGTCTGGCAAATGCTGCCTTCCCTACCTGCCTGTCTGGTGACTAGCAGGTCTTTGCAGGTCGAGTGGCGGCTCAGAGGCCACTTTCTACAAATGCCCCTGCAGATGAGCCAGGTCAACGGAGCAAGGCCACATCCTACAGCTGGAAGGAGCCTTCTGCTCACAAAAGAAGACAGTATATTAGAACCAGTAATACAGCAGCAACCTGCAGCCCCTCCGTTCAGTCCTGGAGTCTCCACCTGGACATCACTCATCGCTCTGGCCCCAGGATCCTGATCTGATAAACGGGATCATGATAGTCTGTACCTCCCAGTGTGGTGAAGAGCTGATAGCCATAGAATTATTAATGTTTTAAAATATTGAGCACTTAGCACATTTTCCAGAGCATGGTAAATACTCAAAAAGCTTCAGCTATTTTTGTTTTTCATCCAGATGCCCTCTTTCCCCAGATGAGGAGACTGGGCCAGAGGGCTAACTTGACTTCAAAGGTTTTCAGTAGCCAGATGGTCCTGTGGCTGGTTAGTTAGTGGTGACGGTGAGTCCAAAGGCCGATCCTACAACCCTCTTTCCATCATCCTCAGGAGAGATGTTTCTAATGAAATAGACAGTCCTTTCCCCTGTTTAGTTGGAACATACACGACTGGGTTTCAGTGCTTTAAAATCATTGCATGTTGACGAGTTATGGGAGACACACTCCCCTCTACAGTCTGATTACCTGGGCACACGTATGGCTGGTATTCACAGAAGTCCCTGGCTCCTTGATCAAGGAAATACCCATGTCTTGACCTCTGCCCCCAGTAGCCCTGGATCTGAAACTAAGATCCTTGAAACTCAGGCAGAGGGTCAGCTGGTTTCCTGTGATGTCTTCACTAGAAAAACCCAACAATATTTTTTTCCTGATTTACTTCAAGTTCATGCTTCCAAATGGGGTTTGGTTTGGTCTCTGTATCCTTCTTGCTGGTATTTCTCTGACAGATAAAAGCTGGCGTGACTCAGATCCTTCATTATCTAGGCTAAAAGGGACGATATCTATCACCGACATGCAGTCATAGGCGGATAAGTCCCGTTGGCCATGGTTGCACTCTGAGACTAGCAGAAGGATGAATAGATGGCAGGCAAGGGTGGCAGCTCTTAAGCTTGGAGGTGACAATCCAGCATCTTGAGATGGCCTTTGAGGTCAGTGAGAAGCCAAGTCAGTGTACAACCCTAGGGGGACATTCCCCAGCGGAGAGGTGAGCAGGAAGCCCATCCCTCAACTCACATCTAGTGGTTCCAGCTTTCTGGTGACCCTGAAGGTCTCTCTGGGCAGGATGGAGGGTGGGAGGAACTCTTACATCCACTCACAGAACACTTCACTGGACCCTCTTCTGGGGACACTCTGCAAGAGCCCCCTGGGGGGATGACATCACCAGTGTTAGAGTTGGTTGAATCTTTGTGTTTAAAATAAAATGTGTATGTGTGTGGGGGGATTGGGGTGCACATTCAATTCACCCAGAGAGTTTTAAAACAAGAACCCAGGCATCTTGCCGGGTCTCTGTTTAATTGGTCCAGGGTGAGGCCCTATCATTTGTATTTTTCAGAACACGTTGGGTGATTCTAATACTCAGTCCAAGTTGAGAAGCCCTGGTACACACAAATAAGCTTGTACTTGAAAATCTCCCTGTGTGTACAATTTTTTATTCACTCATCCACAGATATTTACTCCTCCTATTTATTACCATGCTCCGTATGGTGACAGAGAAGACCAACATCAGGCCAGTGGCGCACTGAGGAACAACGTAGATCTAGACTCCTTCATATAGATCCAAAAGGGACTGGCGTTTGCCAAGGAGGCTACTGAGAATGGGAGGAGCTGGATGATTTTGATTCAGGGTGGGTATGTTCCATTTGGGCCACAAGGTGAGAGATTTCAGCTTGGGAATCTTGCAATGGAGAATGGTAGTCACTGCTTGTAGTGGGAACCCAGTAATTCCGAAGGAGGCATGGTGAGTTAAGCCTCCTACACGTCGGGTTGTTTGGAGTGATCCCATTATACAGCCTCATGGGAAGATGAGCCACGATGATAATAAGACCTGAATGAGCAGCTGCAAATAGAACGCCAGCCTGTGTGTTTTCTTTCAGACACTCAGATTCATTTCATTCCTAGTGAATTTCCAGGGGACATGGCATGATGCACTGGAAGTTTAAAGGCATATTGCAGAGCCTGTGGAATCAAATAGATGGAGGCTGACCAACCTATTCATGCTTGGAGGCAGCACCTGGCAGCATGGGGACAGATGGCTTGGGGGAAAGAGGCAAGACTGGAGGCAGATGGCCCCGGGATCAAACCCAGCTCGTCCTGCCTATAGACTGTCTCATGTAAGGCACACACCCTTATCTGCACGATTAAGGATTCTGACAACTGCACTTGGCATCACAGTCAGGCCAGAGCTGAGCCTGTAAAGTACCAGGTGCCACAGCTGGTGCACAAGAGGTGCTTAATGAACTGTAAACATGCTGGGTTTGTATCAGCTACCTACTGCCACAATGCTGCGTAACAAACCATCACAATGTAACAGCTCCAGGGAACCACTACAGTCTTTTTCCACCCGGGTACAGGTTGACTGTGTTGCTCTGCTGATATGAGTCAGGCTCAGTGGACTCACTGGAGTTGTCTTGTTCTGAGATTGGCTGCAGGGGGCTGAGAGCAGCTGGATCAGTCTCCACCCACTTTTTTTTCGGACAAGTTACCCTAAATATGTTCTCTAGGGAGTAGCAGGGTCAAACCATGAAGGGAGATGCCTTAAGTGACTTTTTCAGTCTCTGTTCAAGTCACAGATGCTAACATCCTATTGACCAAAGGTCACCTGACTGAGCCCAGCATTCACAAGAAGGAACAGTCCTGGGACAGAGTATGGGGTGGTGCACAGGCAGCCACTTTAGGGGGCAACCACATTGTCATGGAGTTTGTGGGAGAAAAACTGGGAACTGGGAGATATTCTACGAATTTCATGTCCTTTCTCCTTATCCTGACCTTAGGTTCTGTGATAACCAGTTTGATGAAAGGGTACATATGCAAGTCATGCAGTTGATGAATGTAACCAGAAGACCATGATGACTAGGAAAGCCTGAAGAGGTGGAAACCAGAATAGAATATGGAGTCCAGAAGGCTGCAATGACTCAAAAGCAAGCAAAATGATAGAATGTGCCTTAGAAATGGCAGAAAAGCCTCCTTTATATAAGACCTTTCAGAATGCGTCTGTTGAATGTACATTTTTCTTCTGCAGTTTTCTCAACAGTAAACATCGAAATAATTGAGCATTTGCTGTTCAGAGATGCCTTTTGTGTGAACTAATAAATGTCTTTCCATCTTGTGTTTAGGGGAGAAGTTCAATAAAAATGGTCACAAATGATTAATACTGCCCACTGCCAAGATGTTAATTGCTTCATTTCAGAGTCTAAACAGTGGGTCTTCCTGGGCAGCCACCCTCCCAGGACTGAAAGGCTAATTGAGGAACAAAGGCTGAGTGGTACTTGTGGGTGATGGACAAACCCCTAAAAAGAGGAGGATCCTGAGAAAAAGGGGGGGTCCTTCTCAGAGCTTCTCTGGACCCTGAGCTTCCCTCTTCCTTCCCAGAAAGTCACTAATCTGTGGGTGGCTTGGAAGGACAATGAGTTGACTTTTTGCCCACAAATCAGTCTCCCTTATCCTTCGAAGGAACTCTCCTTTGCTGCTGACTTTGAGAGCATCATCGCTGGGTTTAGCCAACTGGGAACCAGCCTCCTAAATCTTGACTTCCTCCCCTGGGATGTCCTAACTCATAGCTACTTAGACTTAAAAGGGAATAATTTCTTTGGAAGAAATCAACAGTTTCCTCTGCATGCCAGGCTTGTTTTATGACATTAAATGTTTAAATAAAAAAAATTACACATGCATCATGAAATGCTGGTGGAGTAATTATTTTTATTTTGCATGTGGGGATTACCAATTATAGTCCCTGCATTCTGTGCGGAGTGGAGTGTGTTAGTCCCTGGCCATCTTTCTGGGTGATGCAAAGGCCCCCCCACCTGGCAGCTCTGTCTGTGTCATGATGGTTCCGGGAAAAGACAATAAAGATGGAAGTGAGGGCGGAGGGGGAACTAAGTGCCCCCCAAGGGGTGGGAAGTGGGGAATTATCTCCTTTAGGCCCACTTTCACTCAGCCAGTTAGCCCTGCAGGATAGTCAGATCCTGCGCCCTGCAGTTTCGTGGCCCTTCAGGTCTGCTGAGTCTCTGGTCATGGCCAGTGATTGAGTGGAAGTGTCTGTGTTTAAGCCATTACCTGCTGCTTTTTGCTCTCTGACCTGGAGCTCCATGGAAATTCCTTAAGCCTCAGTTTCAACATCTGTGAAATGGGCAGTTGCCTCCCCTGCTAGCAATACCTGGAAAACCAAGACAGGGCTTCTGAGAAGGTAGATCATGTCTGTGGACCTCCTGAGCATTTATACCTATCAGACCCTGGTACAAGCCCTGAGCTTGCTTTGCTGGTCTCCTGAATGTGCTGGAGAGCTCAATTTCTTTTTATAAACAGTGGCCAAAACTGAGGCTGAAGAATTGATGCTTTCAAACTGAAGACTCCTGAGAGTCCCTTGGACAGCAAGGAGATCAAACCAGTCAGTCCTATAGAAAATCAACTCTGAATATTCATTGGAAGGACTGATGATGAAGCTGAAGCTCCAATACTTTGGTCACCTGATGCGAAGAGCCAACTCATTGTAAAAGACCCCGATGCTGAGAAAGATGGAAGTCAGGAGGAGAAGGGGGCAACAGAGAATGAGATCACTGGATGGTATCACTGGACATGAGTTTGAGCAAACTCCGGGAGATGGCAAAGGACAGGAAAGCCTGGTATACTTCAGTCCATGGAGTTACAAAGAGTTAAACACAACTTAGTGACTGAACAATACTCAGTTAAGTAGCTTATAAAGTTCAAAAGCAGAAGTTGGAACCCACTTGGTCTAATGCAAGAGTTTGGGCTCTTCATGCACATGGTCAGCCCTACGCCATTGACTGCTGAGCTGGAGGGGCAAGGCTACCCTTTTCTCACCCTAGAATGGCATCAGTGGGTCTATCAGTTCTCCCCTAACTGTAGATTGACCAGTTAACTATGAGTTAGAAGAGTTACAAGCTCTAGGAATTGAGCTGCTATCTGCCCATCACCCAAGAATTGCTCATCTGTGCTTTAAAACATCACTCCTCAGTGGGAGTGGTGGGAAAAGGCAGCATAACACAGCAAAACACAGATTAAAAAAAATTGAAAAGCTGTTTGTTTTGCCTGGTAAGTGTGTCTGAAGCTGATGGAGCAGCAGCAGGTTCAGAATCTACAATGCTTTTCCCGACTGCCTGTTCTCAGCGTGGGAACCTGTCCTTCAGCCCTCCTGAGCCTCTCATACACCATGCTGTGGAGTGGGGCCAGCAGAGGTGCATGCCTGCCGCTCCAGGAGTGGGTAAAAATGCAAATCCGGGCTCTTGAAGTCATAATCCTGTTGGAGACATTGCCTCCAGTTGCCATGGTGATGATTATGTTGTCAGAGGATTATCATTTCCTGTGAAGGATGAGTCCGGAGAACCAGACCAACCTCGAAGAAACAAAAGACCTTGTTCATAAACAATCGGTCTGGAAATTAAAACAAAACATAAGGAGTAACACATTAGCTGGCAAATGTGTGACACTCCAGATTCTTTTATTCCAAATAACATGGTTTTCAGGTTTTTAAGTTCAAAGCTTGCATTGGGCGGGGGGGTGGAATTCTTTTAAAAGCCATCACAACAAGAGAATAAAAGGGGGGAAATTTAATGAGAAACATGACACCAGAGCAGGGAAAATACAAAAGTTGAAATATAGCAGATAATAGAACAAAAACATTAAATGGCTTTTAAGGAAAGGATTACCCTGAAAAAATACAACTGAACGGGAGCAAAAATAATTTAATTATTTTATTACAAAGAGAAAGCAGATGAGTTGTCACTCATAAAATTAATCCACAAATTTGAGCTAAATTTGGAAAGCTAGTTTTTGGTGCAGACACACATGGATGGAAGGACCCCATTTTGTCAATTGATTTACATGTAAGATGAATATTCTTCAACAACCCTATCAGATTATAAATTGATATGAACAATCGAATGGCAGTTAAGCATTAGGTGTAAGCAAAAATCTTTCAAAAGTTAAGTTGAGAAGTAAATGTGTTTATAGGCATCCTGGTATTTCATTGAAAAGATTTCATCAGAAGACTGTTCTGCCTTCTGTTCTGTCTCAAATTCAGATCTCCCCACACATTGTGAAGAGCCCGCTTAGGAGCTGGCTTCTGGTCAGCATAGCATCACCTAGCTTGAATTTCAATTTCACTCTCTTTCTAGATCAGCGAATGCTCCATCAATGCTACTTTTTACGTGTATTCCATAACTATGCAGAGAAGGCAATGGCACCCCACTCCAGTACTCTTGCCTGGAGAATCCCATGGACGGAGGAGCCTGGTAGGTTGCAGACCACGGGGTCGCGAAGAGTCAGAAATGACTGAGCGACTTCACTTTCATTTTTCACTTTCCACTTTCACGCATTGGAGAAGGAAACAGCAACCCACTCCAGTGTTCTTGCCTGGAGAATCCCAGGGATTTAGGAGCCTGGTGGGCTGCCGTGAGGTCACACACAAGTGGGGGTCTCACAGAGTCAGACATGACTGAAGCGATTTAGCAGCAGCAGCCATACCTATGAACTACCCAGGCTTGTTGTTGCTCAGTCTCTCATTTGTGTCTAACTCTTGGTGACCCCATGGACTGCAGCACTGTCCTTCACTATCTCCTGGAGTTTGCTCAAACTCGTGTCCATTGAGTCAATGAGCCTACTGAGGCTTCGGATCATGTGTATCCATCAGCACCTGCTACACTAGTCTCAAGTAATGAACGTTCACTGAACCCAGAACTTGGAACAAGTGTTTCTTTCTCTTGAGTCGGTGGGCCACTAATCATAGTTTTCTTTACACCTTTGCAGAGGAGAGACAGGGAAGAAAGGAAGGCCCCATGAAGATGCAACCATAAGAGGCTGGAAGAGGCAGGAAAGATTCTAGCCCCCCTACCTGAGAGCTCGGCTCTGCCCATACCCTGATTTCAGATGTTCATTCTCCAGAATGATGGGGGAATTCATTTCTACTGTGTGAGCCCCCAGCTTGTGGCCCTTGGTTACTGCAGACCCAGGATACACACAGGTCATGAGTAGGCTTTGCTTCCAGACAATTTTGGCCTTGCAGGCATCCTGAGATCTGGCCAAGAAGAGAGAGGCAGGGTCCGAGGATGCTCACCTGAGACCACCTGGCCCCCAAGGCATGTGGCAGGGTGTCCAGGTGGCAGAAACCAAGCTGACATCTCACTGACCATCTACTTTATCAGCCCAATGGCCAGATCACTGTCGTGGCCAAGATAATTGCTGGGCTTCTATGTGCAGAGTTTCTTATCAAGTGCACACCCATGAGAGGCTTGGATGTCCCTGTTCCCATGTGACAGGTGAGGAGCCGAGACCCGGGGCAGCAAATCTCCTTCCAGCGCCCAAGCCTGCATCCACTACTTTGGTAGGGGGTGGGGGTGTGTGTGTGGAATAGATTCCCACAGCCCCACCTGCAGCCCCGTGCACACAGCAGGTGTTTAGTAAATGCTCACCATGGGGAAGAATGAGTCCTACATGAGGTGTCGGTGGAGTTCTTTTATTTTGTTTCAGGGGAGTCTTCCTAGGACACAGGGCAGTGCTATGTCCCAGGGAAGCTGAACACGCAGTACACAGCAAGGCTAGCAAGGTGGGAATGCTAACAGCGACACTCAGGCTTCTTGTCCTCTGTCTGCCCTGCTGTCTTTCCTCCAGGGTCCAGGAAACTCGATCCCAGAAACCAAGGGAGATGTTCAGAAGATGGGATCAGTTTCAAGACCTGTCTTTGCTCAAATCAAGTGGAGGCGAAAGACACCCTTGTCCACGCACGAGAATCGGTGAGAGTCTGAACCCCCTGAGAAGGGGCTGGGGCATCTCTGGCTCCTCGGTTGGTTCTCTGAGGTTTTCCTGAGTGAATCTGCTATGGTTTTCTTTGGAACAACTCTCCCCAAGAAGAAGTGTCCTGGGAGACCCTGGGAAGGTCATTTTGTTCAGCATCTAATTGACTGAAATTCATTGAGGATGAAAAAAAAAAAAAAAAAAGGAAAAGAAAAGAGAAGAAAACGTGCCCAGAGAGAATAGAGACCCAGGGACAGGAAGAAGATAGATTGTCAGATAAAGCACCATGAGGAGACGAGGGAAGCATTGTATTTTCCTTTTCTAATAACCTTAGTTAATATGCGATGATCAATCACACCATCACGGGCGTTTTTATCTCCCCTGAGTATCAATACAAAGTGGCACTGACTTGTTCCCAATACAGCCCTGAAAGGCGATGGGCGGGTACTTGTCTCTGAAAGCCTTGGACCTTGATGGCAGATCAATGATGTCAAAACCTCCTGCTCTGTCGTGAAACCAACTCTGATGACGGTAATTAAGCTGTGGGAGTTGGTCTGGCTGAACCCAGCACGCTTCTCCTGCAAACGAAGTTCTCATCGATCAGCCATTTTTTATTTTTAATATTCATGGATTAGGCACACTCTCAAAGTACCCCATTACCACGTGCATGTGAAATGAGTCCTTCCCCAAGACCCAGAGATCCTGGTGCACCAGCCCCAATACTGCATCAGGAAGGCAGGTTTCCGAGTGGACCCAATGCCGTCTGCTAGGTAGATGCTGGCACTTTAGGTGGAGCTTTGAAGCAGCCAGAGGGTTCTGCTCGCCTGGATGAACACTCCCTCCCCCTGGGGAAGTCAGCTCTGCCTGCTGTCCCCCAAGAGATGGAGCCACTTTGCTGAACCAGACCCCGAGGTGGAGGAGGCCACGGAGACACCTGACATACCCTCTAACCATCACAGTGTGCACCTACCAGACACCCACTGTGTGGTCACGCACTGGGAAGGTGTAAACATCCAGGCAATGGGTCCATAGTGCACCCACCCCAGTCCCTTCATCACATCCACCCCTCAGTGCCTGATGGAGTCCCTTACAAACCCATCTGCTTTCTGAAAACTGGAATGCCCATCTGCCAGGGGCCTGCCCTCCCTTGAGCTCTCACACCACATTCTTGTCCTCAGATATTAGAAACTCATCTTCTTGATATATCTTACTTACCTAGAACTGCCTGGTCACCTAACTGAGATTTATTTCCAAAATCTCATTTGGAAAAATTAGGGAGATTATTTCTTGGGGAAATATTACACATCACAATGGGAGAACATTTTATTGCATAGAAATGATTCTTTCCTGTTTGATCTGCCTTTAAAATCCACCCCATAACACATGCGGAATCATTTCTGACAGTTTTCTCATCAATTCGGTTTCCTCCAGGCATGCACATAGACTGTGCTGGCACGCGCCATAAACCACGTCCGTCTACGAGGGGATGGAAGGTGCAGAGAAGCGAGGCCTCCTCTGCATTCGGAGGGAAGCATGGCATGGGGGTGTGGCCCTGGGAGTGTGTGTGTGCATGCGTGTGTCTCCCAGAAGGACTTGGGGGCAAGGAGAGGACCCAGAAGATGCTGGCCAAAGGCTCCGAGGGGACATCACCAATCATGGTGCCACCACCATGAGGAGGTGCCCAGGGCCCTCTGCTCTCTACAACCATCCCTCCCTTTAACCTCCTGTGTTAAACACCCTTTAAGTCCTTGATGAAACAGCATTAATGATACTTATTCAGATGGACACAGTGAAAACCATGGATGAAATAAGGTGTTGCCAAGAATCCGGGGCCACAGGGGCACCGTTCATTGCTGGTGGGAACACAGAATGGAACAGCCATGCTAGAGAGCCAATTGGCAGTTTCATCAAAAAGTTACACACCCAATGACCACTGATCCAGGACTCCTAGTCCCTGGTGTCACCCTGGACAAATAAAAAGAATGTTCATGTAAAACTTGTACATGAATGTTTATAGCAGTGATTACCCCAAACTAGAGACAGTCCAGATGACCTTCACTGAGGGAGTGGGTGGATGAACACATTGTGGTACACCCAAATGGAATATTGCTCAGCAATAAAGGCATTGAACTGATACTCACAACAACAAGGATGAACCTCAGATGCATTGTAGTTAATGAAAGAGGACAGACTCAAAGGCTCCGTCCTATCAAATGTCACTCTCATGGTGAAACTGTAGGAATGAAGAGGTGCCACAGATTAGGAGGAGGAGGTCCTGAGGACAAACAGCAGCTGAGGGTGATGGATTTGCCTGCGTCCTGACTGAGAGGTGATGCACGTGGAAAAGCTCATTGAATCTGACACAGAAAGGTGAATTTTCAGTTCAGTTCAGTTCAGTTCAGTAGCTCAGTCGTGTCCGACTCTTTGCGACCCCATGAATTGCAGCACGCCAGGCCTCCCTGTCCATCACCAACTCCCGGAGTTCACTCAGACTCACGCCCATCGAGTCAGTGATGCCATCCAGCCATCTCATCCTCTGTTGTCCCCTTCTNTTCTTGCTATTCTTTGGAACTCTGCATTCAGATGCTTATATCCTTCCTTTTCTCCTTTGCTTTTTGCTTTTCTTCTTTTCACAGCTATTTGTAAGGTGAATTTTACTGTATGCAAATTAAAAAATTAAACTGAAGAACAAAGGGAAAAGAAATATTTCTTATGATTGGTTGGACTTCCAGCTCCTTCTGTTTAAGCAGAGTGACTGGTAGAGACATCCACACTTGGGGAGCAGCCTCCCCACTCACTGCTGTAACCATCCGGCAAGGCTGTCTTTCTGGCTCTGAGATTGTTTGGATGTTTACAGTCAGCACGGAATTATCAACTTGTGATGAGAGTGGAGGTCTGCACAGGCAGATGTGCTTGTTCAGGATCCAAGTGTGAGCCTCTGAGAGGAAGCTTTCAGCTCAGAGGCCTAGGGATGAAGAAAATAGGCTAAGAAAATGCAGAGCCAGGCAGATGCCTGTGGAGGCACAGGAGACTTCCTGCAGGTAAGAATCCATGGCTGCAAGTCCCCCTGGAAAATAAAAAATATTAAAAATATAAATAAATGATAACTAACCAGAACCACGCCAGTTAGAATACTTTATATTCAGATTGTGCATTTCTCTTCATTTTCCACCACCCTCTGCTTGAAGACTAGAAAGTAAGAGATGTACACATCAGTTACAGTTATAGCACTGAGACACAAAAGACTAACTCAATATCTTAAACCAAAGTGGGAAATTCTGGAGATTCCAGGATGGCTGATCTGGTGACCATTGGTGTATTTAAGGACAAGACTTTTTCACCATTCTGCTCTGCCATTGTGTTGGCATTCGTTCCTGGACCTGCCCCTCATGGTCACAATGTGGCTGCAGTAGCCCCCAGCTTCTCATTCTCAGAAAACACCACCCCAGGGCAGGAAGAGAGGACAGTCCTGTGCCTCCTTTAAGGGGGTAGAAAACCTTCTCCAGGAGTCCCTCAGCAGACTTTCCTTCATGCCTCAATCTCAATCCCTGTGGTCACAGGCCAATTATTATAGCAACTCCTAAAGTGATCACCATCCCGAGGAATGGTTTAACTAATCAAGATTTAACCACCCCACCCCTCTGGGCTGGAGTGTGGTCCCCAATGTCTCTAAATTAATAGTAATCTTATGCATGAACAAAACATTTTTTTTTTCTCTAAACAAGGAGGCAGGTTTGGGTCAGAGGTATCTGCCAACTTCATGGCTTTTACAAAGTAAATCTCATAGAATTATTTTGTCCTTTAACTTGGGACACACTACTCCACATCTTCATAGCGTCTTGGATTAAAATAACAAGGTGACTGTTGCCTTAGATTCAGGATAAGAGGCATCTGACAGCCGTATGATCCTTTAGGAGAAGAATTTGTCGGAGGTTGAGGGGGCATTGAGGGTGGTGAGGACATCCTGGGAAAGGACTCATCATGAGAAGTGATGATCAAATAATGATCTTCAACCACCAAGAAGTTCTGTTACATTTTACGTGGCTGCTCCTAAGACAGATGGGCACTTCTATATTTAGAAATACATTCAACAATGAGGATTTTCATGGCAACCAGAAAAATGTTTGGCAATGACTCTTCAGTTAACTTTAATCATTCATTCATTTAGTTAACGAGAATATCTTGCCCTAGCCCAGCAGTTAATTGAGGCCTTCCATGGTGCTTTTTAAAAAGCAGGAAAAGAGGGAAAAGGAATGTGAGACAGAAAGATGACATAGTCTGACAGAACTAGACCCAAGAGATAGAGGGGCTGGTGGTGAGCGGCAGGGGGCAGGGGAAATCCAGGAGTGATGGGCAGTCAAGTGCATGGGTGAATCTGTGCTGGGCACTTCTGGGAGACAGGAAGAAAATGAACCAGATCTTGTGTTTTAAAATCTCATCCATCAGGGAGATAATACAAGTACACTTAGAATCATAATGTATTATATTTGTGACAGGTGGTTGGAAAAAATTGGGAAGCAATGACTTGTAGCTTCAAAGAACTAAGAGCACATCCTTGCCTAGGGGCAGAGGGAGGCTTCTGAGGGGTTGGGGTGTGAGCCACATTTGGTTTGTACACAGTGGTTCTGATTAACCTCCAATGAATGAGTGTGGGAGAGTTCTGGATATTTCCTGGGATGGAGGGAGATGATGAAATAGATTTACTACAAGAAGGAATCAGGTTGTGCCCTTTTATAAACCAGGTTGGGTTCTGCCTTAAATAGACCACTCACAAATTTGATTGACAACCTGCTCTCACTGGTCCTTATGCTTAGCGTTCATCCTCCTCCTCATCCCAGAACACACACATCTCTAGTTCACCTGGGCTCACCATTCCACGGGAAGCACCTGATTTAGCAAATTATTATAGTAATATATGTGTTG